>WEIT01003779.1:59462-105176 GCA_013389985.1 Dryoscopus gambensis
CGTGTCCCAAGTCCCTCTCCAGCTCTCTTGGAGCCCCCTTAGGCACTGGAAATGGCTCTAAAGTCACCCTGGAGTTTCTCCAGGCTGAACAGCCCCTGCTCTCCCAGACTGTCTCCAGAGCAAAGCTTTCCCAGCCGTCTAGTCACACAATCATTCAGGTTGGAAAAGAGCCCCCAGACCATCGAGTCCAACCTGTGACCAATCCCCACCTTCTCACCCAGCCCAGAGCACTGAGTGCCATGTCCAGTTCTTCCTCAAACACCTGCAGGGATGAGGACTTCACCACCTCCCTGGGCAGCCTCTTCCAATCCCTGACAACCCTTTACACGAAAAAATTCCTCTTGATGTCCAACCTGACCCTCCTGTGGTGCAACTTGAGGTCATTTCCACTCCTGTCCCTCGTTCCCTGGGAGCAGAGCCTGATGCCCACTTGGCTGCACCTTCCTGTCAGGGAGTTGTGGAGAGCGAGACTGTCCCCCTCAGCTTCCTTTTCTCCAGGCAGAGCCCCCCAGCTCCCTCGGCCACTCCTCACAGGACTTATTCCCAGGGATCATCTCTCTGGAATGAGGCCAGAGCCATCCCTGAGCCCCACCAGCAGCCCGGCACATCGGGATGTCAGTCAGGCACAGGCCTGAGCAACACTTCACACTGCCCTCATCCCAAAATCCATTTAAATGTGATTTCAAACAGCACACCAGGTTTGCTCCGAGGTTCCAGGCGCTGCCGGCAGCACAGTTCACATCCCAGCGCTTCCGTGGCCTTGTGCGGTGATAACGGAGGGTTTGCAATACCAGGCCAAACTACCCATAATTAGGCATTGTGCCCCACTTTATATAATTCTATAATTCTGCAATTCCTGCGCAGGTTTAGCACCTGGAGGGGGAGCAGACACCGGCTACCTGCTGAGCCGAGGAGGCTGTGCCACTGCCCGAGAGCCGGAGGGCGGGATTTGCCAACACTTCGCAGGCATTTCCCGCAAACCACCTCTGTGACCGACCCCAGCCCTCCGGGCCATCCCCGGCCTGCCTGCGGCACTAACCCAGCCATCGGGGTGCCATTTCCTCACGCAGCCCTTTCCGAAATCATTCCACGCTGCCATTGTTCTCCGCATTTTCCTTCAATGAGTTTTCCTAGCCTACCACGGGGCCGGGGCTCTTAACCAGCCTTGCAGGGACTCTGTCAGGAGCTTTCTTAACATCAAGAGAAAACCAGCTTCCACTTACTTTCCTTTGATCAGGAGCCAAGAGCGTTTTGTCAGCCAAGGCAGACAAAGCACTTGGAGCACAGCGCGAGAGCCTGCAGCTAGATTATTGCACATTTCCCGGTTTTATTTGGATGTAAATACAGCATTAGGTCTAGGAAGAGACCGATATCCGACCCTGCCGCCAGCAAAGCTGCACACACGCGGTGTTATCATATTCCTGCTCTCATTTCAGAGGGCAGGTCCTGATCTGATCTCAATACCAGCCCAAACTGAAGCCGTGCCAACATGTATAATCTATGTCACCGAGACAAAAATCAATCCCTCCTCCTGGAGAAAAAGCCTGATTGCAGCAAACTCCAAAGCAGCCAAGGGGAATTTTTACTTCTTTGAAGGCATGTTAGTCTGGCACCGCTCATCCCTTTTTGTTCCTATTCCCCACTAATATCTCTAGGTCAGGAGCAGTTGCATAGGATAGCCCAGTGGTTCTGGAAATACACAGAAACAGGAGACTGCCCACTAGGTCAGTGGGGCTATTTTCCAAAGGGAACTTGGATTTAAGGACTGGTCTGAAGAGCACAGGAAAGGGGTAGGATGCAGAGTCTCTATAGGAACAGCACATCCCAGCAAATACAGGATTCAGGGGCTGGTTTGCAGGTCTAAACCCTGTGTCACCAAGGAAAGTTAACTGTGGTTACACTCAATATGCCTAATTAACACCCAGAGTCAGCAGTAATTTGATTTCCAAAGCAGTTAAAAGCCGCCTCACATTCAAAATGTGCAAAATTATGGGAATATATTTCCCAGACAGATCCATCCCTTCAGAAAAAGCACATTTAGCAAATAAAATGTCACTGAGGGAACCCAGCTTCAGGCTGCTGTGGTTTGCCTACAAGTTTATACAACACACCGCAGTGATGGAAGGGTTTGGTTCTCTCTTCTGCGGGAGAAGGGAAACCCACACAGTCCTTCGCAGGGAAATGCTCTGCCAGGCTTCAGCATGATCTGCTACCAGGGGCTAGTGCAGCAGCCTCATCCCCAGAATTCCCACTTACAGGTATAAAAAGATTTTTGTAACTCCCAGCCCTCTTCAAGGTACCTCCAAACCCCAATATTCACCTTAAGAACACCACAGCCTCCACCCCGGGTAACTGGAGCAGTAAATCTCACGGTTTACTCACACGAGCAGAACAACATTAAAATACATCATTATTAATAGTATTACATTATAATATCAACTGCATTACACTGAGCCAGTCTCCCAGCAGCATTTATGTGCACACGGGTTTAAGGAAGGCTGCAGAACTCACCTTGGCTGCCAGAAATCAGGAGTATGTATCAGTGTGACAAGGAAAAGGCCAGTTCCCAGAGGGGATAGAGAAAAAGACTGAGGGATGCTCCTGTCCTTCTAGCTCGGAGTGAGGCTGGACACTGATGTCATCACAAATGCCCTGCCAAGGCTCTGCTGGCCTTTGGGGTGAGATCAGATATTTATTTTGGTCTGAAGAACTGCAAAAAGGACAAATGGGTGAGGCCTCTGGAAAAGCTGAGAAAGAGAAAGAAGGTTTCTTGAAAAAACATCAGTCCGGGCCGATGCCAGCTTCCCAGACAAGAAACAGGACGGTGATTCCTATCAGAGGAGACCCCTGCATTGGTTTGAGCAGCTCTGGATCAAAAAGTAAAACAAGCAAAGGAGGAGAGATCTGATGCTGTGGCTGCGTGTCCAGAGATTATCCCGTAATTTGGTATAATAAAGCCTCTTATCCAAGGGGATAAGCACAGAAGCCGCTCCACAATCAGCTCACTACTGAGGCGGAGTTTCTTATCTCTGGGGAAAAAAGCCTTTTTAAACAAAGTCAAACACTCTGGACGAATACGCTGAGTAATTCCGAGGAGATGGTCAAACACAAAAATCACTGTTTTCAAGGAAAACTTTGTGCTGAAGGATCTGATTATAAATTCCTTGGTATGCAGTTGGCTGGACCTGCAAAGATTTTGCTCTGAGCGCAGTGCCTTAACTCCGAGCTCCGTTCTGCTCTGTTTGCTCTGCTGGGCACGACTGTGGAATCACTTCTGAATGGAGCCATCCCGGGAGGTTCGGCTCCTTAACGCAGACACCGCTCGCTCAGCAGAGGCCGCGACAGCTCTTCCCCCTTGGATCTGGGGGGAGGACGCGGGGAGCGAGCCGGAGCGCATCCCGGTCCCCGGGGACGGCGCAGACAGCGGGCCGGGAGCGGGGGCCGCGGGGCAGGCAGCCAGCAGGGCTGGCAGACACCGCATGGATACACATCCCCTCGGGCTACACGCTCCCCGAGCAGCGCAGAGCTGTCACACACTCCACACGCTCCAGCTGGGCCGGAGGTCGGAGCGAGGTCAGGAATACCGCAGGCGCCAGCGCAGCGCGGACAGCGCTCGGGGACTGCGGCTCAGGCAGAGCTCTCCCAGTTACTCTCCTGCTCCAACATCTTCCCTCCCAAAAAATCAGGTTGACATGCAAAGCCCATTGCCAGGTTGAGCGTATCCAATTTTAAGTCGGTAACAACCACAACTCCCTTGTTGCATCCTTTATCCTCCCGCTGACCCATCTCTGATCCCTCTGATCCCTCCGAAAGATCAACTGTTGGATGCACAGACAGACATCCTCGGAGTCGCAGCCAGCCGGGGTTTTACCACCAGCGCTCAGTACAAACACACATTAAATCCAACACAGCTCCCAGACCTGTGTCGCAGGAGAGTCTCCAAGTCTCTTAACTCATTCCAGGTCTATCCGCTGCTCTTTACACGGAGTTTCCCGAGGCTCCCAAGCGGCTCCTGCGGGGCTGTAATGAAGTCGTGACTCTGTGTGTGGAGTTCCTGCTGGAATTTGTAGGCAATTAATGTTTTTGTGGTTTCACAGGCAGGAGGACGAGGACTGAATATGCTCCAATACCTCCAAAACCTGCAGCATCTCATCCTTGACACAAGAAATCACTGTCCCCAAGGCAAAAAAAAAAAAAACCGGAAAGGGACTGATAAGGACCCATTTGACTGAGGCCTGTTTAGGTTTGTAACATCCTTCCGTGTGCCAGGAGTGATAATGGCCTGTGAAGCACCTGCTTTGCCCCAGGAAAAGTATTTGACGGAGTATTGGGGACTGGTGGTGGATGGGTGCTGGGAGGTTTTGGGGATAAGCTGAACGAGAGGGGATCTGGCTCGAAAGATGGACAAATTTATCCTGGAGGGAACAGTCAGACACTGGAGGAACGGTGCCATCTGTGTGGAGTCCAGGCTGGCTGACCTGCAGAATCCTAGAAGCATTTAGTTTGGAAAAGGCCTCCAAGATCAAGTCCAATCTTCAGCTGTGGTACTGGGGAAAACTTCTCAATATTCTGATCTTTTTCTTGTTCTTCTCGATATGGTTTTCCATTTGTAACCTGGAAACACTTTTATTTATAGGATTTTATAGGAACAGGAAGTTTTGTGCCTTCAGGCCATCCTAGGCACCATGTTATTTAAATTGCTGTGTAATCCCTAAAAGCATTTTCCTGAGCATTCCAGAGGCACTTCCCAAGGAAAGTCTGAGGGTTTATCACCAAGCCCACTGTAAATTCCAGTTGGAAATCCTGGGTCAATGAATCATGGCAGCATCATTCCTATTTTATTATTACTGATGTACACACTCCATTTGTTTTTCCCATGTTAAATTCCCTGTGTGTGCACAGCAGGATCCTACAAGTGCTTTTAATGAATAAACGTACAATTAATCTGAAATTTTCTCTAAATGCAGCATATTTGGAAAGTTATTTCCAGTGTTTTCAAGCCTGAAACATATCAGCATCAAGGTGGTTTGAAAAATGAGCACTGAAGGCAAGAAAAATGAGGGAGGAAGCTCAGGATCTAGGGAAAGGCAAAGAGTAAGCGGATCCTTTGCCTCATGAAAAATTAATTATTAGAAAAATGAGTTATTATAAAACATGAGCCATTGTTAATTAGATCAAAGAACAGAAGCAACTCTAGCAAGAATTCTGGCCCGACATCTGTCCCAACAGGATTCATTTAAAATAAACATCAGGAAGAATGAAATAAATCAGTCTGTTTGTGCCTCCTCTTGCTCTGGACCATGGAAGACTGAGGCTTTCTGTTAAAGAGTGATGAAAAGAGTTTTTTGCCCCCTCTCTATCCATAAAAAAAAAGTCACATTATTTACAAATTTTAGAAGAAAACTAATTAGGAAAGTTAAATTACAAGAAAATTTGCTCAAATATTAGGAAAAATACAGGTTGGGAGCAAGGGGTCTGCCTCTGGAAATGGGGGGCTGCTGCCTGCCTGGATCCCAGTTTCCAGACCCACACGCATCTCTGGGGCTGCTTTTGGGACATCATGTTGGTGAGATGGAGATCTCATGGGGAAATCAATTCTCACAGGGAGTCCCAGCCTTCATCTCGCAGGGAGGCAAGAACAAAACCCAGCCATGCTCGTTAACATGCCATATAATTCCCTTTTTATAGACTAATTATCTGACGTGCTACGAATCCAATCCCACTCGTGGATCCTTGGCTGTGATAGGGAGAAACATCCCCCAAGCCTGGGACAGGGAGAAACATCTGATTGCTAAATCACCCTCATTCTGAGCAGTCCAGAGTCCCGTCCTTGAGAAATCCATCTTTGTGGCCCAGGACAGCAGAGGATGCTGTTTCCTGCTGGGGGAGGGTCATTTGTGCAGAAGGAAAAAGGGAGGAAAAAGGGATTAAGTGGAGATGAGGGAGCATTCTGTGATCTGAGAGCACAAACCGCTGCTTCGGCTGACTGGGATGTGGTGGCCAGGGGCACCTGCTCCGCTCCTTAAATCTGGGTTCAGGGACCACCCAAAAGATGGAGAAGAAACCGGAGACAGCTTCGTGTGGCACAATCTCTGCCTATTAAAAAGAAATAAAAATGAGATGTTCCAGGGACAAAGGAAACCCAGGGAATTTGCTCTGTGCCCTAAGCCAGGCACTGAGGAGCAGGAGGGTTTACCTGCTGCAGAGGAAGAAGGGAGTTTTCTCACCAGCTCTTCCCAGAGAACTTGATTCTTCCAAAACCACGACATTCCCAGTGCAGGAAGCAGAAACACTCTGCGAACAGTCACAAACTGCTCCGTCGTGGGGAATCTGGCTGCCTTCTTGTGCTTTTCTCATTTATGGAGTGCTAAATGCTGCCAGGTGCCATCGTCCCTATCCCAGCTTTCCTATGGACTTTGTACAGTCAGTCACCGCATCCCCGCTCAGGCAGCGGCATGGGAATAGCAGCCAGCATGGCTACAAAAAAAGCTGGATTATTGATGAAGTTATATGATTATTAACTACATTATTTATGAGTGCAGAGAAAACAGAGCAACAAAGCAAATTCCCAGCAACCTGGCTCACTGTGGAGGCTCCCAACCCCGCTTTGCATCATATCCTTTCAAAAATCCCTCTCCATCAGAACAGCTTTTTTGTTGTTTTCTAATACGGCTATTCTGGTGCTCCTTCCGAGAGCGGAAGAATATTCCTGGAGAGGCAGGTTTTTTCCAGCCCCGCTAAAGTGATTTGCTTTTAAGAATCACTGGGCGGTCGAACCGCTCCAGCTCTGGCTTGTTTGTGCAGAACACTCTGGAGAGGTTTATAGAGATATTAAAATTAAATATGAAGTCACGGAATAAATGGGGCCTCCATTCAGTGTGCCTTGTAAATCCAGTTTAAATGGTTCCCTTTATTAAATATCCTTTCCTCTTAAAAATGGATTAACTGCTCTCGCCAGAGGCTCTGACGGAGAAGCCGTCGGATCCCTATGGCAACGCCGCACTCCGAGAGACCCCTCGCTCTGTGCCAGCCCCTCGGCTTCATCCCAGTTCAGGTATCCCCTTTATACCATCTCCAGTTATTAATCACCATCTCCCACTAATAATTACAACCCCGAGGCTGGCACTGAGCACTGTGCTGCAACTTCACACCGCCCCGGTGAGTCCCATCCCATATGGAATGCATGGATAGAGGTTGGATGCCTTTCCCAGTAGACCCGATTCCTCCTCTGTTCCCCTGATTTTTGGGCTTGTTGTTTCCTTTTTTCCCTACTTTTGGCCTCAGTCTCTTATGCTTCCCAGTGCTGCTCCCAGCAGCCCTGCAGAGCTCTCAATGTGTTCCAGGCTGGTGCTTGGAATTTAGGAAAATTCACATATAAAGCAGTGATTTAGCTGGATTTTGGGGTTTTGCAGGAGGCTGGGGCAGTACAGTCCTGGCCAGTCCCCATGTGGCCCCTCAGCACAGCTCCCTTCCCGAGGGCCAGATGGGAATTACCTTTCTGCCGAGGGCTTTATCGCAGAAAAGAGCCTCCAGGAATGTCCAGCTTGATGTTTCTGCAAAAACAGCTCCATGCACTGCTGCTCCAGGACCCTGAGGTTTTGGGCACAGGGATGCAGCCATGGCAGGAGCAGCAGCTGGAGAAGAATATGAAAACTTCAACCTTATTTTTATTCAGCTTCAAGTGACACAGGCAGTGCAGGAGCCATTCCAAGAGTGGCTCTGCAAGGCTGTGGCTGCTTTCCCACAGATGGAGCCTATGCCAGTGGAGCTGGGGGCTCCCTGTGCTGCCACTGCAGCATTTGGAGCAGCACAGAGCAGCAGAGCCAACGCTGGCACGCAGGGATTAGCGAGTAGTTATCCATTATCTCCCCTCAAGCCCCCAGCCCAGCGAGCCAAGTGTTTATCCCGTATGGATGGGGTAAGAAGGGCACAGTAAAACAGGGAACTGCCCACACTCAGGTCCCTGGAGCCACCAGGTTAAGGGGATGTGTATCCCTTCTCCCCGTGTGGCACCAACCCTGCCAGGGCTGGTCCTTCCACCAGCGATGGGACAAATCCCACCCCCAGCCCCTGCACGGCTCCTCCGCCGGCAGGGACGCAGCTGGGCGGGTGCCGGAGCGCTCTGTCACGTTCATGTGACACTCCCGACTGCTCCCGGCTCTTGGCTCTCAGGGAACTTGGCACGGTTACAGCCCATTATAATTAGCGGCATTAAAGCGGCAGTTAAATGCAAGCAGGAGCTCGTGGCTTTCGCTCCAGGTGGGAAGACACTTCAGCCAGTCCTGGATGCTGCTCGGGATCTGCTTGGCTGGGACATGTCGGGAGTGAGGTGGGGAAGCCCCAAGAAGGTTCCCACAGCAGCACCAGGAGACCAGCTGGCACTTTCCCTGGAAAAAAGAGCTGCTCCAAAGCAGAACAAAGAGCCACACCAGCATCCTGGAATCTGCAGGACACTGCTGTGCCTCTCAAAGGATTAATTCCCAAAGGTCAGGATGCATTTTTCAACAACTCCCGCCCTCTCAGCATGCTCATCCTGGTGCCCAAATCTTACCCAAAGCCTCTGGAAGTGCTCACAGCCCCGACAGCTCCTTCCCAGCACCCCATGTGCCTCCCTCTCCCTGCAATTGCCACAAGGATCTGTCACCTTCAGACAGCACACATGGAAATGAGGGAAATGGGACACAGCAGGTTGGCTCTGCCAGGTACCTGAACCACTGCTGGTCATCAAAACCTGCCAGGGGATGCCCAGCTGGCCAAAGCCAGGCAGGATTCCAAGGGCCACACACCTTGCACTTCCCAGCCGGTGAGCCCACACCTTCCTGATGCATGGGGGACTCCAAGGACAACCTGTGGCCAAAAGGACTGCCAGGGTGGCAGCAGAGCATTCCTGGCAGCATCAGTCATGATACAAGAGCAGTTTGCTGAATATCAGATTCAGGAGAGCTGGATAGGGCTCCGCACGCCTCCCTTGGGTAGCAGATTTCAACAGTAAATCCAATTTTGTTTGACATTAATCCCAACTTTTCAGCCCGCCACAGATTATCCTTTTGGTGATGGCTTGCCACGCAGGAAGAGCAGGGATGGAAAAGCTTTTTCTTGGTTGTCTTTCCAAGGGGCCTCTCCAAGGGAGCATCCACACCCAGATAAGCACCAGAGCTGGCTGTGGGTCACGCACAGGGGGCAGGTTTCTGTTGCATTTCCAGCACCCACATCACCGATGGCTCCCAGTAACCAAGTCGCATTAAATCCGACTGGAAAATGTCAAATTGGTTCTTCAGCAGAAATCCCAGCCCAGGGAGCTGGGAGTATCATGCTCAGCGACCCCACACCAACTCAGAAATGTACATGCTCCCTGGATGAGCTCCTGCCTCCCCTTGGGAGGAAAATTCCCAGTTGCATTCACTTCATCACTGTGGTTTCATTTTTCAGGAATTCTCTTGGTTTGATCTTCTTCTCCAGGTCTGTGCCTCTGGCAGCTCCCTGCAAGGAGCTGTGCTGACAAAGCTGGGAGCAGGAAGCAAAAGGCAAGGATCCTCTAGCAAAATCCCTAATCCTAGGAAGAAATCCAATCAGGAATTTAAGAACAGGTGTGATGCCAGCAGGGCTGCAAGGGGACAGGGACTGAGCAGCCCTGCTCATCTGATGGGACCATCTCAGAACCTCCTGCTGAAGGTGACGTGGGAGTGAAAGATGCTATAAATATCTGATGCAGCCAGGGTCCAAAGTGGGTTATAGATGCAGTTCCACCATGCCCACCTCATCTGCATTCACCCCACAAGCCACATGTGTCCCTCGCTCCCTTCTCTGTAATTAGGAGCTAATTCCACGTCAGACATTACTCTTTCCTTCTGCCCATTTTGTTCCCAGGACTCATCCCCTCCCTCCCCAGGTGTGCAAGGGCCACAGGAAGCAGCAGAACATCTCAACAGGGAGTGGAAATCACGAAAGCCAAGGAGGAGCCTGCGGGCTCCAGAGGAGCCACGGCTCAGGACTGAGTGGGAATGGCTGTGTCACCACCCAGGGCCACGGGAGCAGCTCCCCCTGAGTGTGCAGGAGCCCCTGCAATGCCCCTGCACGTGCCTGTGCCTTCGGCCTCGCACCCCAGGCCCTGTTGCCAGCTGGGAGCACCCCTGGACAGCTCTCACCTGTGCGTGGCTGCAGACATTCCCATCAGGTACTCCCGATCCCATTATCCTGCTCTTTGCTGCTTCTCAAGCAGGTTGTTTGACTCCTGTCTGCTCATCTCCCACTTGGAATCCTCCTGGCCACTTGGGATGTCCATGTAGACGGCTCAGCTATTGGACCTGTCCTCAGGGTGCGTGTGGCACTTGGTGCCACGGGGCCAGGACACTCCGATGGCAGAAGCTGGTGGAGACAGCGCTCCAAGCAAGACGCTTTGCCAAAGCAACATTCTCAAATGCCTCCTTCAGGGTTCCCAAAGCCTAGCCGAGACGAGATCTGCCACCAACACCTGCCCTGTCTGAACTGACAGCGGCTGTCAAGAGCAGACTGGAAAAAAGTCAGTCAATTCCTGCCTATCCTGTTGCCACTTGCTCTATTTCCATGGAAAACCCAACAGATCACTCATCCCACAACCCTGAGCATCCACATCTGCTCCCAAGCACTCCTAACTCCTGCAACCACCAGGTCCGGGTGAGAAGTTCATGCAGGAATGGGAAGAACAGTCCAGCACTGGTTTGTTTTCTAAATCAATACAATTTTTCAAATTTATTTTTTAAGAATTACTTCTAATATATCTTTCTCACAGAAGGAGGGAATAGGGAATGTTCTCATTCCATCTGTAAACAATGAAATACAGATCTGGGAAACCAGGGAAGAGACACAAAAAAGTGCATTTTACAAAATTATCAACTAAAATATATTTTACATGTATTACGCTTCAATTTAAATTCTACCGACTGCATTTTTCAGTTTCAAAAAATATTTCCATATCTAATAGATTAAAAAAGCAGGAAATCTTTTCATTAGGGATAAGACATTTCAGTTCATTTACATGCTGTTTACACAACAGCATCAGCAACCACGTGAACCTCAATGTTCATGGCCTGAAGCAGACTCAACATGAGAAGAGTCAGGTTTGTCCTCGCTGGAGCTGGACTGGAGCCCGTTATGGACCCGGGGCAAGGATAATTTCCCTGCTACCTGGAGAGGAGCCAGAACAAGGTGGGAGCAGGGGGAGATGGGGCAGAAGGAGGAATTTCGGTGAGTTGCTGTGGTTCCAAGGCTGGGTCTCACACCTGGCCCCAGCTGCAGCAGTGCTAAGGCTCACCTGGCCAGTGGGTCTCGCAGCATTCCATGTCCGAGGCACTGCCAAGGGGAACTGGCCCCAGCAGCTCTCCTGCTTCAGGTTCAGGGGCAAAGGAGTCACCATGGAGCCACACATGTGGATTTAGGGCTTCCTATCACCTGCCACCCACTGTGGGGTGCAGCTGCTCTGCCGCACCACGGCCAGGCAGCTGCCACTCCCTCTGTGTCACAGGCAGGAGCAGCTCCACTTCTCCAGCATCCTCTGTCCCTGCTACAGGGGAAGACCACTTCATAACCTCCCCCAGAAGCATCAGAGACCATGTTCTCCAATGCTTCCTTGCACCCCTTCATCCGAGTGTTCCCAACGTGCCAACCACTTCCCACCCCAACACAGCCCCACCACGTCATACCAAGAGACCCCCAGTGCCAAGCGAATTGTTCAGGAGAGATCTGGGCAATCCCTTTGACACCAACAGTATCTTGAGGTATAAGTGAGAGAAGATGCTTCACCTGACAATTCTTGCTTGCACACCTGGGATCCCCCTTCTTGGAGCTGGGTGTTCTCCCTGTATTACGTAGGTGGGAATAAACAGGAATTTTCCAGCAGGAACCATCCACCAGCTGCAGGGAGATGCCCGCCGGCTGTGGTGTGTGCCAGACCTTGTCAACCCCTCAAGCCATTGCCTCTGGACACGTTCCCCTCTTTGGTATGTGGAGCAAATCTCTGGAGAACTTCTGCGTGCCTGAACTATTCCATGTAAGGAACTGGATGCCGTGGGTTTTCTCTCCAGGCTGGGCGGGTGTGCAGCCACCGGAGCAAGGTGACAAGCTCTGCATCCACAGGGAGTACAGGGAATGCTGCTTCCACTGACAGGACATTAAAGCAGAATGGACACTTCCACCATGGAACTCAAGTTCAGAAGCCCCAAAAGACCGGGAAAACACAGATCCCTCGTTTCAGTGAGCGGCTCCAGCCAGCAGGAATGTGGGTGGCACGGGGTCGGTTCTGCTGTATGCTAGTGCAATCTCGGGCTGGGCTCGCAGCTTGGTGCAGTGACTCCCCGGGATGTGACACTGTCCTTTGGTTTGCTTTGGGATTAACTCCAAGTTAGCGTTGAGATAAGCTAAGGTCTGTCTGGGATCTGTACAGGTAAGGCAAGAGGCAGGACCTGCAGGGCTCGCATGGTCCACGCGAACCTTTCCCGATGCTCAGGTCCTTTCAGGAGCCACAAAGCCACTTTGGTGAGCTTGCTCAGACACTGGGATGAGTTTGGAGGGGGAGAGGCTGCTGACAGCTTCAACAGCACTCCCAGGATCAGGACAGTCACATGGGGAAGGAATTTTAAAAAGCCAAAAACACACAAGAAAAGGCTTCTTCCCACTGCAGACACAAGGGGATAAGCGGGGACTGTAAATGACATTACAGGAAACAAACTGGGAAGAAAGAGAAAATCCAGGGCCCCCTGAGCCATCAGAGGAAGAGCAACACTCGGAAGAGAAGAGGAAACATGGTTCTCCCCAGCAGAGCCCACTTTGTGAGCTCCAAGCTTCTGAGCGACGCATGCCAGGGAACACTGGGCCTTGGGATGGGGCATAGGATCCTGTGGGCTCAGTCAGGACACCTGGGACAGGCCCAGCTCTAACCCTGCACTGGGCTGTCACACCTGCCACCTTGCCAGCTCCCTCTGCTCCGCCATGGAGCAGGCTCCAAGCCCCAGTCTAGGTGGTGAATCACGGAGCAGCGAGGTGAGGGGAGGGAAAAGACGAGGGAGAACAGGGGTCACCTCTTCCCCTGATGGAGCAACACCTATCCAAGCATGACACAAGGCCACTCTGCACCTAGGTAGCTCCCAAAGCTGTATTTTGAAGAACCTCTCACTGTGGGAATCCTCAAAATCTGTCCTGCGGGACCAAGGAGACTCTCCTGTGCTCTGCCAGGGAACTGGGCTCAGTTCAGGGCCCAAAAACCACTGACTGAAAACCGCTGTCCCAGCCAGACTCAACCAACGCTGCACCGACACATCCCTCCTGCACCTTCCCACCATTCCCCCAGCCACGGCTCTGCATTGCTTCCTGGCTTTTATCCCCTGCAAACCCTCCCAATAGATGCAGCTCTACGTACATATATAGATATAGATTTACTTATGCAAATCCCTATATCTATATACATATATTTATTTTTTATGTATATATTTTCATTTATGCTTTTAACGAAGTGCTGTGCTTTCAACTGCTGCCTCCTTCCACGGGCTCCGCTCCTCGCACGCTCCCAAGTCCCAGGACGGAGCGCTGGGCGCTCCCACCTGCAGCAGCACGAGGTGGGTGAGAGTGCACAGGTGTCCCGGGCCATGGGCGCTCCGGTGCCGCCCGCTCCCGCCGTGCTCCGATGGAAGGGCTGTGCTACTGCGGGTTCTTCAGGATGCGCCCGTGCCTGAAGTCGTAGACGTGACGACAGAGGAAAACCAGCTCGGGGTCCGTGTCCTCGGGCACCTTGCGGTGCAGTGGGGTGGAATACTCCTCCGAAGGAGGAACCATGATGGTTTTCCTGCCCGGGATCCCTTCGACTCGACGCTTTGCCAAGGCACAAAATCTGCAGGGCAATCACATCGGAACAGTTATCAGAGAATCTTGGAATGCTTTGGGTTGGAAGGGACATTAAGGCTCATCCAGTCCAACCCCCTGCCATGGGCAGGGACACCTTTCACTAGGTTCCACCTTCCGCTAGCCCAGGTTGCTCCAAGCCCCATCAAACCTGGCCTTGGACACTGCTAGGGATGGGGCAGCCACAGCTTCTTTGGGTAACCTGTGCCACGGCCTCACCACCCTCAAAGGGAAGAATTTATTCCTAATATCCCATCTATCTCTGCCCTTGGGCAGTGTGTAGCCATTCCGCCTCGTCCTGGCACTCCAGGCCCTTGTAAACAGTCTTTCTCCATTTTTCCTGTAGACTCCCTTGTGGTACTGGAAGGGGCAATTAGGTCACTCCGAAGCCTTCACTTTTTCAGGATGAACAATCCCTAGTCTCCCAGCCTTTCCTCATAGGAGAGGTGCTCCATCCCTCTGATCAACCTGACGGCCTCCTCTGGACTCGCTGAGGACAGGTCCATGTCCTTCCTGTGCTGGGGACCATGAACTCATTCCCTCTCCTGTTGCCTGTGTCCCTGGAGCTGCTGGAGGATAAGGGGAAGGGGAGGAATGTGGACAAAGCTTTGTTCAAAGAGAACTCCTGCAGGAAGCAACACAAGTTTATATTTCCATACTAGTGGATATTGCACAGCACCAGAGATGACAGCAATTAACCACCTGTTTTTCACTGCTTTGGCCTCATTTTTGTTAATTAGCCCCTAATAAACGCTTATGCACCAATGTTTAGGAAAACAAAGAATTCAGGTTGCCTTCAGGGAACATCTCTCAAAGGTGACCTGACCCACAAGAGCATGAAAAAATTCCTGCCACTAGCTGTTCCAGAAGACTGGAGTGTTAGAAAGAAAAGGAACTGCTTTGATCCAAAGCTTGGGGATGGGAAGTTTTGTTTGGTTGGCTTTGTTTGGCTTGTTGTTATTTGGGTTAGGTTGGTATTTTTTTGTTTGTTTGGGGTTTTTGTTTTAGTGTTCCCAAAAGAAAGATCAAAATTGAGCTTCTAAAGTTAGAAATTCCAAGAGCAGAGCCCTGGGCCAGGAGCAGGCTGAGGCGGAGGCGTCAGGCATCCCCTCTGTGGCAAGGCTGCACAGACCACGAGATGCACCCAGCAGAACTGAAGAGATTTAAAGCACTGGTTTGCATCATGGGTTTGCGTCCATTCAATCCCCATGTTCCTTCAGCCCTGTGCATCCATCAAAGGATGCCAGGCTGGAATATGGATGCTGGCAAGTTCTTAGTGACAAAGCTGCAATTCAGTCTGCAAGAGCTCAACTCTAACAGTCTGAGTCACTGCTCCAAGGGGTGCTGCTGCCAAAATCCCAGGATCTGGTGTCCAGCATGAACACTGGCATGTGTATCAGCAGGTTTTTGGGTGGTCTGGCAGCTGTGTCCTACAAAAGATGGATATATCAGATCTCTTCCTAGCTCACTTAGCTTTTAGCTCCAAGTTCCATGTTTTCCTGCACACCTGTTCCTGCCTTCCTTGAAACCACAGGCAGTGGTACCAAGGTCATACAAGCATCAATATTTGGGAGTCTTTTGAGAGGAACACAAGAGGCTGGGGAAGGGTTTGGAGCACCAGGAGCGGCTGAGGGAGCTGGAGGGGCTCCACCTGGAGAAAAGGAGGCTCAGGGGGTCCTTCTGGCTCTCCACAACTCCCTGACAGCAGGGTGCAGCCAGAGGATGTGAGGCTCTGTTCCCAGGGAACAAGGGACAGGCTGAGAGGAAACAGTCTCAGGTGGCACCAGGGGAGGTTTAGGTTGGATACTGGGAAAATTCCTTCAGGGAAAGGGTAGTCAGGCCTTGGAACAGGCTGTGCTGGAGTTGCCATCCCCGGAGGGATTTAAAAGCTGTGTGGATATGGCACTTGGGGACATGGGTCAGTGGTGGCCTTGGCAGCTCTGGGGGAACGGCTGGACTCGATGATCTTAAGGGTCTTTTCCAACCCAAACGATTCCATGATTCTATGTAATGGATATGGAGTGGGAGAAGCCCCCAGCCTGCAGCAGAGCGAGTGTCTGAGGCAGACCACAGCCCGCAGGGCTGGGACAGCTGGGATGGCTGGAAATGGGCAGAATCAAATAGGCTGGACGCAGGAGGGGGTTTGAGAAGTGCAGCAGGTTCAGAGCTCCACCTACCTGCAGTACTCTGCGAAGGTCAGCACGTAGCACTTCTCCTCGATGCAGGCGACGCTGTTTTCGTCCTGGTGCCGCGACGCAAAGATCTCATTCTGTGTGAGGAGGGGAGGGGACAGGTCACCCAGCTGGTCTGGAGCCCCGGGAGGCAGGGCCAGCTCCACACCCTCACCCACCCAGAGAGGGAAGGGCCAGCTCTGCACCTTCACCCACCACCTTAACATGGAGTGACCGAAGCACACTTGTGGTGAATACTCTTCAGAGCCAGTGTCCCACACAACCCAGGCACCTGCTGTGTGCTGTGCACCACAATTTTATCCAGCAACAGTGGGCAACACTGGTTCTCCCACCACTGCACCCTGCCCAGCACACTTTGTGAGACCGAGTGCCCCAATCTCACAGGAATTTCCAATGTCACAAAGATCTTCAGCAGCAAGGCCGTGGCTGGCTGCACCCCTCAGTCTCCCCTTTCCTCCTGGATTCCCCAATCCATCTTTCTATTAAAACTGAAGGAAACCCTTCTTGTCCAATCACTTCCTCATCTCAATTCAATTAAAAAGGCTGGTTTAGTGAGAGAAGTAGCAACAGCCTTTTTCAGAATCATGGAATAGATTCCTGGAGTGGTTTGGTTGGGACACGTTCCACTAAACCAGGTTACTTCCAGCCCCATTCAACCTGGCCTTAAACCATCCAAGGAGGAACAGCCACCACCTCTATTGGCAAACTTCTTTTCAATTTTTCCCAGAGTAATTTAGGGAATTTGGCTCTGCAGCAGGCAGGATTGGTTAGACACAGGGTAACCCAGACAGAGCCACTGAGAAGAATTTAAGGTATGGTTAGATCAGCAGAGATGATCTCTGGGAACACGGATGCCCTGCACAAGTCTGGAAGCATTCCCTGCAGGCTCTGTTTCTGCTTTGCTGGAAGGGAAGACTCACAAAAGGGTGAACATTTGGGGACAGGGTTGATCAAGGACACTGGGAATGCCACACCTGCCTTCTGCACCTTGGGATTCTGGTTTACTCCTTGACTCAAAACTACCTGAGTCACCCTGGCAAGCCCGACCCAGCCCTCAGCCCAGGCTCTCTCTTGTTTGAAGACCTGTGTAATTAAGTGGGTTTGCAAAAACCTGGCTTAATCCCTCCTGGCATTCTCCCCGGACCGAAATGCAACTGGATACACTCTCCTTTCATTTATAAAGTACCACATTTTGGTTTAGAAACTCACCTGTGCCCTGCAAGCCAGGCATGTACAACTCCCTGGCTGCTCCCGAGTCCTGCTCTCAACCCCTCCTTCCCTTTTCATTTAAAAAAGTAATAGAAATTAAGAAAGCACCAAGTGTTTAAAACTGGGTTGAACACAGCAGCAAATTCTTCACTCCCAGTTAAAACCAGCTTGTTCTGTCACCCAACACAAGCCCATGCGAAGCAGAGCAAGGTGTGAAGTCACAGTGATTCACACGTTTTTTCTTTAAAAAGCAACTCCATTATCCTGGCACAGCATCCTCAAGTCAGACTTTAGTTCTCATCATAAATCTGTGCAGGGCAAGGATGATGCATCCACGTTTCTGCACAAAACTAACACGTTTTTGGAGTTTAAGAAGCAGATTAAGGGATTTATTAAAAGGCAGCACATAACACAGGCACTCCAGTTTCCTGCAAAATGACAGCAGGAGCTTTTCAGGCTCTGCAGTCCTGTAAGAAATGGAATATGCTTTTGGAAAGGTGTCTGATCTTGATTCAGTATAAACTTATTCTTCCTTATTCTTAAGGTAACAGCCAAAATTAGTTTTTACTTAATACGTGGAATTTTCTCAGATTAAAGGGAGAAACATCAACACTCAGCAGTTTCTGTTAGAGCCTCCATGTAAGGAACTCAGCAACTTTTATAAGAGCCCAGAGTTTCTCCACAGGACAATGAATTTGGGGAAAAAGCCCATCTATAGGACACCACAACTCAAAACATCTGGCAACAGCTGCATCACAGCCAAGAGAGCTCTGCTGTACTCAGCTTGAGGCCACACAGGAACGCAGGGAGATGCTCGGGGCAGTCCCCTCTTCCTGCAGGAGCACGGACAGCCTGGGATGCCCTGCCCAGATCCGTACTCACCTGGTGCATGCTGGGGTTGCGGCCTCCCTGAGTGTGCTCTGGTCTGTAATACCACAGGAGGCTCATCATCAGCTCCCCTGCAACAACACGGATTAAAACAGGTCAAGCCTCAGTTTTCTCCGAGTGTTTTCCCACTCATTCCCAGCTTCCTCCTGCTGCTCCATCCCCTTCATTCCCACAGCGCTCACGGAGAGGCAGCTGTGGCTGATTAATATTTCATGCTGAACTAGGTGTCCCTTTGTCACAGCAAGAAGCTGCACGGAGTCGGTCATGTTGCTTTTCCACTACAGCTTTGCCTCCTTCTACTCAGGTTACAATATCCCAAGGAAGTCAGGCACAAAAAACTCCCCAAAGACTAAAAAAATCAAACGTTTCCACCTGAAAAAGAATCCATTCAGCACACAAGCTGGAAAAGATGCTCACCTAAAGGCTGGAATCTGCAGCATTGATTCCCACATTCAGGGCAGAATTGCTGCTGCACTGACACAACCACAATGGGCCTCACCATACCTCAATTTATGTCTTCTACACAGAATTTTTGGGGGTTTTTTCCCCACTTTTTAAGCATTTGGCTCAGCCTCCTTGGCTCAGGGATTGCCAGTCAGACACCAGACCCCACCCTGAGTCCCCACAACTCCCATCCCCAGCTCTACTGGGGTCTATCAGAGCTGCTGCAGAAGAGCCCTGTTCCCACCAGCTCCCAGCCCAGATGTTGGATTGGAGCAAACAGCAGCTCCCCCGATGTTTGAGCAATGAAATAATATGGGAGAGGGCTGCTGAGACGGGCACTTGGCAAATATTATGTGCTTTCACATCCAGGAAGATTTCCATTATCAGACCCAGACGAGTGATTAAGGAGCATTTCAGTTCCTGGAACAATCCAAATGGAAGCCACAGCGCTAATCTCCCCTCCATCACCCTGGTACCCTAACCAGCCTGCAGCTCTCCCGAGATCCATCCCTTCCCTGCTACTCTCCCCTCTATCACCCTGGTACCCTAACCAGCCTGCAGCTCTCCCGAGATCCATCCCTTCCCTGCTAATCTCCCCTCTATCACCCTGGTACCCTAACTAGCCTGCAGCTCTCCCGAGATCCATCCCTTCCATTCCCTGCTAATCTTCCCTCCATCACCCTGGTACCCTAACCAGCCTGCAGCTCTCCCGAGATCCATTCCTTCCCTGCTTCCAGCTCGCTCTGTCGAGCACACACACACTCTCCTGGCACAGTACCTGTCTTGGGGTCCTCCCAGAGTGCAGAGATCTTGGCGACGTAGGGCATGGATTTCTTGCGGGGCCCCGATTTGAGGAGCACGGTGTCCCGCACCCGGATGATCTCCCCGTCCCTCTCCACAGCCTGGTAGCTCTTACGCACGGCCGGCTCTGGCTCGTTCTGCACACACAGGAACCAAAACAACCCTGGTGAACAGCACGTCTCACAAAAGCCCTAATTGCTGAAATTAATACTCTTATTTCAAATTAAAACACACTTGCTCCTTCCATTCTGCATGCAAAACCACAATCTTCAGGAAAATCACCTTTCCACCTGCCTACCTGGAGCCCTGCTTTTCCTTTCCATCCAAAGGCACAGAAAACTAGGTGTGTTTTGAATGCTGTGTGTTTCTCTGATACAAACGTTGTGGGAAAACCAATAAAACATGAAATATTTAACATGAGCAGGGCAGGGAGTGGCAGGGAGGCCGTGGCACAAAGCCTTCCTTAGCAGGACTGCCAGTGATTCCTTTGTACCCTCTGACAGTACAAAATGATCGCTTTGGGGACTACGAACCGGGGGTTTTTAGTTTGCTTTTGCTCTGAGTTTCATTTCAGAACGCCTGAGCAGGATGGTTTAACCTCCTGCCAGATCTCCCAGGCTGGATTGGAAGCATCGTAAGGAGATTAACGCCTCGCTGCTCCTTTGGGGTGTGACAGCCTCAGGGATGGATGAACAAGGCCAGCCCCTGGCCTTGACAGGCTTCATTCTGACACAGCCCTTGGCACCTGGACACAGTCCCAAAGGCTAAAGCTCCAAAACCTGTCCTGGCTGCTGCTCTCAGCAGCCTGAGGCTGTGCCACCACACCAAGCAGCAGCACAGATCCTGCCTGGACCACGGCCCTCCTTCCTCCTGACATCTACTGCACATCAATGCCTTGTCCCACCTTCCTAGACACCATGTGGGGCCCATTTCAAACTCTTATGCTTTAATACGATGAAGGATGTTGCCTTCTTTCGCAATTGAAGTGGACTTGATTGGAACTAATTGAATTCTCTGGCAGGAAATCTCCCATCTTACAGGAACCAGTCTCTGCCCCTGAATGCAACAAATGGGAAAGTACAGACAGGAAATCCCTGGAGGAGCAACCGGCCATGCCACCACGTAAGTTACAAGAAAGGGGATTTTGGGTGCTAGAAAAAGTCCATCTGGGAGCCAGCATACTGTCTCAGTCCTCTGTGCCCTGGGGGATTCCTGTGGGACTACAGACACTGTCAGTGAGAGCCACCTTACGAGAGCTACCTCTAGACCTGTCCCTTATAATTGAGGCTACAACAACCCTCACCTTCTCAGACAGGTTTGCCCTACCCAGGAGAAAGCAGCTGAAGGATGATCCCTGTAGGATGGACTCCCACGTGCCTCAGGTGCCACCCTTGTACATGCCAGAGCCGGGAGGATCCGTCACCTTTCAGCTGAGGCCAGCACAGGAGCAGCAGGTTCTCCTCCCCTCCCAAAACATGCTGTGCAAGATAACACCAGGGCACACAGGGAACAGAGCCAGCAGCGCCTCTGCTCCCATCAGAATTTCACCAAGAGGTTCTAGACAGCACCTAGTGACCATCTCCAGCTGGAAGCGAGCCCCAGAACTCCCAAGCCTTCATGCCTGGAAGTGCACAGGCAGCTGTCCCCGTCCCGCCCCAGCACTCAGACACCTACCACGACGTAGACGGCCTTCTCGCAGGCCGTGCCCACGGGGATCCAGCCATTGGTGGCTCTGCGGCGGCTGATCCGCTGCTGCTTGGGGTGGGAATGGCCCCCCGCCGCTTTGCTGTTGGAGGCGTGCAGGCAGCCCGGAGTATTCCGCAGCCCGGACTTGGAGCCGCTGGGAGGCTTGGAGCTCTGAGGGCATTCTCGGGCCATGGTCTGAGGGTCAGAGTTGGGGGTCTGCAGGTGAGGAACGGGCTCTGCAGCCGGTGGCACGCTGGGCACAGGACATCCTGAGAGCGGGTGGGCAGGCGACGCAGGGTGTCCTGCCACCGGGATTGTGAGGTTCAGCTGGTCCAGAGACTTGCAGCCTTCTAAGGGAAGGGAAGAAATGAGTCACAGATCTCATCTGGAAACATAAAGCAATGACACAGCCAGGACTGTCCCACGCCACGGCCGCTTTTCCCCAAAATCCCCTTTATTGCATTATAGCAGTAAAGACTCTCCAGGTTGTAATTTCATTTTGCACTGTCACTGGATTGTAAAAGCAAAGCCATTTCTTTGCCTGCGTGTTCCAGTGCTCTGCCGATGACACTGCACCACAACAAACCCATCTGGAATCCCAAGTAATGCCAGCCAGGAATACACACAAGGCTGGCCAGTATCCAAAGCAGTTCCAGCCTGTCAATATGTATAAAAGAAATAAAAGGCTTATCGAAACAATGGGAAGGATTAAATCACACTGCCAAAACCAGCCAGCTTCTTTCAAAAAGCCAAATTCTACTAATGAGGGAAAATTGAGAAGATTCTCCAAATTAAGTCCAGATGAAACAAGGTGGAACACAACCACAAGATGCTGCACCCTCAGCAAAACTGTGTCCCTGCAGCAGACACAGGAATCTCAGCAGGTTGGAATTTGGCTGACGCTGCCTCTCAGAGCATCCCAGAAATACCTTGCTCTGCTCAGGAGTCACAAACAAGCCTCAACTCAGGCCAATGGAAGAACCAGTTGTAATTACCCTTTATCAGCAGGACGAGAGCTCCTGGACCAACACATGATGCATCCCTGTTCCCCAAACCTGACAGTTAGCTTTTTGGGGTGAGCAAAGGGCAGCTCCAGTCAGGCTCCAGGAGATGTCTCAGACCAGAGCTTACAAATCTGAAGGGAAAATTCCAACCGAAGTCACTCAGCTCCAGCCAAAGAACTGCTGGGACCCCTTGCAGAGATGGGAAGTTATTCACTCCTGCCTCCCACCTTACCCTCCCTAAGGGGCTGCAACCAAGCCACTGTGGAGCTGTGAGTGCGAGGGATGCCACAGACCATCATTATTATCATCAATCAATCAATCAATCAATCAAATCAATCCTGAGTAGCAAACGCCACAGGAACTCTCGGAGTGCCTGGACATCAGGATGCAGGCACTGGCAGGCACAGGACACACGGAGCAAGGAATCACCTCTCAGGTATTTTGCTTACAAAAGCAGCTTTTAAGCTTGAGCTACAGCAGGATAAAGCTTCACAGAAATCTCTGCTGAACGTCAGGGCCCTGGTGCAGAGCTGCTCTTGCTGGCAGCCATTTGGTTGCACACACTTCCAGCCTCTCCGATGGCACTGGCACTAAAGCAGCTCTCACAGCCTGTCCCAGCTGCTTCCCACCACTCTGCTTCCACACTGCCCACAACCATCGCCCAAGATCACAGCCCAGTCCCTGGATTTGTACCACACAGACACTGATATTCCCTTATGAACACGTGGAATACACCAAATCAGACATGTAACACACAGCATTTGGCATGTCAAGCTGGATCTCTCTCTGATGGGAGCCTGCTGCTTGCAGCCAAAGTGCTCCTTTAGTTCACTAAAATGCCCCACCCTAGGGAAGAAAAATATTTCAGAGTGCATAATTATAGAAAAAATCAATTCCTAAGCCTAAGGCCCTGTCAATATTCTCTGAGACCTCCTTATATGCTTCAATCCACAAACCAAAATCTCAATTATTCCAGTGTTATAGGTTTTTAAATCCAAGTTGCTCCAGGAACGAAATCACAGCAAGGGAGATCTCAGCAGCGGGGTGACACACTAGCAAACACACACTAGCTGCCCTTGCCAGCACCAGGAGGAACCAGTGAATCCACAGGGAGGGCTGAGCTCTGGAAAATACTCTGTCTGCACTGCCTGCATCCTTCTGGCTGCACAAAATCAGAGGCACCAGCGTGCAAAAGCTGAGGAACAAAGTAGACTGGTATGACCTCGGGGCACTACACAGAAACTGTCAGGCAAGAACACACTGCTGAGCTGGTTGTCTTGTGAGCATTCCACTTTCAAGAGCTCTGAAGCCACCAGTGAGTCCTGTCTGGCTGCTGCCATAGGAAGCAGCACCATGACAGCAGGGATATTTCGGGAAAACAGAAATTACACTTCAACCAAACCCTCCCGAGTTTCAGCAGCTTCCTACAACGGAAGATGACAAAGCCTCGCTTGAACCAAAACTCCATCCACCTACCTGAAAATCTGTTTTCAGTGGGTAAGTCATGCCAGCTCTTGGCTGGAACAC
The DNA here is from genome assembly GCA_013389985.1 of Dryoscopus gambensis. Classification (NCBI taxonomy): domain Eukaryota; kingdom Metazoa; phylum Chordata; class Aves; order Passeriformes; family Malaconotidae; genus Dryoscopus; species Dryoscopus gambensis. The sequence goes on from WEIT01003779.1 coordinate 83,083, forward strand.
GTGGTTGGCGGAAAGATCCCACGCTGGCACTCCTAGCAGCTGGAGAGCAGCCTCCTCTACAGACCGACCGTTTGCAGCACTGTCCAGCCTGATGGCTTTACACACAGTGCTGGTGCCTGATAACCCCCACACAACACTCCACTTTTAAATATTTAAAAAGGTATTTTTCAATGGCAGAGGCAAAGCTCCAAGATAAAGCAGGAAGTCTGAAAAGCAGGCGGGGACAGACGAGAGCAGAGTAGGTAATGACGTTTCCACGCTCCCTCACCCCTCCTCATTCCAGTGCTTCATTGTCAGACACGGAGAGCAAAGATGGGACCAAGAATTCCCAAACTAACAGTGTGCCTGGCACTTAGACCACCACGGTGAAACTCCTTATGCAGCCCTGCCAGATCTGATTCATGGAATCCAAAAAGCCTGCACTCCCCAGCTGGCACCATGAGAGCCTAACAGCAGAGGCAATGCCTGCTTCTCCACAGGTTCTGCGAGGATGCCTCAGCCCCCAGAGCAAGGTTTTGGGATGGGAGGAGTAACTCATCCTGGTGTGCTTCCGACCCTCCGCTCGGAGCGGCACAGCGGGATGGCGTGCAGGAACTGAACCCCGCTCGTTTTACACAGATCAAAGCTCAGCCTTAGCTCCAGCATGACAAGCCGTGAGTCACCTTCTCGCTGCCCAAATCCTTTCACCGATTCTCTGCTTTCCACACCAACAAGACCTTTCTGTGGGAAAAACCCTCCGGGCTAAAACCGGGAGAAGGGGAGGTGGAAGCAGATTCCTTCCAAGCCGCAGCTCGGCCGTGGAGCTGAGAACTGCTCGCAGAGGGAACCTGCCTCCCGGCAAGCAGGCACCGCGCCGAGCCACCCTCTTCTCCCAGGAACGCTGGCCGGGATTTGCGTGCACTTTGCACCTTACCTGCTGCAAAAGGCATTTTGTAGGGGTAGCTGTTCCGTCCCGTGTGCACGCTGCCGATCCTGCCCTCTGGCACGTGCACCACGCCGCACACGCTGTAGCTGCTCACGGCCGCTCCCTCTCCGCAGCAGTACGGAGAGCTGCACCAGTGCAGGGGCTGGAAATGAGCACCTGATGGCAAGGAACCGGGAGATACCAGGAGCCCCTCGCAGGTCGCAGCCTGCGACAGCTCGTCCTTGGGATAAATGGAGCAGGGGGAGTAGCCACTGTATCCACTTTGGCCATAATAAACATAAAACCCGTTCAACGGAGTCAGATCTGAGGATTCATAGAGACATCCACAATCCGTGTGATTCCCGGGCACAGGCAAAGGAGGGAACTGCTGCACGGGAAAGGAAGGCTGATGAAATTCCTGTTTGGGGGTTGGGGATTTCTCTCCGGGTCTTCCATACTCTGGCTTCATGGAAGCTTGTCCTCCCATGAGCAAAGGCAGTCTGTGGTAGAAGCCCTCTGTGCTGGCGTAGGAGCCAGACAGCGACTCATAGGGGACGGGCTCTGTCGTCCCGTAGAGCCTGGAAGAGTCCGGTTGCTCCCCTTTCCCAAAGGTGCCCAGGGTCTGGCCTTGCCAGCTGTGTTGCCCATCCATTTTTAAGCTAGCCACTTCCTTCTTGGATTTGACACAGTTCTTCCGACTGGCTTTGGCCCATTTGAGTGTAGGTTTCGAACAGTGGTTGTCAGACTTGCCCTCTCCGTCCAATTTACTCCTCTGCTTCAGGGGTTGGTCCTTCTCATGGGTCAGCTTCAGGAAGGCCACAGCGTTCAGGCTGGCCAGTCTCTTTGGGGTGGGATGGTAGGAGATGGAACCATCCTCCCTCTTTGCGCCATCATCAAAGACCTCGTCCAGAGAATGCTCACAGCTATTGCATTTCTGACTGGGCTCATGCCGGTTCTTTCCTTTCCCTGTTTTCACAGCTGGTTTTTCCAGGGCAGACCAGTTGTCACCAGCTTTGCACTGCAAGCCCTTGAGGCTGCAGTCCCCAGCAGCCTTCCCGGAGTCCCTGCGGAAGCGCCTGCCGGATAACAAGCCATCGTCCCGTTCGAACAGCAGGTTGTTCACCGCCTCCGCGTTCAGTGAGGCCAGCCGGCGCTTCCTGGGCTCTGAGGGAGCAGGATCAAGGTCCTGCTCTGACCCAGGATAAGTTACTGTGCACTTCTCCCCCGATGACTCACTCTTGCCTGCTCCCGCAGGCTGAACCTTTTCCGAGAACAAAGCAGATCCCAAACCCTCCACCCAGCTGGGAAGGTGCTTTTTTTTACAGCTCGGGGTCTGTTTGGACAGAGAGCCGGCCACATCCTCCAGCCTGGTGAGGAGCACCTTGCAGGTCTTTTTGCTCACCGAGGGGAGCAGCCGTCTCCGCAGCGGGTACGTCTTTCGCACTTCACGCAAACTCTTGCTTTTGTTGCTCCCTACAAACCCACTGGGACAGTTCGGAGCCTCCGAGACATCTCCGTCCCGCTGCTCTGCGTTGGCCCTGTCCATCCTCCTGCTGCCTGTTGGCGACGAGGCCTGGCCAGCAGAACCAGCTGGATGTTTCAGAAGGAAAAGTTGTTTTTTCCGGGCATGCGTCATAGGATCAATGTCCAATCCTGGGAACGAACGGGAGAAAACATCTATTAATATTGCTGAGAGGGTCCCATCTCCTCACAAAGCACCAAGTGCCAATTAGGAAATATTTTGGGAAGCTTGTTTCTATACAGCAGAGTCTATTTGGGTGATGGCCAGTTAAGCCAATTAAGAGACAGGATGTAATTAGATGTGGTTTAATATTAAGCCACGGAACACGACAGTAATTAAAAGCAAGGTGGTGATGGCAAATGCCACAGCAGCTGGGGAAAGCTGGGTCCGGACAGAGAGCTATTCACCCAGCTCCCTCTTACACTGATTCTGTTAATAACACCTTACAAATTCCCATCAAATCTCCAAAATCTGAAGGCTGGTTTGGGGCACGGAGCAGAAATAACCCCCAGTCTGTGACTGCCTGCATGTTGATACAAGCAGGCTGTTCCAGTGTCATTTTCTGAGACAATTAGGCAAAAGAAAAACAAAAAGTCCACCTACTCAGGTGAAAAGAAAACTTGGGCTACTAAGCAGAGACATGCCAACACTAATAAATTAAATACATGCAAATCCCTGTGCAGGTTGGAACCTGGCTGCCCGCTGCTCTTGTCATTCCCTGTAGTTGTGTTTCTTTATAAAAGCTGTGGGCATTGAACACCAAATCACGATGGGCAGAGAGGCCCTAAAGATACATTCATGGCACGAAAAAGAAGCCTGGGCTTCCTTAGTTATCCAGCAGCCAATTTTTAATTAAGGAACTCTGCGGTCTGAAGGAGCACGCTTTTGCATAGGAAGCTTAGGTCCAAGGCTGAGACAGGATATGGCTGGGTGATACCAACCTATAGACATTAAAAATGTCAGTGCAAATGAGTGGTAGTGGAATAGATTTAATTAAGTCTGTCTCTGAGCATGAGAAACAGCAGCAAAGGACAATTACTTGCATTTAATGGTATTTACAAAATAGTAAAATTTCATTTATTGGTAGTAAAGAGCTGATCTTTGCATCAGCATCCACCTAGGAGGGGTTTGCTCTTCCCTGCAATCAGGATTCAGGCTGGAACTCCCCTCAATTGACACTGGTCTGCCACTTTTGAGGCTTTTAATTAAAGCTCCTACTGCTTTGGCAATGATTAGAACAAAGCTCCCGAATTACAAGAACTGTTCATTTGATATGGTTTAATCAAGCTGATAATTAGATTATCTATTTGAAATAAGCCCGATGTGTTTTAATTGCCTTACTTATATATGCATTAACTAAGGGAAATTCAGGAATTGAAATCCGCTGGGGTTTGCACGGTGCTTTTCTAGATGCCAGGCTCTTGGCAATGTGTTTGGGGGTGACTGAGTGCCTACATCCCGTTAAACAGGATATATCCCATGGCTGGTGCCCCAACAGGAGAGCTCAGTGGGGAACAGGCACTTATATATATGTCCACTTTTTTCTTATCAGAAAATCAGGCTCTGGGAATTAGAAGGATCAAGTCAGACAGAATTTCCTCCAGAATTAAATTCTTCTTGCACAAGAGACTAAACTGACATGCAACCTCTGGAGTTTGGGAGAAGACTATAATTTTTAAAAATGGATCAGGCAGAGCAGGATTAAGCAGAGGCAGGGCACGTATCCCGCAGAACATATCCTGAGGAGGAGAAGTCTTCTCAGGCTATGTGGACCAGTGGTTTCCTTGCAACTTTCATCCAATTTTCTACTGTCCCTGCTGAGAGACTGAGCCCCTGGCAGAGGTGAAAATACCAAAATAAACAGCCATGGTTTGCCTTAAACCCAGTATTAGGCACCTTGTTCTCCTCAGCTTTCCACAGGCAGGAGCCTGACCTGGCCTGGCACCACACATCCTGGAGAGTTCGGGCTCAAATGAGTTGGAATATCTGCTAAAAACTCGGTGCTGTAGGTGTGACTGTTCATGCTGTAGCTGCTCTAAACCTAGGAAAAGGCTGGGAGAGACTGAGGGAAGAGGATGTAAGAGAATTTGGATTGTTCAGCCTGGAGAAGCTTTGAGGTGACCTAAATGTCCCTTCCAGGGCTTTGAACAAGGGCCTGGACAAGGGGAAATGGCTCCACCCTGACAGAGGGCAGGGATAGATGGGATATTAGGAATAAATTCTTCCCTGTGAGGGTGGTGAGGCCCTGGCACAGGATGCCCAAAGAAGCTGTGGCTGCACCATCCCTGGCAGTGTCCAAGGTCAGGTTGGACTAGGCTTGGAGCAGCATGGGATAGTGGAAGGTGTCCCTGTCCACGGCACGGGGTGGAACTGTTTGAGCTTTAAAATCCCTTCCAACCCAAACCATTTCAGGATTCTATGATTCACTGCCAGCACCTACAGAACAAAACCTATCCTTAGTATGCTGAACTACCCAGAGGTTTTTCTACACCTCCGCAATCACCTGCACTGCACGGATTGCTTTGTGAGAGTGATGCTCCTGCTCCCAGCTCACCTGGGATCCGGCAATCCTTCCTCTTCCCCCAGCACAACACAGAGACAGAGCTTTTGAACAATGCTCAAAACCCAGCCCTCTGACAGGCAAATGCATCATTCCTCAAAATCAGAGTCCTGCTGAGCTTCCTTCCAGAGAGTATTGTGCTCTTGCCAGCTGGGAGGGGAGAGTGGCAGGGCTCTTCATCCTCTCTCCACCTTTGTATTGCTTCACAAAGCAGAGAAAAGCTGCCTGTGCCCAGAACTCTCCAAGAAAGTGTGAGAAAATGTGAAGAACTGAAAGTGAACATACTTAAACCAGAACCACCCGTTTACTGCTCGTGGCTGAGGAACTGGATTAATGGTGAGAAGACGCTGAGGTGTTGGAAATAAAAGTTCCAGGCAGCTCAGTCTATCCAGCTGCACCGGCAGAGCCGACCAAGCGTTTTAAAGCTAGTTGGAATTGCTGCCTCCTTATTATACAATCACATGATGGTTTGGGTTGGAAGGGACCTTAAAGCTGATCCCATTCCACCCCCTGCCACGCGCAGGGACACCTTCCACCAGCCCAAGTTGCTCCAAGCCCTGTCCAACCTGGCCTTGAACACTTCCAGGGATGAGGCACCCACAGCTTCTCCAGGCAACACTCCTCTGGCAACTCCTTCCTCAAATCAGACTAGCTCTGAAAAACCATCCTGTCAGCTGCTGAACCCAAACCAGACCAGAACACAGAAAAATTAAAGCTGCTTCTAGTTTCGTGCTAGAATAAAACCACTACCCAAACAGCAAACTCAGGAGAGAGTTGATGCCTCATTAGCAGGAAAAGAAGCAAGTGTGATAACAGCTGCATGTTCTGTAATCACGCAGCTGCAGCATCTGTCTCTCCCTCTCCAGCACTTGATTGCAAGTGAAATTAGAAGAAACTAGGCTGGGACTACGCCTTCAAGCCCCATTTCCTCTCCAGAGCTTCACTACGGAGACACATACATTCCAAGAGACGATGCCAAAAGCACAGAAATTAAAGCTTTTAAAGCTCCTGATCCTTTTGGCACTTCAATAACACACAAAGAGTTACGACAACACCAATCCTCCTCTCCGTGCACGGCACCGCTCCGGTGACTCCCAGCCCCATTTACTTGAATCCTGTCTATCCATTTCCATTGGAACAGCTTATGCTGTGACAACAGCCCTACAACTGTGAGTGTCTGGAGGATTGGCTTCTTTCTCCCAGCTGCTTTTGCAGGCGAGTAATTCCTGGTGCTCTAAGGAACGTGTTGCATGGAAGAAGCCTTGCAGGAGCTCTGCGAAATCCAGATAAATCACAGCAGCATCAGGTATCCCAGGCTGAGTTCCCTGAATGCCATGCACGTCCCGTGATTGGAAACATCGCCTCCCTCTCAAACATTCAAAAATCTGCAGCTGGAGGCTGCAATTTGTCTTTCCAGGGTCCAGTCTTGATTTTTCTCCAGAGACCCACTGAAAGCTCCATCATCCACATGCTCTGGAGAAAACTGTTTATACAGAGCTCAGTAGGCTGCAGAAAGGGCTGTTTTCTCTCACTCATCAGCACAGCTCTGACCATTGTACCAGAGCAGGGTTAAATGGGATTTTGGGAAGAAATTCTTCCCTGTGAGGGTGCTCAGGCACTGGCACAGGTTGCCCAGAGAAGCTGTGGCTGACCCATCACTGAAAGTGTCCAAGGCCAGGCTGGATGGGGCTTGGAGCAACCTGGAATAGTGGAAGGTGTCCCTGCTCATGGCAGGGGGATGGATCTTTAAGATCCCTTCCAACTCAAACCATTCCAGCATTCTATGATTCAATGCCACCAGCTTCTGAAAGCATGTGGACACGCAGCCTTCACAGCTTCCAAAAGGCTTGTAAAAAGGGACGTAGGGCAACTCTGGCACAGCCAAGAGGCTCTCTGGGAGCTGTCCTGGACTGGGCTCTGCTCCACTTCCTGCTCCAACACCCGTAATTATCCCCACCGCGTTGCGAAAGCCTGTGTGTGCTCCAGCCACCCGGCTGGGAGTTTTGCAGCCCGTGTGTGGCCGTGATAAATCACAGACAACTGCAATGAGAGCCCGGGGCTTCACACCCCGAGCGCCGAGTGTGTCCAAAAGCAGCAGCGCAGGGAGCGGATCCGGCCGGGCGCAGGCCCGACCTGCACTACCCGGAGCCAGAGCTGGGAACACCCCCGAGGAGCTCCCCGGCTGATTCCTTGGGAAGGTCTGGCTCAGCCTTCGTTATCTGGTTTCACATCTTGCCTAGTGGCAGTGCTCTGTCTGGGGAAGCCAGAATTACATTTCTCCGGCTGTTCTCACACTTTCTGCAGCCTCAGCAAGCAGCATTCTCAAGGAAGAGGGAAGGGGAAAAAACGGGAAAAAGAAGAGGGGGGTAAAAAGAAGGGGAAAAGAAATGGGGAGTGGAAAGAAATGGGGGGTGGAAAGAAAAGGAGGTAAAAGGACAGTGAAAAAGTGGGGGGAAAAGGGAAAAAGTGGGGGGGAAAGGAAGAAAGGAGGGGGAAAAGGGGGGGAAGAGGGGAGGAAAAAAGGGGACAAGAGGGAAAACACCAGTGGAATTGAACAATGTGCAAGTGTGGGGGAGAGTCAGAGGACATCTCCTCAAAATCAACAAGAGGGCAGGTTGTTTGGATAATTAATGCGACACCTGGAGAAGCACATTCCTTCGCGGAAAGCACCGGCTTTCCTTCCCCCTTCACCGATGCTAAGAAGCTGTAACACTGTGTCACGTTGCCAGTGACAGGCTGCTACCGAGCAGAATAGGCAGGAAATGATGAAGTGAAAAACAAATGTGGGGACTGATAAGTGACCTCAGCGACTCCAACATCAGGCACCAAACCCAGATCAAGTTTGGAGCCCCAAAGCTTTGGGGTCTGGTACATATTTGCATTAAAGCGAACCCCAAGTTTCTGAAAGCAAAGCCTTCACCGCACACCCGTGATCAACACTGGCAAAACCACTTCCTACGGCCTTGAAGAACTGCAGATTTCCACCCCAAGAGTTGTCACAAGCCTTTTCCTTGTGACCCCAACATAAAGCAGCGTTGTTCTGTGTGTCTGTGCGAAGCTCTGGTGCCTTTGCTGCTCTTCACAGCCTTCCAAACCCCACTGAAATTAGCTCAAGTGGGCTCAGACCTCGAGAGGCAACAGCACAGCCACAGTTTCACACTCATTCTCTGCAGAAGAGATGCAAAAGCTGTGCTTAACCAGAGGCAAAGCCACCCTTGCCTCCCCAAAACTCCAAACCCACTCCAAAGCCAGAAAAAACTGGAAGCAGAGACCAAGATTTGTTTCTGTTCCCTTAGTTTGCTCAGAGATGGATAACGTGACCATCTTCCTTCTCTCAGAGGGAACGTATTTCTTTGCCTTTCAACAATTTAGGGAGGGATGCACCAGGATGAGAAGGAAACTTGGAATTAATGGATTCTAGAGTGTGATAGAGCATATGGCAATTCCCAAACAGCATCCATCACTCGTGCTTCCCACAGGACCCTCCCAGCTGCAGCAGCAGCAGCAACCCATGGAGAACCATGGATAAGCAGCCTCAAGCGTGCTGCTGCAAGGAAAGCCCCGGTAGGTCAAAGGAATTTCCTGGCATTTGCAGGTGACTACAAGGATGTGGGGGTGGAAACGAGGCTGAACTTGTCTCCAGGCTGTCAATTTGATGGAAAGAGATGCTTTGACACTTGGCTTTTGCTGCATCACTCACTCCCCAGTGAACTAGTTACTAAGGTTTCCTTTTGATGAAGGCGTCCAGAGTCCAGAGATTAGGCAAGAGGAACACGGGAAAGGATGGCAGGTACACACTAGACCACCTGGAAAAATGGGAAGGCTGAAACTCACACAGATATTGCAATCCTGAAATATGCCAGGGAACAGCAGCAGCAAGAAGGAAAGGGACTTTTTAAAAGATCAGGGAGTGCCAAGGTAAGGGGGAATGTCTCCACCCTGACAGAGGGCAGGGATAGATGGGATACTGGCAGGAAATTCTTCCCTGTGAGGGTGGTGTGGCCCTGGCACAGGTTGCCCAGAGAAGCTGTGGCTGCCCCATCCCTGGCAGTGTCCAAGGCCAGGTTGGACAGAGCTCGGAGCAACCTGGGCTAGTGGCAGGTGTCTCTGCCTGTAGCAGGGTGTGGAACGAGATGATCCTTAAGGTCTCTTCCAATCCAAACCATTCCAGGATTCTGCGACTCTACACAATACCAGATCTATTAAATATCACCCTTTTACACAGAATTGCCTGTTACAACTTTAAATAGGTTCTGTACAAAGCTGCCATGTGACAGCTACGCCAACAACACCCTAAAACATGCCTATAAGTAGTTTGAAAAACCAAGTCAAAAATATTCTGGGACAGCTTTCGCAGTCGTGTTTATAGAAGGAGCACAAGCTTTGCCAATCAAGGTTTTAAAAAAAAATAACCCACACAAGCCCTGCTCATCTGATTTTTCATATATGCAAAATGCAAACTTGATTCCTTTGCGGCAGAAGGCTGAGTCTGGTAAAATATCAATCATATGTCACTTTGCTCAGATAGCTCTGGCACCCTTCCTGTTCCACGGACAAAATGGAATAACAAATTATTCCCAAGGCTTTATTTTGAAGAATAAGGTGTAAGGTTTTTCCATAGTAAATATTAAAGCTCTTCTATATATTATAATCACACCCTTCCACGACTGCTTTAGGAGCTTCTTTCAAGCTGCTGAGCTTAAACAATTCAAGCTGCGCCGTGATTCCGTGTTCTACACGTGCGGCTGCAAACCATGCTGCCTGTGGGAATTTCAAGGGCAGGTGCATCCCTGCCAGCTCCTCTCCGTGTCATGGAGCTGTCACTGCCATCCTATCTCTGGATCTGGATTTCCCTTCTCCTCCCTCCGGTACGTATCTCCCACAAAGGTCTCCATTCAGTCTCTCCTGACTGGGAACTGTCAGCACAGCACCCTCAGGATCCAAAGACAACACGTTTCTACTCAACAAGTTCAAAACTGGCTTTATGGGAGAAAAAAGCAATGCACGAAATTCAGGGAAGGGCAAGGCATTATTTCAACGTGACATTTAACTAAACGTTTTATTTAAACTTTTTTTTTTCCTTTACACAATCTTCATCTTCTTTTCCTCACTTCAGTGGCCCTAAAAATTGCCTGTACCCCACCTCAGTGTCCAAAATCTTGGCACTGTGGCTCCAGGTATGGACCCTAGGAATTATCATCTCTGAGAGGAGTGCAGAAGACAGCCTGAATTTGAAAATTTAACAAACATGCACGTTTATAACCTCAACTTAAATTTACAGAAGCTTTAAACCCAAACAGGCAAAACAAAGCTCTGTTAAAGAACAAGTTCATGTAGTATTTTCAAGGATTATGTTCTGACTCATCTCCAGTTGGAATACACTGACCAGAACTACCTCTTCAGACTAAAACTGCTACCTGAATTATTTTCAGTTCTAGAATAAGTACTTCAGACAGTATCATCTTGCATTTGGAAATACCTTTTTTTGTTTCTATGTGGTTTAAAAAGCAGTAGCACGCCACTTCACCCTCAGCTGGGTTGCGAGTTGTCCATACAGTAGAACAGCTCTCTGGGATTTCCTCCATCAAAGGTTTTGATTCCTCTTTCTATTCAAAGTTTAACAGACATTTCAAAAGAAAACAGACTTTCATCTTTTTTATTCTCACTTTCTGATCATCACTTGAAACACCAGCGTTAACCCCACACGTTCACAGCTGAGGACAAAGGTGACAGAGGATGCTGAGCGCTGTTCCATTTGAGAGTTTCAATCCCAATCCAAAACTCGAGTCAAAGAAAGACTTTACAGAACTTTTGCATTCCCCCTGCAATCCTTGGAACCAAACCTCTCCTTCTCTGATGTCTTGTAAACCACAGTGCCACACTGAATGCTCAGCAGAGCTTAAATCTGGAGCCAACTTTGCTGGATTTGAACTAGAATCAGAGAATCTAATTCTTCCCTGTGAGGGCGGTGAGGCCCTGGCCCAGGTTGGTGGAAGGTGTCCCTGCCCATGGTAGGGGGCAGAAATGGATGAGCTTTAAGGTCCCTTCCCACCCAAACCATTCTGGCATTCCACGAATCACAGAATGGTTTGGGAACTTCTGGAATAAAGTCCAGATGTGGCTTTAAAATACACAATTTTTTTTTTCTTCACAAAATACAGGACCAACCACCACCACAAATACAAGTGTATGTTCACACACGTTCTGGCAGCATGATTTTAGCCAAGGCAGAACTGCCAAGCCTACCTAAACCGGCTTAAAACCTTTCCTCCCTCCCATTACTGCCAGAGACAGTATTTACAAATCAGTAACCCACAAGGTAAGGGAAGAAGTTTCACTTAAAATTTCATAACTCAACCGGTTTAATGTATTAGGTCAGTCTGAGGAAATGCAGCGCTGCTGAATGGTGCTGCAACACCTGATACCTCCAAAGAGAACAAGTTCCTTAATTCTGGGGGTGTTAGCAGAGGAATCATTTAAATTTATATCAAATTGGATCATTCAAGCCCAGGAAGCAGAGGGACTCTGTGTTGACAAAGGTCCCGAGCAGAGCCAGAGGAGCGTTTCTAGGAACCAGCAGCTGGCAAAGATCAGAAATCTGGTGAGAGAAAACTCAAGCAGGAGCTGGGTGTTGTAACATGTTAAAATCCCAGGAACCACAAGCCAAACATAGGCAATTCAGCCACTTTAGACAAGGAGAAGCCCAGCTCCTTGGAACGCTGCTTCCGTGAGAGCCCGTTTAACCCCCATTAGGAGCTGCCCCAGCTCTTTCGCCCCTTACCCACATTGTTAGAGGTGTGTTTAAACGCACACCTTCGATCGTGCCCCAGGTTTGATCGGTCAAGGCAACAAACACCACCTTCAAATAGACTGCACGGGGTTTGCAGCCCGTGCTGGGAGAGACCTGGTTTATATGCACTCATTAAGGTGCATTTATCAACCCACACGTGCGTGACGCCGCTTGGCCGTTCGGAAAGGCAGCAATTAAACACACCCAGCTCTCCAAGGCAGGGATAGGATGAGACTTTTTCAATAAGGTGGACCATATAAACTCCATCACACTGAAATATTACTTGGATTTCACCGCCCCTTGCACAGCCAGGAGGAAAAACAGACTAAAGAGCATCAGGAATGGTTAAGAACAATGACTAAGTCACACCCTTGGTCCCAAGAGCTCCAGGTTGAATTCTGAGGGGATGCTGAACACTTCTATTATCCCACCAGTGCAGGTCACCATGGAGCCAGTGGGAACTCCAGAGGATACACCACCAGCACTCTGGTAAAGGAGCCTAATTACAACTTCCTCTGGGGATCCACAAGGCTTTTAAGCACTGCAGCCCGGTTTTATGGAAATGCCGCAAGTGCCTCCGACTGATTTTCAGGAAGGTCCCTTGAAGTCAGGCTGTGACTTCAAAACATCCAGGTGTGCTGAGTAGTGGGGAGAAGAGTGTTTTACAAGCTGTTCTGCCAAAGGATGCTCTGGTACTGCAAAACCACCCTCCCACGTGCTTCCTCCAACCTTGAGGAGAATATTCATAATAGGGAAGAAAACAACAAAACTTTTGAGGAACTCCTAGCACTGACAAGTGGAGAAACAAAAAAATAACCAGAATTAACCCCTTCATTATCAGCCATAGGATTTGAGAGCATTGATTGCACACTGAGGTGCTCAACGTCTGGATCAGAGGGATGGGGAAGGGAAAACCATCCTCATCCATCCCAGTCACCAGCACAGGAGCACAAGGGTAAAAGATGCACACGGTTCAGAGTGAAAGGCTCCAAGGAGTGGGGTACAAGGAGACAACGTGTGAAGCCAAATCACGGGAAATGCGACCGGAGAGGTGATCCCAGAGGGATTCCTGAGCTGCACGAGCTGCCAGCTGAAGCAGAGCCAAAGTGGCAGTGGAAGACGCTTGCAGCTACCGGTCGAACGTCGGGAGAACTGGTAGGAAGTTTCCAGGAGCTGCTGGAAGATCCAAGCAAGCTGCAGCAAGCACTGCTTTCCCAGGCTGTGCCCAGCGTGGAAGGGTAAACAGCCGATAAGGAGGAATGTGCCGCAAAGCCCCCCTGAGCAGCCAGAACCCCCCTGCTATCCCACAGCTCGGCCCAAGGACGATTCCCAGTGCCTGTGCCCAGCACACACCTCCCCTCAGCCAGTTTTGCTGCTGGCACTCCAAATCTCAGGAGATTTGATCCAAAGAGGATCTGATGCTGGACAACAGCTGCAAAGAGCTCAGAGCTGAAGAGTTTCTGCCTCAGATTGCAGTTACAGTGCACAAGGAGAGATGTATCCACGCAGGATATCCCCAGACACCAGAATTTCAGCTCCAGCTATTTGTCACAGTAAAACATTTTAAGGCAGCAGCATTCTTCAAACTAAAATGACAGATAATATCGCATTTTAGAGCTCCAAAGCTAGCTCCTCGCTCCTCATTTCAACAACTAAGATAAACATTTTACTTAACAACTGTATTAACAGGTAGAAACACACTTTGCACCAGAAAGCCAGGCAGACTTATGGCTTTGGCTTCTGCAGGATTTAAACTCTCAGTTCAAGATGAATTCCTGGAAATGGGGCGGTGGGGGGGAACTCTCATTTCTTCTGAACAGAAACCAAGCACAAGTCTATGTTTGAGTCTCCAGCTCTGCTGCTTCCCACCCTGCTTACAACTTTGTCACACACGTGGGAGCACCAGCAGAGCCGAGTGACGCTTCCCAGAGGATGCCACAACTTCTGTCAGGTCTCTGCAGTGGTCGACATGGGGTCGACCCATGCAAAAGGAACAGACCCCAAACTACCTCTGGGGCCTCCTGCTCAGTGTCACCTCACAGCTTTCCTTCCACGCCTCTGCTCGAGCTGGGATGCACCTGCAAGTTCTCACACCTCTGGTGAAGGATGAACCCTTGGGGAGCTGTGGCACCTGCAGCTGATCTGAGGGATTAGAAGCAAATATCCGAATATTCAGCGGCTTTCCCGCTCCCCAGGTAAGGCCTGTCACTGTTACCGCCCTCCAAACACAAGTACATCAGTGTGCAGCATTAAGGTGTTTTATCCTGGAATGATTTGGGTTGGTAGGGAGCTTAACAATCATCCCATTCCAACCCCCATGGGCAAGGACACCTTCCACTAGCCCAGGCAGCTCCAAGCCTTGTCCAACCCGGCTCTTTTAACATGACCAGGACATTGATCTTAAATTTATCTAAACACTTTCCATTTATGTTTTTGTGGGGATCTAAATACGCATATGAAGACTCCTTTGGGTCCATTCACAGATTGCTTTGTTCAGCTGAGGGCTGGATAGGTGTTTACACGGCTGCACGAGCTTTCCAGCCTGCGAGAAAGAAAATTAGGATCTCACTACCCAAACCCATGACTTCAAGCACTGGAAGTGGCTGCCCAGGACAGTGGTGGAGTCACCATTCCTAGAGGTGTTTAAGGAATGACTGGACATGGCACTCAGTGCTCTGGTCCGGTTGACAAGGTGGTGATCAGCCATAGGTAGAACTCGATGATCTTGGAGGTCTTTTCCAACCTAAATGATTCTGGGATCTACATAAGAAAGTGCAGAGCTCTACAAGCTGGACTGAGGCCTTACGGAAGCACCTGAAGCCACTTTCCCTTCTTATTTTTAAATTCACTATGTTTATTTTACACACAACACAGGCTGCTCCAAGAGCAACTATCTGACCCTCAAGGCCTCCAGACACTGCTCTATGTAAGGTTATTACAGTGAACTGGGGTTTAATTGTATTTAAATAGTGAAAAGTCAAAGCGCTGCTGCTCCGCTCGCCTCCCTGCCCCTCCACGATCCATTTCTCCCCACTGCCTCCCATGGTTTCCTTGGAAACATATGCAAGTTAAATTGGATTGACATTCACTTAGTGGACAGATGGAGTTTGCAACAGCCCAGCGCCTGAAATTCAAGGCCGAGCCTTGGGATATGTCACGTTATCAATACAAAAAACACCCCCGAGCTTTGTGGGAAGGGTAAGGATCACCTAATTATTCAGTAACGAGCTCTGAGGTGGCATCTCAGGAAGGTCAGCGCTCACCCATTGTTCCTGATGAAAGCAGCGGGCCGAGCACGCGACCAGTTTTGTTGGGAGGGAAGGATTTAATTTTTGTTAAGCGCTGAGAAAACAGGGGAGTTCTTAAGCTCATTAGTGGTTTCAGGCAGGAGAACTGCTGCAGATCACACGTGGGCTGAGCACAGACAGCGATGCTCCATCCACACGGTAATTAAGCCACTTGCATCCAAAACTTCATCCCTAGGTTGAAGTTACTCCTGGTAACTGATGCTGACCCACGGACACCGAGAGGGCAGGGTTTGTATCGCTCCTTTACAGCCCCAGAGGTGTCAGGACTGCACTTTCAGCAAAGCTGGCAATTTATTCTCAAGTGGGAATTATTTCCTGGGTCCCCTTCCACTATATGGGAATAAACAGAACTGGGAAGAAATGAAAATGGCTTTTTTTTTTTTTGAAGGTTGGCTAACAGTGCTTCCTAACCACACTGTCTGTCCTGACAGGATTGGAAAGGATCCATTTCTTTCCAACGAAAACACAAGGAGGAAGTAGAAATCCCAAATAACTACATCCCTAGAGATCCCTGATGAAATCCAGCATCTAGGAAGGACAAGATGACAGAGTTCTTGGGAAGGAAAGGGGGGCAGCCAGCAGTCATTGCATATTCCCCCTTGCCAGGTGCTCTGCCCGCCACATGCTTGGTACTGCAGGGGCCACCTCAAGGTAATCACCATGTCCAGGAATTAGGGACATGCCAGAGTCAGGGTTACCAAGCAAATTTTAAGGAATAAATCTCCAAAATGCCTGGTTTGCTTCTGTTGCTTGTGCCATTTGCTGAAACCTAAGGAATTCCTGGGCTGGGATTTACCTGTCCAAGTCAGGATTTCCATACCTGTCCTGACACCTGGCATTTAGCCAGGATTTTTAAGAAAATCTCTTTTTTTCTCTGTCTACACGTGACTATAGCTGCCAAATCCTTTTTCTTTACTATCCTGCTCACCTTGGAGAGAGCTGCTCTGTCTCCTTACTCTGAGCCATCTCCAACCTTGAATCCTTCCACTGACTTTGGCTGAGCTGAACAAAGGAACAAACCCAAATATGTCTCTTGCATCTGTTTCTTTAGGAGTTTTTTATTAATTAAATATAAACCTCCTGCTGCCCACTAGTTCCCTCCACAAGCCTGCACTTTCCTGCTTTCTCCTCCTTCCAAACCATCCATATTTATCAATATGTGATTATTGCAGCTTAATCCTCATTGCCTGCATTCCCCCCGGTGCCTCTCCATCCTCCCTCAGCAGAAACCTCGATACTCCTCTCCACCCCGCCTCAAATCCTGCTCTTTTTCACTGAATTCCCAACCCTGAGCCAGCGAGAACACACTCAAACTGCCAAGTGCTTTAACAGAGCGAGCGCTCCCGAAGGGATTTCAGGGATGTGGCCCTCGATCCATTTCCAGCGAAGATGCTCGCCAGTTTACCGGAGTTGCCTGGCGAGGATGCGAGGGCTGGGAGTGCAGGGTGCTCGCAGCTCCAGCAGCATCCGCCTGCGGCCGCTCGGCCGCACTCCCCGCGGCGCCTGCTCCCTCCTGCCTCCAAAACTCAGCTCAGCCATCCTTTCCTAGCACCTCGGAACTCCCCATTTCTCTCCTCCGCTGTCGATTTAAGCCTGTTCCAGGTATTCCGCAGGCACTCGGAGACACAATGAAGACAAGCGGCGGATAATGCCGTGCTGCGGGAAGGCTGGCTGAAGCTCCCGATTCTCCGTGCTTCCCACAGGCCACAGGCAGGAACAATAGAAGGCCAGGCACGGTGTAAGTAGGAAGCAATGCCTGGGATCTCGATGCTTCCCTAGTACTGGGATTTTATTTCAAGGATGATAATTCAGACACTGAAAAATCAGCTGCCAGCAAAGCAGTTTTAGTCCAATCAATGCGAGGAAAACGCCTGCTTTTTATTTCTAAGAGCCTCGTAAATAATTTGAAATATTGAGATACAGGCAGCCTCTAAAAGCCAAGATCTTTCATTTAAAAAAAAAAAAAAAAATCAAGGCTTTTGAGCTGTAGAGTTTCAAAGCTGAGTGTGAGAAAGCCCTTCAAAAACTGCTGGAAGAACAATGGGTGCCAGTGAGTACTCCTGTGATGCGCCTTACAAAGGGGGGAAACCTAAAAATCATGGTTTTCTTTAGTCATACCTTTGTTTAGGAGAACTAGGACACGAGGAATGCAGCACCCGGCAGCTCGGAGCCCAAGCATCATCTTATTCCTGAGCACCACACGTTTAACACAAATCCCACCCGCTCCACGTGCCTTTCCCCGGAGCGCTTCCATCCACAACAGGGCAGTGCCCAGGGAATACAGCGGGAGAAAAATCCCACCTGGGCTGCATCTCCCTTCTCTGGGCAGGGGAAGGAGGGAGCCACAAGGCACACGGATCCCAAAGGCTCCCTGCTCCCAGCATCACCGTGCCGGCTGTGCCATCCCATGGGATGAGCTGACACCCCGCCGATGCCACCAGACTCTCGTCGCGGTGCCTGGCTGCACGTGTGACAGCAAGCACCCCTCAAAATCCTCTGCTGCCAGTCTCCAAAAGCACTGGCAATTTTAAACGGCGAAGGAAGGAGAATGACAAACCGAGGGATTCCAAGCAGCCCTCAGACAAGGTCCAGCCAAACATCTCTACTGAACACGCACCTCTGATCTAAGTCAGAGCTTCTAAAAGAGGTGATAAAAGCGGCATTCCCGGCCGTGCCACGTGGGAAAAGCGCAGCGGCACGGCCCTGAGCACGCCGTGCTCCCGGGGAGTGACACACATTCCCTCCCCATTTAATAGTGTTTATTTAGCTGCACGCTACCGGCACGGCTCAGACCCCAGGGGGGACTGCCCGGTGCCACCAGGCTCGCAGGGCGGTACATTGCTCATTCCCACATTTTTTAATTTAAGGGAAGACACATTCATGCGTTTCCCCATCACCAAGCAGCAAGAACCCAGCACTGCCAAATGTGAGCATCACTCACAAATCAGGCCAAAATCAACAGCGTCCCCTGAATTATTTTTGACCCATGTGGAGTTAATAACCACCCACCCTCTATGGAAGATGTCCTGAAATCTAATGTATATCAATAATTAGCAGATTGAAGGGAAAACAACTGCTCCTCCAGAGCAGCCATCCTCATTTTCAGCTACTTTTCTCCAGAAGCAGAGCAGCACTGCCATCCCCACTGAGGGGCTTCCACTAAGATTTAACTCCAATTATTCTTTGGAAATTATACAATTATAATTTGAGTGACCAGAGATTTCATAAAGAGGTTCAGGTTCAGTTCCCTCAGCTGACAGCACTTCTTATATCCTGCCAGATCTCCATACTCTGATTTTATAGGGGTTTCACCCACATGGCCAGAGAAAAAAAATAACATGGAACAGATCAATTAAACTCCAATGGCACAAATATTGACAGGGCCAGAGAACAGGGGCCAAATGAGTCGATTTTAAATCAGATTTATATTTATTTTTCTTAATGATACCCTTGGTTTCTCTTTTTAGTAACTTCAGTCCCTCATCTCACTTCATTGCATGATAAAGTTTTCCAGTGTCCTGTTCTTCTAATGGAAGGGGTTTTTTAAATTCATATGAAATATTACTGTGACTCTACTTTATTTATTATCAAGGTCCAGGCTAAAATAGCAAATCTGGGCAATAACTGGACAATCTCATTTCTTTCCATCTTTTAAGAAATAAATCCAGTAGTTTTAAATTTAAGTGTGTTTTCCCCATTTCAAGGATATCAGGTGCCAGTACAAGTGTGAAAGCATAGAGAGTTAAATTGTGATGGTCTTCTTACAGGTAACTCATTCACTCAGAGCAACAGTCGGGCCACGAATTTGAATATTTTCTGCCATTAAATCCATGTCTTTGGTCCCAGTAAAGGAGGAGCTGCCATGCTGGACAGCTGTGATCATTGCTGAAGGACCCACAGCCTCCAGTCCTCATGCTGAAGCACAAGGAACAACTCCTTCTGAGCATCCTCCACAAAACATCCCCTGTTCTTCCCTTTAAACAATGTCTGCATCCAAAACTGCGACCTTCCAGCCTTCACACTTGGAGAACAGCTCAAGACAGCCCAAATCTGCAGCTGGGAATATAACCAGTTCACCCATAAGCTGCTGGAAACAGGCACGTAAATACGTCGTGAGTTCAAGCAGGAGAGCAAACCAGACAATCAGAGCCCTCAGATGGGGAAATCCCCCGGGATCGCAGCACATCCCTCTGTGTCACAGCCCAGCCACCCCAGCCGCTGCCAGCTCACAGCTTGTGTTCGAAGCTATTTTCAGCTTTATGACTTCTTTGGGCTGCTTATTCTTGTTTCTTGTTTTTGTTTTGTTTTGTTTTTTTAATTTCCCAGTCATCTGAAACGTTGCTTCATTTATTATTACCAACATGAGAGTTGTGACTAAGTTCGGCTGGTTGGGTGCAACACCGGGGTTGCTCCGCCGCTGCCTCCACAAGGTGTATCCCCGTGGTTAACTGAGCTCCCAGAATCAACAAGCCTGGAAAAGACCTCCGAGATCGAGTCCAACCTGTGAACAACCACCACCTCATCACCCAGCCCAGAGCACACATCCAGTCCTTCCCTGAACACCTGCAGAGATGAGCACTCCACCACCACCCCGGGCAGCCCCTTCCGATGCCTGACAACCCTTTACATGAAGAAATCTCTCCTGATATCCAAGTGGGGACAACTAACTGGGAGATGGGGCAAAAGAAGTCCCATATAGCTCCTTTTGGATGTGATATTTTCACATCTGAGCACACCTTCCTGTTTTGCAGAGCCAGATCTCATCATTCATTCATTTGCTTGTGATCTGAACACGATGCCAAGCAGTGAGCGTGCCTTTGCCTACCATTTCTAATTATTTTTCAATTGTTTACTTTGGACAGATTTGCTGCTAAGGGCTTATTTTCAGTGCTGCAGCAGCATTAGAAAAGCTTTTGCTGAAGGGTGGATTTCCCTCCAAATCACGGCCAGGTGCTCCCTGAATCGGATCTCCACCGACTGGACCAGCACATGCGTCCCACAGAGCCTCCGAGTCACACAACGGCGATTAACACCACCACAGCAAACTAAATTAACCTGCATCACCTAAAACACAACAAGTTCCTCCTCAGCCGGAGGAAGAACTTTCCACTGAGGGTGGCAGAGCACTGGAACAGGCTGCTCAGGCTGTCTCCCTCTCTGGAGACATTCCAAACCCACCCGGACGCATTTCTGTGTCACCTGCTCTAGGTGGGGATGGTCTCCAGAGGCCCTTCTGTCCCTAACTGTCCTGTGATACTGGTTAAAAAGCCAAATAAACACTAAAGCTCCCAGGCCGGAGACAGAAAGGTGATGCAGATGAACTGGCAAGAAGGACAGAGCACCGACATTTAACTGAATGATTCAGTTGGATGAGAACACGGCAGTGGGCTCCAAAACAACACTTCTGCCTCAAGACACAAGGGTGTGACGGTTTTTTCCCCAAACCCCACGTTCCTAAGTTGCATTTTATTGTTCTGTGCAACTGTCACCATCAACCCCCAGCAAACAAAGCATCCAGAAAGGATCCACTGTAACAAAGTTCAGGGAATTATTTTCGCCTGCAGGTTTGGCGTTTTCCAGCTGATTTTACCCCATCAGTAGTGCTACACTTCCCTGCTCTGCTCGAGAAGAGCAGCTGGAAAGCAGTTGGAAATGCTGCACTGAGTTCATGAGGAAAACAAACAGAAATCAGTGCTTAAATCCAAAACGTCCTGGTAAATCACACTAACACAAGATTTCCTATCGCCAGCAAACATTTAGACAGTTCCAGCTGAAGCTCGGGAATGATTCAGGTAGCCAGGACATGACAAACGTGAAGGATGGCTCAGGATGAATATGTGAGCAGGATATTTCTGCTAAAGCGATCAGCAGCGTGCTGGTATTTAAATCACATTAAGATTTCAAAAGCATCAGTCTATCACGCAGCTCGTGTCACTCTTTCTCACAACCACGAGGACCAGAAGCCTTAAAATAAAACCTCGAGTCCCCCCAGATCACCACAGAGCCCCTCAGCGTGGAGCAAGCACTCGCTAATTGTGGCAAACTGATGGACAGATCAATTAACCAGGCGAGCAAAAGCCCGGCAAAGCCTCTTGCTTTGAGGTTCGCCTGCTCCTGACAATGATGACTTCAGATGTAGAGCGAGCACGAGGGGCAGCTGGATTCTTTAAAACAAAACACAACCAGAACCTCTTTCAGATAAGCATTTCGTGGAAAGAGAGAGGGGAGGGGGAGAGGCAAACAGAATAGATCCCAAATGCTCGTATTTTTTAAGTTTTCACGGCTGCTCTTGCGAAAAAGAGGGGATTCCTGCATCTCCCCGTGTCGGGGCAGGGAAAGGGACATCGGGGTGTGGGTATCCCCGTGTTGGGGCTGGCTGTCGAGCAGGAGCCCCGGGAGCACTTGCTAGTCTTCCCGAGATCTGCCCAGTCACATGTGCTGGCTCCTGCGCCTTGTAGAAGCAGCTGGAAAAGAGGGAGCCAGCGGAGCTGCCTCCATTAGGAGCCACCGCTACACAAAAGGAGAAGAGGAAACAAGCCGTCGGCCACCGGAGCAGCCGGCAGGAAAGAAGAGATGTCCAGAGCCACGGGAAGCGCACGGCAAGTGGGAAAAATCACGATGGAAATGAAAACTGCTCTGCTGTCCCCCAAAGAGGCTCGATGGCACCTGCCTGACAGGGACACGGGGCTCACAGCCCGCCCGGCATCACACCCTGCAAACCACCGGGAACTCGACGGACTCCCCCGCTCAACCCTCAGGGGAGGGGCTCATCGCCCCGTTCGGGCGTGCGGAGCCCCAAAACACCAACCCCCCGCCAGCCCGTCCTGTGCCAACTCCCGGCCGGGCAGCGCCGGTTCAGCTCCGAGATCCGGAGCGGCCGAGGACAGCGGCGGCTTTCGCTGGGAATCGCCCCCGATCCGGCGATGCCGAGGCGAGCAGCCCCTGGGGCAAGGAGCCCCCCGGGGCCACGAGCCCCGCAACTCCCCCGGGCCCCCCGGCCCGGCCCCGCC
>WEIT01003779.1:106061-137080 GCA_013389985.1 Dryoscopus gambensis
CGGGAGCTCCGCTGAGTGCTGCCAGGGAGGAGAGGCGCAAGGCAGAGCGCGTTCGAGCGCCCATCATTCCCACCCCGAGATGGGCACTGGAAATGCCACGGACACCCTCTGTGTGGTGGCTGTCCCTGAGCAGCCCTGTGAGTCAGCACCACGGGAATATCCCGTTGCATTTTAGGGGGGAAAAGGCCAACAGGGAATTCTCAGGTGTCCCAGAGGTTCCGCACAGAACCTGCCCTCACTGGGACACTCAGGTGTCCATGGCTTCCATGGTCTTACCAACGGGTAAGACATGGCAGCAATGAGAACAGCTGGAAAACTCCGTATTTTCCTCAAAAAAATGAGTTTAAAGCCCTAAAGCAGACCCAACAAGTGTCGGAAGTTATTTGATCAGTATGTTTAGCAGTACCACAGTCCCCATCACTGAAGCTTCTCCATCAGTTGCAGAATGGGGTTTTTCCACAGAATCATGGAATCTGCTGAGTTGGAACCAATCGAGCACCACTCCTAGTCTTGCACAGGACAGCCCCAAAATCCCACCATGTGCCTGAGAGCATTGTCTAAACATTTCTGGAACTCTCTCAGGCTTGGAGCTGTGACCACTTCCCTGGGGAGCCTGTTCCAGTACCAAATTTGTCCTATTTCTTTTAAACTTGGGAAACCGCTGGGAAGGAACTGGCATATGGAACAAGCAACCCATGGGGCTCCAGGAGATAAATACACACACAATGAGGGCGAGACCCTGATGGTCTGCTTGAAATTCAACTAAAGTGTGGGACAGCTAAGAGGCTGAAATATGTCCTGCTTTGTTCTGGTGGTCCACAGGGATCTTGCAAACAAGAGCAGGTATGATTGTTGCAGGATCCAGATGTTACACAGGAGAAGACTGAGGGGAAATAAAGCTATTTGGAGACACTGGTTCCTGCAACAAATACCAGTCGTTGGTGATGGAGCAGGGAAAAATAAATAACCTAAACAGCTACACCCCTGGAAGTCCTCAAGGTGCAGTAGAGCAACTCTCCTTAAAAACTCCGATATTGTTCACAGGTTGGACTTGGATGATCCTTGTGTGTCCCTTCCACTTCAGGATATCCTGTGATTATCCCATTTCACTGCTGCCCTTGGGAAATGCAACCTTGGGATGAGACTTTTCCAGGCTCTATTTAATGCAGCTAGACATCACCAAGAGCCACTCCACAAGCACAAAGGTTCTGTCTGCTCAGACCAGAGCTGCTCCCCACCTGAAGAGCAAAGGCAGCTCATAGTGCTGCCAAATTGTTGCCTAAAAATGATATTTTATTGGAGTTCTTCCCTCTGCTGTGAGCCACAGGAATAAGAGGGAAACCGCAGCACTCTGAGATCAGAGGGAGTTCAATTTTGGCGTCACACAGAGCACACTTACTCCAGTTGTTAGATGTGTTCGAGTGGCTTCCAAAATCTACCACCTCAGACTCCCATAGCTAAACAGAGTGATATTTGGAGCAGAAAAGTGAAGAATCTGCGAATCCCGAAGTTCTGAAACCACCCTGCAACTCAAGCAGTAAACCCACAGTGTCACAGTGTTCCAGAGGGAAACACTTGGGCAAAATTCCTGCTGAGGTTTGATGACAAATACCATTTAACAGCTGCTTTTTGGGGAAAGTGGAGTTGGGGCCACCTTCCCTCTTCCAGGTGTTTGGAATAGGAGAACATCTGGACAACGGACAGGTTGAGGATGGGGAACAGTGTGCTCCAGAGCTGCACAAGAGTGGGAAGCACAACGGAGCCATCTGCAGAGCTCCCTCTCTTTTGAGAAATTAATTTATTCTGAAGTGGGGCCTTTCCTCATCCCTTTCTCAGAGGGATGAGGGGGAAAAAGGGGAAGCTGATTGCTGATTCCAGAACAATATGTCTGTGTGTCTGCCGGGCTCCAGCCTCTGTCAGGTGGCGGCACAGCCAAGACGCAGCATTTGGGCTTTTTCTCCACTTATTAACTGGGAAAAACAAACCACCAAAGCCCCAACATGAGATCTTCCTACCCCAAATTCTGGCCTGCTTTTTAGGAAAGGGATAACATCCAGGGCTATAGACTGCCTGAACAGCAGCACAACAAGGATCTTTGTCCCCAGCTCACAATTTGGGCTGTGGTAGCGCCTTGCTGAGGTTGTACCTGTTGGTAAAAGGGGTTGTAAAGCCCCGTGGCTGTGGGGGAGCTGGGCCAAGAACCAGCTGGGATTAAGGGATTGTCCCTCATTGCACCCCTCACCTCCAGGTACTGGGGTTGGACAGGAACACACAGCTGAGCCAGCGCTAAAGGGAAAGAATGAGAAAGAGGATTTCACCATTAACACAGGGAAAACAGGGAAAAGCATTTCCTGATTCTGAGTGTCAGGAGTAAAAACTTTATTTGTCCCACAGGAGAATGGGGAAGAGCCCCAGCATCTCACTGCGGGTCAGTGGGAGAAGGGTGTTTGCACTGCACACCCCGGAGCACACTCAGAGCTCTCTGACCTTCAGGAACAACTGTGGTGAGTTTTTAAAAGTCACAGGAAGTCCAAGAGGAAAAATCCCCCAGCAGTACTGCAAGGACAGACAAAGGGAATCTGCAGCTCCGGTGCCCATGCTGGCAGGAGGCTGGCAGCACCTCTTTTTAATCCAAGTGGGGAGGCAGTGCAACCCTGGGAACACCAGAGCTTCCTGCACAGCCACAAGCCGATGGAAAGCTCCCATTCCACCAGCAGCTTGCAAATAGGCATGGAAGCTTAAGCAACAGCCCTGATCCGAGTAAGTTCACGCGCTAAGAGCAGCAGTGTGGAGGATCTTGCACCGACTGGTTCCTTGGCTGGGCCTCAGGGAAGGACTTGGCTGCAGGGAAGAGCCTGGCACATCTGTGAGGGGGAGGATGGCCAGCCCCACCTTCCTAAACAGCCTTGTGGCTGCAGATGGGGATAAACCCATCCTTGGGTCTTTATGTGGCCCCTGTCTGGCTGCAGTGACAGGGCTGGGTTAAAAAGTCTTTAATTCAGCACATCTCAGCTGCATCCTATGGGGATCCTGCTTTTTCCAGGCATCTCCCCCACCAGGAAACATCCCCAAATCCAGCTATGTGATCCCAGCCCTCCTGAGGTCTCTGCAGAAAAGGTGCTGGTGCTGCATTGGCTTGCTGGCAAAGAGATGGGTTTTGGTGGTCCCCTCCTTTCCTTCCCCTTTCCAGGGTTAACTCAGTAACTGCAAAAGGCCAAATGAATCCCTGGTGGAGCTCCATGGACTGACTTGGAATTCTATTACACCAAAAAAGCAAATTGGTTGTGAGTGTTCAGGTCTGCAGCAAACCAGCTGTGGTTACACAGGCAGCTTCCTCCGAGATTTCTGTTTAAACATCAGCATTTGCTCATTTTTAGCTGGGTGAAATATTCCCCTTTTTCCATCAGAGGAAGCCAGGAGGGATTCAGGCTGCAGGAGAGGGCTCTGCCAGCACAGAGGTGTCATACAGGATCTCATTACCTACCTGGAAAAATCCAAATTACTGTATTTGTGTCTCAGGGAATCATCTGCAGTTTTTGGTGCTGTTGCTGCTACAAAGGTTTAATTCATCATTTATTTTAATTTATTTTAGTTTTAGAAAAAATCATGCTGTTTATATCTGATATTGTCTATGAAGCAGCAGTGCTAAGGAAGTTCAGCAAATGAAAGGGGATTGCTATGTTCTATTTCTTATTTCGCCTCTCCTCTTAACACTTTAAAGTGCTTTAGTGAGGAATATGTTATAGGTACAATACACGTAATTTATTGATAGAGGGGAAAAACAGAGGGACAATGAGAATAACTCAGGGGGGACCAGCACAGTCCGGAAATGAGACTGGATTAAATTAAAGCAGAAAATCACTAAGGACTAAGAGTTAAGAACATCCCTGAGTGTTATGGTGGATGGAGGTGAATGTGTGTGCTTCAGTACATTGCAAAATGAGGATTAAAAGCAAGGACTCTGCTTTATGAGCTGGGCCGTGGCAGGGAGTGACAAACTCGCCTGCACAGGAAGGATAAATGTCCTGCCTTGTGTTCCCAAGGTAGCCATTCTTTTATGAAGTGTGATTCACAAAACTAGGGAGGCTGAGGGGATCGCAATGCAAAACACATGTCCCAGAAAGCCAGGATGGGAAAGCAAGTAGCAATTATGGGACCATCTGTGCTGTGGGATGGGCTGCGGCAGAACCAGCGCTGGTCCTTTGCCCCTCTGCGGGTTGTTGGGCTGGGGCAAACACTTCAGCTGTGGTCAGCTTGGAAAAAGCAGTGGGAACAAACCCACGGCTGCTTGTACAACTCCTTGCACAGAATTAACACAGGAAAAACCTAATAAGAAATCCCAAAGGCACCACTCAGCCAATCTGCATTTCCAGAGGAAACAGCTGCATCAGCAGGAAATCATCTCTCGTTTGTGTCCCTCAGGTGGGTGGGAGCTCGTGCCAGCACACGGACATGGGGACAGGAACATTCCTCAGTGGGGGAGATTTGTCTGCTCCTTCACACTCCTGCCAGCACAGGGACATTCCTATTTCCCTATGTGAAAAGGAAACATCACTCCTGGATGCTTTACCCTCTCCTTGTCCCCAAGCTCCCAAAGATGTCCAGCACCCTTAGGCCCACTCAGAGTCCCATTCAGAAATGTTTTCAGCCCCGAGGGTTGTTTTTCATTCCTTACTTTCAGCAGCTGGAGGCAAGATCAGCACAAGGAGGAACTAATATCTCTGTGGGCTTTTTGTGGGATATCAGGAAAAGCTCCAAAATCTTCATTAAGACAATAAGAACGTCTCAGTGTTGGGGGAAAATACACACACATATCTTTTAATCCTCTGCCTCATCCCAGGGGTTGGGGGGTAAATCTGGGCTCAACACTCAGAGTCTGAAACTGCTGCATCTCCATCCCTTTTTGGTCATACATCAGGCATGCGGTGGGAAGGTTTGGAGTTTCCCTGTGCAAATCTCCCTCTTAGGGATACGGTTTAGTAGTGGCCTTGGCAGTGCTGGAGGAATGGTTGGACTCGATGGTCTTAAAGGTCTTTTCCAACCTAAACGATTCCATGATTCTATGATAATCCTATTAGCATTAACATGGGCTGTGTGGCTAAATCCCCACATTCTGCACAGAAATTGAATCCCTGAGGGGTTGGCTTAAAAAAACAAATACTCACAGAGGGAGAGATGGGAGCAAAAGAGGTTTTGTCCAGTGATGGTGTCTCCTACGGGAAGTAAATCAGGCAATGCTCAGGGATTTGGAGTTGCTGTGGAGAGTCATCTTGGGTTGGGGATGGATCTGGAGGATGTGCAATTGGCTGGGGAAAACACTGTGCCCTGGGTGGGCAGCACCTTCTCAATTTCCTTTCCTACTTCTTTCCTCACTCATTTGATAGCAGTGAGAGAGAAAAAGGGAAGGAAAAAAGAAAGGGTCAGGCCACCATTTCCTCGAGACTTTGAAACACAGGATGGGTTTTCAGGGACATGGGCTGCACAGGGCTGTCAGGGGATGCATTGTCAAGCAATTGCTGGTGCTGTGGGGAGAGCACAGAAAAACCCTGGTGCGGAGATACCATAGCAGGGGAGGAACAGACATGCTCAAAAAGCTGGAAAACAGGCAGAGCCACCACAGCCATCAATGTTGAAGTCCTGTCCACATGTCCAGTGGCAGGATCTTCCCACAGGATGGAGTGAGGGATGACAGGGGTGCAGGACAATGGGGGAGCTGCTGCAGATGAGGATGTGGATCCCACGGCTGCAGGTGGCCACAGCCCCGGGCTCAGCCACAGGCTTATCCCAATGTCCTGGCTGCTGCAGCCCTTGCAAAAGTAGTCATTAACCCAAATATCCTCATTAGATCCTCACATGAGGACTTGCAGTTCACCAAAGTATTCCTGCAGTGTGAAGATTTCTGCTCTTTTGAGATACAAAAGTGCCTGGAGTAAAGGGGACTTTAATTCAGGAGACCCTGGATGATAGTGATCACTCTTGGCCTCACATTTAATGAGCAGTTTATTCCTCAGAAGTGTCCATGAAGTGAATGGTGGCACAGCCTTGCTCCTGTCCCAGCTCAGAAACCCCCAACGGGTTCACACTCAGCCGGGAAACCGACCAAACTTAAACAGAGTGGGTTGTTCATACTGTTTGGACAGAGCCTTGGATCAAACCCCATTTATTCTGCTATTACTATTCATTATTCCCTCCAGTGGTACCCTGGATGTTTGAGCTGGGATCTGCTTAATCCCATAAAGCCCAGCTTCTCCTCGTGCCAGAACAGGGAACAAAGTCATAATTCTCCACTTGCAGCCTCCCAGGCTGTTGCCATGGGAATGATGCAATGTTCCCAATTCCTGGGGCTGCTCTCCTGCCAGTTCAGGTAGGAGAAGCCACTTTCCCGAGGGAAGAGTGCCCTGGATTGAGTGCTGTGCTTTGACAATTAGCCACGGAAGTTACGGATCACTCCATCAAAGTGACAGCTCCACACTCGCAGGGCCCTGGTTTCTGAACTGGAAATGAAGCCCTGGGCAAGCCTGGCTCACTGCGGGTACCTGGAAGAGCTGGGTCTGTACCTTGGGGTCCTCAGGTACTGACAGTCCTGCTGGGTTTGCCCTGTGTGCAGCCTTTCCCGCTATTGCCCATCCGCATCCAGGTCCTGTCCCGCTGTCCCCAGCTCCTTACCCCCAGTGACACTCCAAAACAGGCTTTCTGCCCAGGAACCCACTCCCGGGGCTCCTCACAGCCTCGAGTCTGTGCCTGGGCTTAGGCAGGGTCTAGTGGAGACTTCTGAAGTACAAAAATCCCTGGGGGTTGCTGAGGATGCATTTGGATGAGAGGGGCTGGTGTGGTAAGAACTTCCCAAATTTCACCTGAGAGCAGCAACGCTGATAAATCCTCCTTATTCCATTACTGTGGTCAGAGATTGCCCCAGCCCTGCCTTATCCCCAAAACCAGGGGGAATCAGGGCACTGGTCACCTCAGAACGCTGGTATAGGTTCCAGCCAGCCCCCATCCCATAAAAGCACCTTTCTGAGTTCATGGGAGGAAAAGTTGCTGAAAAGTGTCACTTACAGTGTAAAGTTACTTTGCCCTGTGAGAACCCAGAGCTGTATGAACTTTCAAAGCTAAAATGGGGAACAAGGCAGGTCCTGATGGGAGCCTTGTCCAAACCCGTGGAGATAAAACTGGTTAAAAGTCACCCTCTTTCCCCCACCTGTTTTCTTTCTATAAACCAAATAAAACTGAAGCCCCAAACCCTTGGAGATGGCTTCTCCTTTCCTCCTATCCTCGAGACTTCAAAGCCTAACCTGAAAATTCCATCAGTGCATGTTTACTCCTATGCCTTGCCTTAAGTTTGGGTCTGAATGGATCATCTCTGTACCAAACCTCATTGTGCTGTTCTCTGTCACATTAGAACCTGCGCAGCCCTGGACTGCCCAAACCAGTGCCTCTTCACCCAGCACTGAGTGTTGGTGGTGTCCAGGCCAGTCCTTCCATCTGCACAGGGACTGGATTTCGAGAGCTGACCAGTCCCTCTCTTTAAAACAATGCCCTTTATCCAGGGAGATTGAACACGGGGGACCAAACAGGAGGCTGGTGCAGAGGGAAGCTCCTCAGAGCCCTGCCAAGGCTGGAGCTTGGCTGTGCCTTTGAGAGAGAATTTTCCAGCAAGCTGTGCAGCACAGTGAGTCTGTGTCCAGCCCAAACAGCCTTTTTTCCTTCCCTAAGTGTCACACGAGGTCTAAAGCCTTCCTAAAGTCAGGATATGTCTCATTTGCAGTGGTTTCTTCATCCACACATCCAGTTTCCTCAGCAAAGAGGGGAATTCTCTGTGTGACAAACCCACACTGGCTCTTTTATCACCTGGTTATCTGCCAGGTGCTTCAATAGATCTAAAACCTCCTGTACTCCAGAAGCTTCCCAGGCATCAAAGCACAGCCGAGCACTAGATAATCCGCTTGGTCTTCCTCTTAACACTTGGGAAGAGGAGTAGGAGTTGATCTCCTCCTCTACGGGCTCCTCTACGGATGGCTCAGAAATTGCTGGATCCTGAAGCTCTTCAGCATCATCAGTGCCAGATCCAGAGGCACAGAGGTCTCTCAGTTCCCTCTAACCTCCCCAGCCAGCCCCCTGCCCTCCCTCCGGCTCCTCTATCCCTCCGACCCAGCTCCGCGTGACGATGGAAACTGGGTTAATAGATGAAAGAGGAATTGCTAAAGCAAATATTTTCTTTCCAAAGCTCTCTTCATTAGCTACAAACACAGGGAACTGCTGCGGATAACCAATGTGTTTTAGAGGATTGTGGCTCTGTGGTGAAAGCATAGACTGGGGACACATGGATTTCTGATTTTTTTCTTAAAACCGGCACTGCTCCAGCACCTCATCCCTACTTTATAGCCCATCCCTAGGGTTGGAGAGGGAACTGCAGCCCAGCTCCAGCATGGTTTCTTCTTCCCACAAGCATGGCTGGGGTGGAGGATATCATTAAATCCCGAGAATCCCAATTTAGTGGGCAAAGATGTCTTCAGGCACCTTTCAGGGGACACATCACCCTTCAAAAACAAACCCCTGGCCAGAAAAATTTTGTGGCGGCAGCAACGGAGCAACAAAACTCAAGGAGCAATGAGCATGAGATGCTCCCCTGACTTTAACATCCACCTACCCAGGAGCTCTCCTGGTGTCTCTTGTCCTGAGCTGGAGCTGGCTCACCAACCTGGCTTTGCCGTGATTATAATCCTTAATTTCTGATTTTGCCACCTGCACTCTGTTTCATGAAATTTTAAAGCTAATGCTCTGCCAAAATCAAATGGCAGTGGAGCAGATGTTTAAGTGCAGCCAAGGATGAATAAATTATGGGGCTCATGGCTGTATGGTGAAGGAGGGAGAGGGTGGATGGCTCCAAATAGGGAGATAATTGATTTAAATGACATTGTCCGTTGGAGCCACCTGGGATCAGCTCTTTGGGCACAGGCAGAAGAGATGCAGCAATTAAAGATACTGGTCTGAGGACAGCAGTGACTTGCCTCTGTGCAGACTGGGCTCAGCCTCTTCTTTTTTGCTGTTCTGTGGCTTTTCTGCTTCTTTATCCCACCTCAATATCAGGCATGGAGAGGAAAATGAAGCTGATTTTGCTCTTGGTCCACCTGTAGCAGAAATGAACCTGTTTGGGTTATCCTGGGGCTCTGGGAGGGAAGGGAATATGTTCAGCTTTTAAAACACCTTTTAATTTCACAGAGAAAGGCTTAATAGTCATTGATGGTTGGACACCAAATCCAGACCCAGAAGCACCAAACTGCATTTTTTAATCACGAGATGGGTCAAAAATGATGGTGACTCATGAGCCCACCGGATTTTTGCTCTTCTCTGCTGCAGACAACCCTGGTGACCTTGGCCAAGTTACTTAACCCCTTAGCATGGCTCAGTCCTTCCAGTGGGGAAGGTGCTTACCTGGCAGGGGTAAATAAATTCCCTTGGCAAACCCATAGCTGCCATGGAGATTAGGATTCCCTGGAATCCCACGATCTTGCTAATCCATGAGCCCTCTCTTCCCAAGGGATGCTGTGGCTGGTCCTGCCCTGTGGCCTTCCAAGGACCTGAGTTTTGGGGACTCAGTGCCACCCTTGCCCTCACAAACCACAGCCCAGGGGTGGGACCTGCCTGAATTTGCAGCATTTTTTGCATTTCACCAAAATCTGCTTTACTGCAACTCAAACCAGCCCTGCTGGACTGTGTTGGCTTTTCAATCATCTGCCTGTCTGTGGCTCCTGATGGCTTCCTGGCATGATCTCCACGCCAGAGCACAGCCTCCCTCCAGTGCACCCCAGCTAGGGAGCTATGGCAAATCAAGCAAAAAGCAGGAGGCAAAGGATTCCTGCCTCTGCTGAGGATCGCTCTGAGGATGTTCACCTCCGGCCAGACCCAGGACTGGCGGCAGAGGAAGGGAGACCCAAGGTGCTGCCAGCAGCAGTTTTGGGGCACTCAGGGCTGCTGAGTTTCTGACCTGTGTGGAAAGGACACCAGGCAAAAAGGGCTCGATCCTGCCTATGGCTCCTGGGAGATGCTGCCACGGAGAAAATAGAGATGAAGGAGGTTTTTTAAGAACAAAAGCAGCCTGTGGAAGCTGCAGGAAGACTTCCAGTTTTCCAAGACATGCTGAGTAAGTACAGCAGGGTGGGTGCTCCTGTGTGCTGTGACGCAGCTGCCTCTGTGGGGGAGAAACCAGTACCAAGTCCCAGGCAGATACTGGCTACTCCCGTGGGCATAGTGATCCCAGCAAAGGGAGCGATGTCCCATCTCAGTAGGGATGTGAGAGCCAGGGATGCCCCCAGAGCAGGAGGTGGTCCCCATAAAGATCCAGGAAAGACTTTACCAGCCTCGAGTTCTGCACACCCTCATGGTCCCACGAGGAAGCTCTGTGGAGCCGTGTTGGAAACGCTGGCTCTTGGGAACACCAGCCCCGGGCGAGCGTGTTCAGCGCTGACGCGACGCCAGCTCCTTGGGGAAGCAGGGCCTGGGGGAGCTGCACAGAGGCTCCCAGTGCTGGAAGCTTCAGCTATACCCAAGCAAAAAAAAATGATCTCTGGGGATTTCCTGAGCCTGTCTGGTCAGCAGGGATGGGGCCAGGCTATCCCCTCTGTGCAGCTCCCTATCCTCATGCCAGCAGGAGCACCCAGGTGCTAAATCACAGTAGAGACCCTGCTGGGCTGCAAAAATAACCATTTGCTTTTCTCCTCTGCACTGGACTGACCAGGCAGCTACTACTTTTTCCTTTCCTTCAGACCAACGCTGGGCTTTTTGTCCCTCTGAAGAAGCTCCAAGCTCTGCAACGAGGCACAGAGAGAACACGGGCTGTGTTTCCTAATGCCCTGGCACAGGTTGGCTCACAGGGGGAACATCGATCCAGCACAGCCCCCTTTACCCTGCAGGCACCCAGGGCACATGGATTATTTCCATCGTGCCAACAGCTGCAGGAAAACATGCTCACTCCTGCCTCTCTTATGGGAGGCAGCTGCAGCAGAGGGCTGGAAAATCCCTCTCTGGGCTGTCCCAGCTTTGCCACCAGACAGCCCCACACAGGAGGGGGCTGTGCTTGTGCCAAGCCCCTCAGCTCAGACACTTTTCAGAAACTCCCTCTTCTCTCTCTGCCCTGCCCCACGTGGGCAATGCTGGAGACAGAAGTGATGCTCCATGGATGAGCTGAGCAGGATGATTCAGTGCTCATTGTACAGCCCACAGAGATCAAGGTGCCTCAGCACCTCTGGGTGACAGCGCTGAGTGAATCAAGTGCCACTCTGATCCTCGTGCTGCAGGATCTATCTGACTGTCATTGTGCCTACCAGAGCAGGGGCTGGGAGCAGAAACTGCAGGATCAGAGAATCCGAGAATTATTTAGGTTGGAAAAGATATCCAAGATCATCCAGTTCAACCAGTGACCAATCCCCACCTTGTCAATCAGACCAGAGCCCTGAGTGCCAGGTCCAGTTGTTCCTTGAACCCCTACAAGGATGATGATTCCACCACTTCCATGGGCAGCCCATTACAATGCTGGACAACCATTTCCATGAAGAAATTCTTCCTGAAAAGTACCTTTCCTCCTGCCTGGGGAACAGCAGTATCCAATGGCAGGATGTCCTGCAGCAGCGCTACTTCAGTTTTGGGTTTGGTGGGGACATCATCTCCTGCCCATTGTGGCAGCTCAGCACTGCAGCGAGCAGGGTGGTTGGGGGAGAGCTTATGCTCTCAAACTCCTCAGCCTCTTTAGAGGTTCAGGATCATCCCCTTTCTCCTGGATGCCTTTGGAATGACAGATCCTCAGGCAGACCCACACCTCCGGGTCAGCCCGGAGCTCCACGTGCCAAGGGGGAGCCGGCTGCCGTCCCCCCACTGCCAGCTCCCTCCTCCCGCTGGCACTGGGCCGCCTGCCATTTCCCTTTGGCGAGCACGCTGCTGCGGCCTTTTTTCCCCCATTCAGGCTGACAACTGGGCCTCAGCATCAGCTGCTTGTTGCTCAGCATCAGCCTTTCAGCAAACAGCAGGTGCAAGCGGGGCGACCCTGGGCTGCGCTACAGTAATCCCGCAGCCCCCCCGGGCCTCCCTCGCACAATATTGTCCCCTCGGCTCAAGAATGTTTTTGTCTCCCCTTCACAGTTGTGAATTCTTGCGTAGATTGAAAAGAAATCTCTCTCTAATCTTCCTGCGGGGCCGTGGCTGGGAGGAGCGGGTGCCTCGCTGCGAGGAGAGCGTGGCCGGCACAGCTGTGCGGGAGGAGCGGGCAGCTGCCGGGCGGGACGCAGGGACAGAGCGGCCAGGACGCAGGGATCGCGTCCTCTCTACCTGCATCCGTGACAGCGGATACGTGTGGCTCCGCGGGCTCTCACTCCAGCCTGAGAAAGAAACCGACTCATCACTCACATGTAGGAACGCGGAGGCGACGCAGCAGCGGGTCCCTGCTCCACCAGCGGCGTTGAACCGCAGCGAGCGCTGCCCGGAGTCCCGGGGAGGCTGAGGCAAGCGGGAATCTAAACGCACAGAGATTTTGAATAACACTTCGTGTCGGGCTGCAGGAGGGAGGCAGGAGCAGGAGGGAGGCTCGTGAACAGGAATGGAGCATCACCGCAGGGCTTGGCTTCAGCACATCTCTGTACAGTGAAATCAGGACGCGATGACACTTTCGTTATGTGTCACCTCGTACTGAAACTGCTCAAAACCCCGCATGAGAGGGAAACATCATCCTTCCCACAGGTTACCAAAGCCTCCCTTCCCCTCTTGGACCAGCTCCACAGGCAAGAAACCACATCCTCTGTCCCACATACACACAAGCACACATGCTCCCCACTGCCCTGAAAGCAGTGTGAGGGGTGAGGGTTCCCTGGGACAGGCAGTGGGACAGAGCAGGGGACAGAGGGGCTCTCCAGGGAGCTGCTGAGAGGGAGCCAGTGGTCCCACAGCAATGCAGTAGGCTGGGAATCCCATCTGGCAGCCCCAGCAGGACCCAGGACATCTTTTTCGGCAGGTAAACCACTGCACCCAGGTCCCTGTGGGGGACTGGGGAGAGCCACTGCCTTGACTGAGGTGCTGTGCAAACACGAGTTCCTCTCCCACATCCTGCACCTCTCGGTGTGGTTTGACCTCTCTTGACAAGGCAAGCTTTGCTTTAACCACAGCCCAGCCCCATGACCGGGCTGTGGCTCTCTGGGCAGATGGGCTGTAAGCCCAGTTGGCCCCATGGACCCTCTGCAGCAGTTTTACCTTGCAGGTTTTAACACCATGTCCCTGGTGTGTTCATAAAGCAAACAGCTCCGTCACACTGTGGGCAGCCCCACAAACACAGCCTCTGTTTAACCTCCAGCTGTGTCCAAAACTGGAAGGAGCAGTGGTCTGTTCTGCCCTGAGAACAGAACACCTGAAATGTCCCAGCCCATCTTCCCCACCATACCTTCCACTTCGAGTTTCTGGATCAAACACTGGCAGTGCCCCAGCTCAGTGTGAGCCCAGCTTTTCTACCACCAGCTGATCATCGAATGCAACCTGTGCCTGATCCCCCCTTGTCACCCAACTCAGAGTACTGAGTGCCATTGTCTAGTTGTTCCTTGGACACCTCCACGGATGGGACTCCACCAGCTCCCTGGACAGCCCCTTCCAATGCCTGACCACTCTTTCTGTAAAGAAATTCTTCTTTATATCTCACCTGAATCTCCCTGGTGCAGC
The DNA here is from genome assembly GCA_013389985.1 of Dryoscopus gambensis. Taxonomy (NCBI): domain Eukaryota; kingdom Metazoa; phylum Chordata; class Aves; order Passeriformes; family Malaconotidae; genus Dryoscopus; species Dryoscopus gambensis. Next base: position 119,754 of record WEIT01003779.1, read on the forward strand.
TTGAGGCTACACCCTCTCTTCCTGTCACTAACTGAACTTCATTCCAAATCCCACACTTCTGAAATAAACTCTGTTACCTTGTACTGGGTTTGCATGGCCAGGCTTTGGTAGCCAGGGGACTACAGGGGTGGCTTCTGTGAGAAGCTGCCAGGAGCTTCTCCCAAGTCCAGCAGAGCCCATTTCAGGCAGTTTCAAGATGGATGTGCTGCTGGCCAAGGCTGAGCCTATCAGGAACGGTGGTGACACCCCTGGGATAACATAATTAGGAAGAAGAAAAAAAAAATATTAGGCAGATGGAACTGGGTCCAGAGAAGAGTAGGGTGAGAATATGTGAGAGGAACAGCCCTGCAGACACCAAGGTCAGTGAAGAAGGAGGGGCAGAAGCTGCTCCAGGTGCCACCTGAGATTTCCCTACAATCTGTGGTACAGAGCATAGTGGAGCAGGTTGTCCCTCTGCAGNAGGAACGGTGGTGACACCCCTGGGATAACATAATTAGGAAGAAGAAAAAAAAATTATTAGGCAGATGGAACTGGGTCCAGAGAAGAGTAGGGTGAGAATATGTGAGAGGAACAGCCCTGCAGACACCAAGGTCAGTGAAGAAGGAGGGGCAGAAGCTGCTCCAGGTGCCACCTGAGATTTCCCTACAATCTGTGGTACAGAGCATAGTGGAGCAGGTTGTCCCGCTGCAGCCCATGCAGGGCCATGGGTGTGCAGAGATCCACCTGCAGCTCATGGAGGACCCCACACTGGACCACGGGGATGCCTGAGAGGAGGCTGTGAGCCCACAGGAGGCCTGTGCAGGGACCTGCAGACCCATGGAGAGAGGAGCCCACCCTGGAGCAGGTTTCCTGGTACAACCTGTGAACCCATGGGGGATCCACCTTGGAGCAGGCTGTGTCTGAAGGACTGACCCTGTGGAAGAATGACCCATGATGCAGCAGTTTGTGGAGAACTGCTGCCCATGGGATGAACTCACACTGGAGAAGTTCATGGAGAGCTGTCTCCTGTGGGAGGGACCACATGCCGGAGCATGGGAAGGACTCCTCTCCCTGAGCAGTAGCAGAAACTTGTGATGAACTGACTGTAACCACCATTTCCGTCTCCCTGCGCTGCTGTGAGGGGAGGAGTTAGAGCAGGGAAGGAGGGAAGGGCGGGGGGAAGATGTTTTTAAGGGTTTTTTGCCTCTTACTGTCCTGCTCTGGTTTTGTTAGTAATAAATTCAATTAACATCTCTACTTCGAGTCAGTTTCGCCTGACAATTCTGGGTGAGGGATCTCTCCCGATCCTTATCTCAACCCATGAACCTTTGTTACATTTTCTCTCCCTGTCCAGCTGTGGATGACAATGATAGAAAGGCTTTGGTGGGTGCCTGGCACTCAGCCAGGGTCAACCCACTGCATACCTTAATGAATAACTCCCCTCGCTCTCCATGCCTTCTCTGCTCAGTGGCCAGCCAGCTGCAAACAGGGCAAGGATCTTGAAAAACAGGGAAGATGCAGCACATCCAGCCCTGCCACCAGCCAAAGGCTGTCAGGCCAGGACAATTTCCATCACATATCCATAGCAGACACCGTTCGGATCATATCCAGAGGCATAGCCCCCTGTGTTTTCCCTGTTAGCTCTGCTGCTCTCCAGAGGAGGCCTGAGGCACAGCCTGCATGATCTCTGTAAATGTATTTCTTTTAAATGAGAATTATGGGCAAAAGCTGCAGTTGGGAAGAGGGAGAGACAGGCAGGGAAAGCAACACCGCAGCTGTTGCTGCTGCCAGCCTGGATGCACTTTGGTGGGTACCAGAGCCTGCACCTCCCCTCTGCTGGGACCCCCCCAGGAGCACAGGCCACAGCAAAAGCTTATTTTATTAGTATAGTATAAAGATTAATCCCCTTTTCCCCAAAAAAGCTCTCCCATCCCTTTCCCAAGGCAGCTGCTGGGGAAGGGAGTGAGATGTGAATAACACAACCCTGCTGATGATTTATGAATCTCTCCCTGCCCCTGTCCCGAGATTTGTTAGATATTGATTCATTTTACCTTCAACTCCAAGATGCTGATCAGCCTGGAAAGTGAAGGCATTATTTATTATGTGTATTAAAACCAGACCTCTCCAGTGCTGAAGGACAGGTTTAAAAATCTCTGGGTTGCTTCCACCTCAGAAAACCTATTTTTAACAATCTGAATCTCACATCATCCTGTCATGGCTCTGACGCTCCCTAGAAAAGTTCCTCTGGCAGGAATGGATCTTAACAGTGATCCAGGAATCATTCTGTGATAAAACATAAATGTTTGGTCACATAACTAAATTCTTACCTCCGTGTACAGCAATGCACCGAGTGTTTCCTGTATAAAGTGCACCTCAAGGTTCACTTCCACAGCATTTTCAGATGCAGCTCAACAAGATATTCCTAACAGGGCAGCTCTGTCCACCCTCTATCCAGAGATTTAGGTTGAAAATTAAACCCTGGGACACTTTCTGAGTGACAGCCACCCAATGAGGCCGAATAAACATGAAGTTTTGGAGGGAGGTGCTGCCACCAGGACTTTAGAAGCTCTTTCTGGCTCTTTGTGACTTTTATAAACTCTTGGTGACCTACCTGGCAATGCAGGAAAGTGAACTGTCTTCAATCTGTGGCATTTTAAAATTCTCTGTTAGTCTACTGTCACCCGGTACAGACAGGTGTCAACTACAACCAAAAAACTACACACAGTCAAAGGTGAGTTTTGTTAAAACTGCTGGGAGCTGCCTACACGGCAACTGTTTAATTAACTGTTCAGTCACATTTCCAGCAGCCCGTTTTGATTTGTGATTCACACTTAAAGGCTGGCAGGATGCTGTGCGATTTCCTTTAAAAAGCTGGATAAGCCCCAATTTGCTGGATACAAGCAAATGCACTGAGATCACTCACAAAAACATTGCTCAGCTGCCCGGAGGTGGAGTGTGAGGACAGGCTTGCCCAAAACAACGACCTTCAGAGGGAACAAAACCCCAAAGAAGTAAGCTCTTTCTGCCTGCTTCATTCACGGATGTCACAACACGGCTCGGACGTGTTAACTGTCCCCAGAGTGATGGATGGTGACAGCTCTGAGGGAATGACCTGGTGGGAGCAGTCAGTCAGCGCAGCAAGGACTTGGGTCTGCACCCAAATAACTTCAGAAGCAGCTGGAACAGGAAAGGAATTCTGCAAATAGGAAAGGAATTCTGCAAAGAAACACACACGGGATTTAAGGCGGTTTTAGGAATCAGCACTTAAAACACTGCTTGTGCACAGATGATTTTGAGTGTTCATGATAACAACCCCACAATGTGGTTGGTGTCAAGTTCCCACAATGGAAGGTATTAATCCTATCGGAAGATCACAGCAGGAATTTTCGCCTTCCAGTGGCAATATGCTAAATTCTAACTGTTTATTGGCACTCAGGGCTTTTTGGAAAGAACAAAATTGTTCCCTCATTGTCCATTTTGGTGGCTTTGGGTTGACTTTCTGTGTGCAGGAGTGCCTGCACATCCCTTGCCAACCTGCCTGGTGGGGGGGATGAACCTCTGCTTTGCAAAGCTGAGAATCAACAGCTCATGAACAGCATGAATCAGGATGATCACAAAAGAGAAAAAACACTTCTCCTTCCATGTACCCTCTGATTCATTTCGTCCAAGCCCAGTCCAGCAGCATCTGTTCCCAGAGCAGGCAGAGGGGACTCCACAAGTGATGATGCTGGAATGGCAGGCAGGAAGAAGCTGAGTTGTGCGTTCCAGCCTCGCGGTCAAGGCCTCGTGGTGGTCACGGTGCTGCCTCTGCACTGGTGGAGTTACTTGAAGGCGGTGTTGAAGGCCCGGCCGATGACGAGCCTGCGCACCTCGCTGGTGCCCGCCCCGATCTCATAGAGCTTGGCGTCGCGCAGGAAACGCCCCATGGGGTAGTCATTGATGTAACCGTTCCCACCTGCCACCAAAACAAGCCACAAGTCACTCCTTGTCCCTGATTTCAGGGCTGAGGGTAGGACACCAGAGGGAAATGCTCTTGCACTGTGCTTGGCTCTGTCCAGCCGTCAGTGACTCACCCAGGCACTGGATCCCATCCAGGGCCACCTGCGTCGCACACTCTGCCGAGTACAGGATCACTCCGGCACAGTCCTACGGGACAGTCACAGTGGGACAGTCAGGAAAGGTGTCACCTGCCTGTCTCCAGTCCCTGTGCTGCCCTCACCCTGACATCACTCTACAGGCACCTGCTAAGAACCCTGAACTACCTGATCACAAAGCACAGGGACAGGCAGCTCCAGCAGTGTCCCTGTCACTATAGAACACTCACAGTGGGTCTGTAAAGGCAGAAGAAGGAAAAAAAATTAAAAAGTGCACCAGAGAAGCTGGTCTCGCACAAAGGCCCATCAATCCCCCAGGAGACCAACATGATTTGCTTTGGGATGCAGAGCTCTGTGCTCCCACTGTTAAACACTCAACATCCTCCTCTAATAGAGGTGTGGTGACAGGTGGAGGTGACAACACCTCTAGCAACTGCTACAGCACTTACAACAGCCAGGACATTTGTCTGGGCTGCCAGTAAACACCTACTGATGCTGCTAAATCTCTTGCCTTGTAGAAGGAGGCTTGCTTTTAATTTGTGAGTGAAAAAAGGTACTTTGGGTGTGAAAAAAAGACCCTTTGGGCTGTGAGGACCGTAATTGTACAGAGGCTCCCCCCAGCTGAGGCTCTAGGACTGGAGGAATTGCCCCAGGACACACAGCCCAGGTAGGAGTTGAGCTCACCTTGGCATTGAAGTGGCCCTGGTCACAGGCTTTGGCCACGTTGTAGACGTACTGCCGGCACGCCATGAGCCGCGTGTACATATCTGCCATCTTGCCCTGCATGAACTGCACAGGGACGTTAATTAACACAAGTGAGGGGGACCAGCTGTTCCCCAAAATACCTCAGAGAAACTAGACACAGGAGGAGACATGGACCCAGCAGACATGAGGGAGCTGGATGTTCTGCTACTTCACAGACCCCTAGATATTGGCCACAGTCCCTCACCCACCAAGAGCGACCTCAGGGGAGCATGCTCAGAGGTCTTTCCACCTTCTCACCACATCATAGAATCCCAGGATTCATTGAGTTGGAAGGGACCTTAAAGTTCATCCAGCTCCATCTCCTTGCCATGAGCAGGAACCTTCCACTAGCCCAGGTCGTTCATTATCACATCATGCAGCCCAAGCATACACACCAGGTAACCTTCTCCATGCAAAGCCCCCACCATGACAAAGCTCTCAGTCTCCTCAGTTTTAAAGAGAAAAGAGGACAAAAATTCCCAATTCCTTTTCTGCCTCACCTGGAAGTGGCCAATTTTCTGTCCAAATGCTTCTCTGACATGCAGGTATGGAATTGCATGGTCAAGAACAGCTTGCATGAGCCTAAGAAGAGCAGAGGGAAAAGGGAAACAGTAGAACTATTAATTAATAATGATTTAACTTTGGAAGCGTAACCCAAGGCAAAAAGGTTCTCATAGCTTAAGTGATATCCTGCTGCCTCCTACAGCTTCACTCAAACAAGGCTAAGAACAAAATCCAAGGTCCCATATTTCTCCCTAGTGCTCATTTGGGACATCCTGTGGGAAGGTCTGACCTTTTAATTCAGGGGACTGAGACTTGAAGAGCTTTCTCACAAACATAGCCAGGACAGTTTGTCCTGAGTATCTCCAGAGCCCCCCAACTCAAGGAGTACCAGCCAATACCATAAAAAAATGCACAGGTAAGAACAAGGAGGGGAAAAAAATCCTCCTCCTGCTTTGTGGAAGTTGGTCTTTCCACATGAGGATTAACCCAGAGAGACCACTCAGGAGGACAAAAGGACTGTGGAGTGCCAATAATTACTGGGGAGCTTAAGGATTGAATAAATGAAGAACAAACCAGTTTGTGATTCTCTGGGTAGCGTGTCTAAGGAATTGGTAACACAAATGAGCTGGTTATTCCCTGAGTAATAACGTAGGATGCACAAGCCAGCAACTGGGGACTGAGGCAGATTTATCATCTCTGGAAATTTTTATATCAAGACCAATCATTTCCAAAGCCTGCTCTGGAGGGTCAGTGGACACCGGCAGGCAGACTTGCAAACATTCTTTCTGGCATTGCTTCTCCCATCCCTTGCCCCTCACAGGGGGCTCCACAGAGATGCTTTCAATTTGGAAAACCACTGCATGAGGAGCTGAGAGCTCAAGAATGAGGCGGAGCACACGTGAGTGAGTGGTGGCTGCTGAGAGGGCCCTGAGCACCTCCAGGAGTGTCCAGTCGAGGAGCTGTGCTGGTGCTGGAGTTCTGTGCTGGTTTTGACTGGGACACCCAGCAGCCACGGGATCTCCTTGCACCTTGCTTCCTTCCCACATCTGACCCAGCCTCTCCTCTTCTGCTGCCCCAGTAACCCAGTTCTCCATCCGGGATATATCCTACGAAGAGCTGCAGCCCCCAAGGGATCCCCACCAGGCCTGGAGATCACCAAGGACCCTTCTGGCCTTACAACCCATAAAAGATGACAAACCCTTACCCCAAGGGGCCCCCAGACAGCACGAGCCTCTCCAGGTCCAATCCACTCATCAGAACATAGACTCCTTTGCTCAGTGTCCCCAAGACATTTTCAGCTGCAAAGAGAAAAGGAAAAGTGATTTATTTATGCAAAAAATTCAGACAAGCTGCTCTCTGAGGGCCTGTGTTCACTGTGGAGAGGAGCAACCTGGGCTAGTGGAAGGTGTCCCTGCCCATGGCAGGGGGTGGGACTGGATGAGCTTTAAGGTTACTTCCAGCCCAAACCATCCTGGGATTCTATGAAAAATGACTGAATAGCCTGAACAATTTCCTGGAAAAAAATGTTTCAGCTTCCAAAGCCAAAGATCAGGAGGAGCCCTAATGGCCAGAGTGCCAAGTGCACTAACATCCAACACTGTGGTGATGTGCTTCTCCACGTCGTCATCCTCTTTCCACGAGAACATGCTGTTCCCTGTGGATGACTCTCGGGACATGATCAGAGTGCTGGGGCACTGGCCTTTATGATTTCAGGGTGGAGGGATCCAATACAGTTAGAAATGTCACACTTCAGCTGAAACTCTTCCACTTTAGCGTTTGAAGGTGTTTACAGGGAGCAGGAGAGCTCCTTGCTCTGCAAATGTACAATCAGGATTTTTATGACTCTGGGTAAGACATCTTCTCCATGCGCTCTAGAAAGGCTGGAATTTTTCTATCAACAAAAATTGCCACTGGAATAACAAATATTGCTACTACAGAGGCCTCTGCTGTACTAACTAATAGGAGAAATGATGTCCATTTTCAGGCCCTGGCCCCAAAACGGCTCAGAAATATCACAAAAGCCTGTTGGAAAGTCTCCAGTGAAAAAAACTTCAGGGCAAAGTAGCTCACCTCCATACAAGGACAGGAGCTCTACTGGAAACAAGTTTCTTGGGAAGCCTCAGCAAGGCTTTGGAGAAGCAGTGGTTAAGAACTAGGTCCATAAGGGTGAAAGAGCAGTGACCTGACAAGGGATGTGCTCCCTCCCTGCAATCCAGCAGATTGCACTTTTCCAGTTCCACCAGCTCCCTTGGAGGCTGCCAGAGAGCAGATAAGCATCTGCAAAGCCCTCGGGGTCACCGGCTGAACATGTGTGTAATTAGTGATCCAATTTATCTGATCAAGAAGACAGGAAACCACCATGATTTGAACCCAAATCCACTCACTGGGGATCTTGCAGTCTTCAAAGATCAATTCACAGGTATTAGACCCTCTCATTCCCAGCTTATCCAGCTTCTGGGCTGTACTGAAACCCGGCGTTCCCTGCAAAGCCAAGGCAGTAAAAATACCTTTCACGTCTCAATTCCGACAGACTAAAGAAAATCATGAGAGACCTGTGAAATTCCCCTGACCACAGGAACATGTGTAGGGTGCCAGGAGGGAGATAAAGTGACCTAGGAACAAGACCAGGTCTAAATGCAAGTGCAGAGAAAACAAATGGACAGAGAAACACACACACATGAACCCTGTGCACCCATTTTCTAATGCACATACAGAGCAAATAAATTATTTGGACAGCTGCCCACACAGGCTCTCCTACAGCAAGGGTTGGAAGCTCTGCTAGTAACTGAACTGTTCTAATAATGAAGTTATGTCCATCACAAGGTTTACTGATCTCAGATTTTATTTTATTAAATGTTCCTTTCTCGCCTGAAAGGCAGAAAGTAGTTTGTCTCTGAGGAAGAGGCTGGCAGTTATGGAAGGAAAGCCAGCTGACTTCCAAAGGAGGCAGTTAGGGTGAAGGATTCTGCTTTAAAACCCTGTGGGAATGACTAAACTCACCCTCTCCACGATGAAGGCGGTTATGCCTCGGGAGGCTGGGACAGCGTTCATGTCAGTTTTAGCGTAGACGATGAAAACATCTGCGTCCGGCCCGTTGGTGATCCAGGATTTGGTCCCATTCAAAACAAAGTAGTCTCCTGGAAGTCAAGAGATGAAATCTGTTAGCTCACAACAGCAACACTGGTATTCCCGCTCCATTTATTCCCTAACAGGCTTCCCAGAATCACTTAGGTTGGAAAAGACCTCTAAGATTGTCGAGTCCAACCTTTGGCCCGTCACTGCTTTGTGAACCAGACCACAGCACTGAGTGCCATCTCCAAATGTTTCTTGAGCACCTCCAGGGATGGGGCCTCCAGCACCTCCCTGGGCAGCACAGGACAGGCTTTACCTTTCTTGTCTGCTTTCAGCTTCATGGACACAACATCAGAGCCAGAATTTGGCTCGCTCATGGCTAAGGCTCCAATGTGCTCCCCACTGATTAGCTGGAAGAAAAGACAAATATTAGCAAAAGATGAAGACCAGCGGCACTATTTGTATTCCCTCTTTGGCCCCCCTGCCTGCTTTCCTGCACTGAACCTCCACAGTCGCTGTTCTCTGCAAGAACTCAAAGAGAGCTCCTGTTCCCAGCACAGCCCAAGCAAGGAGCTCCCTTGTGCTGTGCCGAGGGAACAGAACCAAATCCCAGTGGGATGAGAAGGGTGACTCGGCTCTGTCTGAGCTAGACAAGCACAGCCCTGCTTCCACTACACATGAGGGAGGTGCCAAGGAACCATGCAGGCAGCCATATGCCTGTCCCCAACTCCTGCCTGGGCTTTCTGCTGCCCTTTAACACAAACAGGAGCTGGTGAACACAAAAGGCCAATGAGGGGGTGAAAAGGGATGGGAAAGTTCTCTGCAATGTTCTCATAGCCCAGTCCCCCCACACTCACCCCACAACAGCAGGTGGACCCTCCTCCTGTGCCTGCTCACACCAGGCTCTGGCAGAGCCATTGCTTCTCATTCACTCTTATTTCATCCTGCTCTTTTCTCCTTGCCTTTTTTTTCCCTCTCGGTGTACTTTCATCCATCTTCTTCTCCTTTTGATCTCTACCTATTTTTTTTTAAAGCAGACTCAGTGCTTAAGATATGTTCAACCAATTCAATCCATCAGTGCATTGCTACAGAAGTCCTCATAAAGTGCTCAAATCTAGCTAAGCACTTTCAAGTGCTCTGTCAGGAACCAAAACAAGTCAAGCTGAAGTGACATCTCATTGAAAGGCAGAGAATGAAGCATGAAAATACACCTGAGGAAAGAGGACACTTCGGGGTTACACATTTGCAGGCTGCACAGTGCTTTGAGGAAGTGACATTGTACTTTGCACGTCATTTAAATCAAGTTTCTTGTGCTCATAATTTCACTGATAATCTCAGTAGCTGGGTTTCAATGTGCTCATTGGTTTTCCATGCATTGAAAAACTAAAATCTATTTAATGCACTTCTGAGTTACAACATCAATGTCCCAAGTGATGACGATATTTCTCACGTAGTTAATTAACAGCCAAACCAAGCATTTGGGCAAGTGAGAAATGGAGAATATAAAATAGGAAAGCAGTGACTTTCTTTCAGAGATCTCAAAATGATTTGGGAATTTGGAAGAATATTCTCCAGTGTCACCTCAAGGCCTCCCTTAGTAACACAGCTCTAGAGAGCTGGGCTGTGCTGCCTGCAGACAAGGACCTGGGCATGGGATGAGGTCAGTATGGATTAATAGGACAAAAATTGACCAGCTAGAGAAGGGCAAGTTTGGCAAGGTCAGTATTTCCTAAGGCTTGGTCACTGAAATCTGCTGGTGCTTAAGATGTTACACACTGTGAAAGACATTCATCCTCACAGCCAGAACCTAAACGCTTTCCAGTGTTGCCCCTCCCCCAGCCACACACCTTGGGCAGGTACTTTTGCTTCTGCGCCTCGTTGCCGTTGCGCACGAGCTGGTTGATGCACAGGTTGGAGTGGGCCCCATAACTGAGACCCACAGATGCTGATGCACGGGAGATCTCCTCCACCACCAGCACGTGGTCCAGGTATCCCAGGGCAGATCCACCATATTCCACTGGGAAGAGAGGAAAAAGCTCGTGTTACCCACCATGTGCACAAGATCCTGGGGCTGGGCTCAGTCTCCAATGAGATCCAAGCACTCAGAAAGCCTCTGGGTTTGACTGCTGCTGTCTGAGATGGGCACTTCTGGCTTTCTCCATCCTCTCTGAATTTCAGTTTTCTCATCTTTAAGTCACAGGCATATTTTGTCTTCAGCATAATCCATAATTGAGTTGAATAACATAGTTTATGTGTAGAACATGCACAAGGACACATCTTGAACATGCTACTGACACTGAGCAATAACGAGTCCTTCTTATCAACCTTAGTATTATCACAAAGATTAGATCACCAAGTTGCAACCTCCTCAAGGTGAGAACAAAGGAACACAGGCAAGGTTTGTAAAATCCGTGTATGTTTGCCCCTAAACAAGTGAGGAATCCTCAGACTTCTCAAAAGTGTGACACTAAGGACTTTCCTAAGCCCACAAATGTGCAGGACACCAGAATATTGATGAGTGGCCGACTGAGAAGGGGAATGATCCATAAATGTAATTCATCAGTGACAAGCGCGTAGATTTCAAGAGAGGATGAAGTGAGACAGAGCAGCACTGGGAGCCCAGCTAGGCACATGGAGTTGAGCCTAAAACTAATAGTAAAGATTAAAGTCACACAGTAGAACAGGGAGAGAGAAGGCAGGTAAAAAGAGAAGGCTGAGAAATGCATAACGGCCTTGAGGAGCCAACAGCCTATGTAAATATATACAAATAGACCTAAACCCACATTTATATACATACAAATACAGTAACCTAACCTAAAAGCTTTGTTCTCCAGGTAGGAAGCAAGTGGCTGTACTGCTAAGAGAAGCACTACAACAGGACATCAACACTGAGAAGCAGCCGCCTCCTAAGCTGGGAGCACTTACTCATCATCAATGTGGAGGCTGCAAGCAAGAGCAACAAGGGTAAGAGCAAATCTCTGTGTGTTCAGAGTGACCAAAGGGCACAGCTCCAAGGGGCTGCTGCCCCAAATTGCTCAAATTAACACTATAGCCACTGGCATCATGCGTAGCCTTTCCTCCCATGTCCCTCATTTCGACTCCTGCCTTTGTCTGCAGGGCCCTTTATCCTTGAAATCTCTCTCTACCACGAATCTGAGTTTAGGGGTTTGCTATCAGTATCCTAAAAGATGGGCTTAACAATTTCTCATGAATGCCAAAACAAGAGAGTTTTTTATTAATTCCTATGGAATGGCTGGGTTGGGTGGTTTTGCCTCAAGAAAAGCGAGGTAACTGTGAGGAGCACAAATCCAGGATTGCTTTGCACTGCAAGAAGAACAGGAAGATGATTCTGCCAGACACCTCCTCATATGACATGAACCATGGTGTGGTTTCAAATGATGCTGCCCTTTCAAAGCTACTCTTTGTATACGGCATGCCTGTATTACCATTCCATGGAAATTACATATTTACATTTCTCCTCTTTGCACTTTATAATAAACAAATGGAAAATTACAAACACCACAGTTATTTTAATTTTAGGAAGAAAACAAACAGCACTGTTATTTAAAAAGTTCCCTTAGTAGACTTGATGCACTGGTGCCCAAACATGCCATTTAATTGTGTACACCCTCCTAAGATTCCACATGATCTTCACATCCTAAATCCCAGTCTCCACCCCCTCCAACAATACCAATGTCAATAAAGAAACACGCAACTCCACAATCCAAAATAAGGTGAAAAATCCTGGGTGTAGGAGGGTTTGAGAAATAAACCTTTGAGGAAATCAAGAAGGACAGGACTCGTGAGGGGATGGCTTATTTATAGTGTGGGAAACTGCTGAAAGCCTCAGGCACAACATCAAAGAAGAAAGAAGGTAAGAGTGAGGAAAAACAGGAGCAGCAGTAAATGGGGAAGAGGAAAGAGAAAGAAAGCAGAAATGCAAAGTCTTTCAGCACTGAAAGCGAGGCAGAGGCATTATTCCGATGCATTGCTATTCAGCTGGATTCTGCAGAGCCTTTGCACAGCCACATCTAGAAAACAGACTTTTCCATGGGGAAAGAAAGGCCCCATCAGCCGCTTTTCTCCACTAAGGGCTTCTCCTCATTACCCTGCCTTGGTGCATTCAGCACGACCACACTCATCTGTAACACTCATCACAACACTTTTCACTAACCTGCGCAAGGATGAATAAGATTTCCCCTGATTTTCTTCCGACTGGTTGGCTGTGGTCAGCTCTCCATTAGTTATCACAGCTTTGCAGGGTATTATTTTAGACCCTTTAACTTCTCCCATTACAGATGGATGTTTGTTCTGGGATACTTTTATCTCTAGCTCTCCTCCTTCAAAGCTTGCTTCATAGTAGAAAGGCACAACGTATGTATGTTTGAGCTACATATGTAACATCTGGAGAAAGCATTTCTGAGCAGTGCATTTAAATTGTGAAAGGCATTTTGACTAACAAGGAAAAAGGATTCCAAGTCAGAGAAGAGTAATAACAGTTGGGAAAGTTTTTTAAAACACAAAGATAGGACAAAATGGATGTCACATCACAGACAAGGCTGTTGTGAACTGGAAAGTAAGAGTTTAAGTGGTCTCTCTTTGGTCTGAGGAATCACCCATCAGAAGGTAAAAGATGGGAACACACTTACCAGGGGCTGTGATCCCCAGAACTCCCAGTTCTCCAAGTTTCTTCCAAAAGTCCTAGGAATACAGAACAAGCAATCAGCCCAAACTGGCAGTCTGGGCATCAGCATAACAAGTTTCCCCAGCCAGCTCACTGACACATCCGTTTATTGGCGAGATATCATGAGAACGAGGCAAATACATCGATACCTGTTCCTCCCGCAGTGCGGCTCCATCCTTGGAACTGAGAAACCACACAGATTTCAGGACACTAGTTATGCTACACACGGGAGTAGTTTGTGGATTTCAGTGAAAATTCGCATGCCTAAATTTCATTCTGGAAGGACATCTCCTAAGATTTAACTCTTTGCCCACTCTAAGGAAAAATTTTTGTGAATTGGTGTAAAACTATCCACTACCAAAACCCTGGAAATATGAAATGTTGCTATGAGCTGGCACTTTAAAACCCTTCCAGTAAATCAGGAGCTGGCACCTAAAGCCAAAGAAGCCTCCTTGGGGGAGATAAAAAAAATGGAAATGTTACAGCCATGAGAAAATGTAGTGGCAAAGGATGATGTGACCAGGGAGGCCCACACATGTCCTGGCGGGGCCATCTCCCTGCTGCTCCTTTCCTCTGCTACGTGATGGACACATAGGTGAGTGTTCCTCACATGGCCTTGGTGTCCAGCAAAAATTATCAAGGAATACCTCCAGAGACTTCAAAAAGTATCATACAATGGCTCTGGATGACATCTGGAATGCCAGGCTAACTTTATACACTTCACTTCAAAGCTGCACATATATCCCTGGAAATGTCAACATCAGAACTCCGGGAAATCCTGGCAGATGTTTAGAGCTTTTTGAGTCTTGTGCAGCTTATAAAAACCAATAGTGAGACCTCTCATTTTCATCAATCAAAGCACCCCGTGGCACAGAATTTGTTGGGTTTATTAAGAAAGGCAAGCTTCAGCTCAACAGTCAAACTCCATGTTTCAGCATTTGCACAATATTTTCACAGCAAATCCGAGAGGAAATTCATGTCCAAGAAAGGGACTGAGCCAGGAGTATACAAAGCACATGTTGGAGAAGGAACCTGAACAGAGCTAGGCAGAAATCCCACAATAAGAATCTAAACAAGACCATTATCAATCTTTATTATTACTATTATCGCTGGGTTCTGCCCCAGGTTGCTTAAAGTAGGTAACAAAAGATAAAACAGGAAATCAAAAAAAGGTTTTCTCTGTGGCTTTTAAGTTTGAAAAGTTAACGCACATGTTCCTGTGGTGTGGCCTGGGATTGTCTGGACTAATGCAGAGATCAAAGCCCGGAGAGGCTTTCAGAACCACACATGAAATACTTGCCCGCATGCCTTTGAATTCATTTTCCTGGTCAATCTGTTGGGCCTTTGGAGCCAAATGCTCTTGGCAGAACTTTGTCATGGTCTGTCTAAGCTGGGAAAAGAGAGGAAGAAAAACACATCTGTTACATCTCAGCAATATATTGTCATCGTCTTCTCCTGGATCCTGCCAACATTCCCTCACCAGGCAACTCCAGCATCCCAAACCTAGAAGCACAAGACCATAAGGAAATCCACGGTTCAGGTTACCGGCTGAAATACCACACAAAAGGGTCATTTCTTTAGTCTTTTAAAAAGGGGCTGATGTACTTTAGTCTCTCTAAGCATTTAACCCTAATCATACCCTGACATGAGAGAATGTTCCTGAACTGCCTGCACTGGGGTTTCAGGCTTGTTTTTGGGCAGGGAACTTTGGAAGCTGATGAACTGAGTTTATAATGTGTTAACTCCATCCAGTAGCTGCTTACAGCACCATTTAATTACAGGCAGATGTCTGTAATAAGCAGGGATACCAATTAAAATGTGTTTGTGTGTCAAATTGGAACTACATTATCTACCTTACTACCTTCTACATTGGGAAAATTTGATAGAGCCAGGAATGTTCATTGATCCAAGTGTTAAAAAACCCCAAATATTTTTCTACATTTTAAACTCTGAACACTTACATACATGTATTCCACAGAAGTCTATACACATACTAACAAAATATATACAGTGTCTTAAATGTTTTTAAGAAGAAGATTTAAAAATTTGGTCTGAATCTTATGGTAGAGTTTAATAATCCCATTTTTTTTTCTTTTTGGTT
Source organism: Dryoscopus gambensis (assembly GCA_013389985.1). Taxonomy (NCBI): domain Eukaryota; kingdom Metazoa; phylum Chordata; class Aves; order Passeriformes; family Malaconotidae; genus Dryoscopus; species Dryoscopus gambensis. Next base: position 134,932 of record WEIT01003779.1, read on the forward strand.
CTTTATTCCCACACATTAATTCTGGTGAAGGAACAGTTTTAAAGACTGAAACCCTGAGCTGTTAAACCAGAACCCGTGTAAGACGCAGGAGCAACAAACCAAAATATGCCCACACACCTCTGTCTTTCTCTGAGGCCCAAAACTTAAGCATCCTCTTTTTAGCAATTGAGAAGATATGTTACATTTCCACATTCACACAGACGCTGGGTTCCAGTAAACCAAACAGTTGCCAGATTCACAAACTTAAAAAGAACCCCAAAAGACATTAGATATCTTTCCACTGTGACAAAGCTGACTGCATTACACTTCAGCAAAGATCTTAAAATAAATTAAAACAAGCTTAAAACCATAATTAAAAAATCTTAATCAATTAGAGATTGAGGATGGACTCAGACAGGCAGCCCTGATACCCTAAGCCAGTTTATAACAGTTATATTGCTTTAAATTCATAGCTTCACTAATATTACTGAAGATTCTTTCTGATCTTTTTTTTTTTTTTTAGCTTTTCCACCAGACAGACAGGAACAACAGGAATATTTTACACCTTCTTTTACGCTTGCTGAATGTAGAAGTACAAACAAACATCAGTTCGATCTGATAAGGCCATAAACACGAACACAAACACGGCAAGGAATAATTCTGTAGCAAGAAAGAAGAACAAGTAAGTTTATTTTGTACATCCATATGCTTGCACCATCAGAATTATCTGGAAAGTGACACTGTAGCTCCAGTGTTTCACTGGCAGAAGCCTTTGGAGCAGCCCTGGGAAAACACTACCCTTCACTCCAGGCCCTGAGGCGGAAGGGAATACATCCGGAATGGTCAGCACTTGGCTGCTGTTGCACACAGAAGAACACAGCAAAGTTAAGGATCATAGAATCACAGAGCATTCTGAGCTGGAAGGGACCCACAAGGATCATCTGTTGGAAATGATGTAACTTTCCTAACTAATTTTTAATTAGCTGTTTCAAATAATTGTGTGTCCACTTTTAGTTAGCACTAGTCAAGTTTCTTTTTCACAGACACTTATTGATACTTTGATCATTAAATCACTGAAACCCTAAGTTTGCTAAAACTAATCCTGACAAGCTCCAACAAACAAAGCCTGAAGGAGTTGAAGATTGGACACCTGAAATTTTAAATTTACGGCCCTTCAAAGATGTGTTGGAGTAACCAGAAAACACAGAGGAGATTGAAGCCTGGAAAGTTGGAAACTCCCCATTTGAGAAAAAAATCATAAAAGGACTAATGAAAGTGGGCCAGATTAGCACGAAGAGAGAGAAATCAGTAACTGATAGAGGATAGAATACTAATTTAAAAAGAGAATTATGCAACTTAGAACCAATGAACATTCATTTCGTTGTTTGCTAAAAATGTGCAAGTGAAAAAGTTTTGTGTCTTGGGTTGGTGTGGAAGTTAGAACTTTGTCAGCCACACAAACATCACTTGGTCAAGAATAAAGTAATGGCTTATTCACTAACACTAAAGACAGTGTTAGTCTTATTTTTCCCAGCATTTCCAGAGGTTTTCAGTAACAAGTCCAACTCCCAGCTCTGCACAGGACACCCCAGCAATCTCATCCTGTGTCTGAGAGTGTTGTCCAAATGCTCCTTGAGCTCTGGCAGCCTTGGGGCTGTGACCATTCCCTGGGGAGCTGTAACCTCCCCTGACTACACTCTGGAGGAAGAGCCTTTTCCCAATATCCAGCCTAAACCTCCCCTGACCCAGCTCTTGCCCTTCCCTGGGTTCCCGTCACTGGTCACCAAAGCAGAGATCAGTGTTGCCCCGTGCTGTCCCTTGCGGGAAAGCCATAAACCTAAAATGAGTTCTAAGAATTATCCTAAATCTTTAAGTGCCCCACTGGGCAGAACAAGCTGGGAGAGCTGCAACACTTCTTTTGGGAGGATGTGACGTGACCCCACCGAAGCGTTCCTTTGATGATCACGTTTCTGACGATTGTTGCCGATCCAACAGGCCCAACGTGGACGCAGGGGCCGTTCGCTTACGCAGTGCGATGTTCCATGGCGAAGCCCCGGGAAAGGCCGCGTTTGGGTCGGGAGCGGCCCAGGCGGTCACTCCCGCGGGAAGGGCCGTGTTTGGGTCGGGGCTGCCGCCAGGCAGCGGCCCGGGCGGTCACTCCCGCGGGAAG
>WEIT01003779.1:137871-162108 GCA_013389985.1 Dryoscopus gambensis
GGCTGAGCCCGCGTCCTTGCGGCACTTTTAATGAACTAAAACCACGGACACCAGAGACCGGAACAGAGCGGCGAACGCCCGACACAAGGCTAACCGGCCGTCGCTGCTGCCTCAGCCCCCGTCCGTCCCTCCCCCGCCGGGGAGCTGTGACTAGCTCGAAGTAGATTTGACAAACAGGGACCACTGAACTAGGGGTGAAACAGTAAAAAAAACCTAGTCCATCCTCGAGCCTCACAATTCCAGGAGCTTCCCCAGCCCTTCAAGTATGGCTTTCCATTCCTTAATTTGAGCTTGGATGTAGGACTGCTTCTCCAGGGCACGCTGGTTCTCCTCTTGTGCTGATTTCCACCTGGCCATCACTGTCTGTGGAGAAGTCAGTGCACAGCACGTTTTACTAAAACCAGAGTAAGGAACAGCCAAGCCAAGCCCTAAACCAGCTGCAGCTAAAGCATCTGAGCTCATCCTCCTAAACTAAGATAAGTCTGGGATTTCTTTTGCCTTGGTTGCTTGTGGAAAATGTAAATTTATCTATGACCAAAATTTAGGAAGTTTCCTATAACAGTTATATTTTAGCTCTTGGGCTTCTTATCAAGAATTACAGAACTGTAACTTTATTACTGTTTTGGTCCATATATAGGTAATTATTGAAGCCACTTGTGCTTGCACACTTTAAGTTGCCCCAGAGATTACCCAGGGTCACTGCTCTGCAACAGTTTCCAATTCAAATCAAATGCTCTGACTTCCAGAAGATCCACCACAGTGGTGGATCCCTCTATTTAAAAGGGGAGTAACAGTTTCCTTAACATGTGTGTTTATATTAAAAGAGGAATAGTGCAGGTTTTTGTCTGGTTCATGTGGAGAAAGGAGGACTGGGAGGAGCACAATAACCTCCCTGAGCACCTGGTGCTCACTGCCTGGTTGAGTCAGTCTTACCTCAAGCATCTCCTTCTCTTTTGCAACCGTGTGACAAAATAGCTTCAATTCTTCTATGACCTTCTTAGTTAGCATCTGAAGGGTCAAAAAGAAAATGACTTTTAATATGATGCAAATAAATGTGAGTCCCAGCTGTTTCAGCATCAGGAGAGAAGGGTAGGGGCACACAGACCCCTCCAAAGCCCATTTTGAGCTTTTCTTACTGTTGTCTTTTCCCGGCAAGCGTGCGTCTCCTTTTCCTCCTCTATGTTGCCACCTGTAGCTAATTCAGGAGGTGCATTAGTGAACCTCTAACACACAGACTGCTCTGACAACAAACAGCTTTTCAAAATTACTTTCTACAGCCAGAAATACTAAGTTTATCCAGGCCAGGGCCTACTACAGGAAGCAGCCTTTTCTCTTAAGCCACAAAAAAACCCCCAAACCCTGGAATTCCAGCAGTATTCCCTTAACAAGGAATCACAGTCCAAATTTCTTATGAATAGTCACAGCAGAAGAAAAATAAACCATTCTGGAGAAGGACTACCAGGGTGTAAGGGAAGTGCAAACTCCTTACCAGGATTGATGTTTCTCCTTTCTAAAATCATCATGCAAGTCTCCTGAGTTTGCTTGAGCTTCTCAACTTCGTGGACCAGCCTCTCATTCTCCTTCTTCAACTGCCTTAATTGTAGGGTGCCCTGCCATTAACACAGGTTGTAAGTGAGGCAAGTTTCCAAGGAGGTTTTCTTCTCCTTGGTAATACCGACAATAACAACTTCATAAGGCACCAAGAATCAGACCTTGCCTTTTGTCTCTACCACCACAGCAAATTAGGCTGTTGCAGGTCCTTGCTCCTGCTTCTTGGCAGGATTAATACATTTATCACATCCACACATCATAGCAATTACTAGAAAAATTTGATCATGGAGGAATTCCTTGTAGGCAACTCTGCATTTCTTGTGCTCTCTCCCATTTATATAAATAATGCATGCACCCAGGAGCATATAAACAGTGTGAAGAAAAGGGTGTCTTCTATCTTTAAGCCACAGCATTATTCCCTATACAATCCAGGTATTACCAAGCAATTGGATAAGCTGATCAACCTCCCACGTTGAATGCAATTCTCCAAGGGGATCGATAAGCCTGTGGATTAGGGTGATCTGGCTGACAGTGTCAGAAGCTTTGGGAGCATTTCATAGGAAGTCTCAGAGGCTCTTAAGAAAATCAAGCTGTGAGATAAGAGGAATGATCATCCCACAGATTGAGAACTGGAAAATAAAGTGAGATTTTACAGCTGTAGGTTAGCAGGAGGGCCTCCTGTACATGACAGAAGTAGTACTAAGCATGTCCTAGAGTTATCCCTGAGAGTCAGGGAATAATGAAGTGCCAATTCCGAATTTGATTCCACAAAATCAGATGTTTGAAACAGAAGTCCCTGAGCAGTCCCAGCTCTTTCGGCCTTTCCTTCAGTCCTTTAAATATCTCTGTGGCCCTTTCTTGGACTCGGTTCAGTATATCCATATCTCTTTTGTACCAGGAGCACAGAATCAGGTAAAATATTCCCAGTTTGGCCTCCCCAGAGCTGAGCAGATGGGAAAACAACATGCAGAAGAATACAAAGACATTCTGATGAAGACAAGAAAACAAGCAAGACAATCCTTAACATGACGCTGTATGGATCAGAAGATGGAAATTACTCAATGATTTATTTATTTTTCTCTCCTGTCCTTACCTCTGATTTTGCTAGCTGTTTTTTGAGTGTTTCCACCAACTGGTTCTTGTTTTTCAGCTCTGCTTCTAGTTGGTATCTGCTGAGAGGGCTGTGGAGTCAAAAAGCAAAGACTTAGGGGCAAAAATACCAGCGTTGCACACCTCCTAACTTCACAAATATGCCCTTTTTTAAGAGTTTGCATTTGTTTCTGACGAACAGATTTAACTAGCAAACTTGGCAGGAAAGCTGCACATGGGTGAGAGCTCATCACAACCCTCCATGGGGGAGCACCATGGCACGAGGACAACTACAGAGCTGGGAAGGGCATACCGTCTTGTCACAGTCTTCTTTGAAACTGGTTTCACTTTCTTCTCAGACTTAGGCAACCTTAAAAGTGAGATAAAATACAATTACGAGAAGATTACTACGTTCTCGCAGATCACCAAGCCTGTTAGTTTGACAAAATCTGCAAAATGAGCCATCTTTAGGACATCTGCCAAATAAACCCATCAATATTTTGCTTTGATTTACCCTTGGTGTGCAGCCTTGAAGACACTGTCCGCTGGAATGTTTGAGGAAAAGTTAAAACTGGGAACCTCGCTGAACTCTTGCTCTGATGTTTTGCTGACACATTTTCTCTTTGAAGGAAAAGTCACTTGCAATTCTGCGAAAAAAAAAGACAACTGTGAAAACACCACAGCCTAGAAAAGACCCCCTTTAAGGCCTCTTAAGGCTTTACTTTGAGGTAAAGCAGTTATATCTGGCTAGAATGGAGACTTGAAGGTAGAAGTAACTAAGAGCAGTCCTCAAGTTTTACCCAGGATCAAGGGTCCAGAATAAGCCACAAATAGGTCAGATGTAGACAGAGTTAAAATACAATTACCAGGCTAGCACGAATGAGAGTTTGAAATGATAACACACAATAAAGAAGGTCTCAACATCAAGCAGATATTGTGCCACAAGGTTATTGTTCAATACTAGAAGCAAAACAAACATAGCCCACATGAAACTCTGTTAAGAGACCTCCATATTTTGCTATGAGTGAATAGCTACTAAAATAACATAGAAACCTAGCTTTTTATATAGAGTTTATTTCTCTTAAATCACAACTGTTTGAGTATATAAAGCTATGTTCACTCAGTGGGTTTAGGAAGTTGCTTTTTCTCCCTCAAGTATTTTTCAAACGACACACCCATGATCACATTTACACTAGAGCAACACGGAGTTTCCACCGATACAGCCCAGCTCCCAAGTTTTCAACGCTAAGCCTGGGTGTCTCACGCTTATAAAATGCTATAAAGTGCTGTAAGCAGCATTAAAAGATTCAGAAAAGTAAGAGACTTTGAATAAAGCGTCTTTCGCATCAATGGGCCGCTGCCTTCAGTCCGTGGAGGGTACACGCAGCAGGCTGAACGTTGATCTAAGTCCTAAATAGGTACAAAACAGTGGAATAAAACTTCTAATTATATTTCGGAACAGCCACCACGTAGCCAGGCAGCGATGGAGCTCCCTAACGCCGGCGCCCCGCTGCGCCCCGCTGCACCCCTCGGCCGAACCCCGCCAGCCGTGCCCCCTGGGTGTCCCTCCGTGCCCCGCACTCACCTGCGGAGGGCNAGGATTAAGCGGGGGTGCGGCGCTCGCGCTGCCTCTCGCTCGCGCCCCGTCTCTTTCGCGCCCTTTCTGCCTCGCGCCGCCTGCCTCAGGGAAGGTGTTGGCGGCCATGCCGGGGGCGCGCGAGGCTCCCGCTCTCAGGCAAAGGCGGAGCGCTGTTCCTTCCTTCCTTCACTGCTTCCCGCCGCCTCTCCTGCGGTTTGGGCACTCGAGGCTGGATGATCACGGGGTTTGTGGCCGTCTGTGGGGGGACACGTAGGAGTCAGAGCTGTGAGGGTGCTGGTGCTGCCGCTGGTGTGTGAGGTACTAAAATTGCCCTGTAGTGCCGCAAGGTGAAATGAGGCATCTGTTTAAAATGTTTCCCGACTTAAAGACATTTTTGCAGTGTTTGCTAACATGGTTTTCATAATGGGTGGGAAATCCCTCTTGATAGCAACAGGAGCAGTTCTGTGAGGAGGACGCCGCAGTCCCAGCCTGAGGGTGGCACTGGCTGCCCAAACAACCACCTGAACATCCACTACGACAATTCCAGTACAAAACCATGAAACTGGCATACTTGACATATTTCAAACACTGGTATTAGCTTTAAAAGTCCATGTCCCTAATGGATATCAGGGAGTTGGTGTCTGTCTCCCACAGCACAGAGACAACTCGTGGCTGTCAGAAGAATAAGTATTTTAAGGCTGTATATTTCCCTTTGGAAAATATATTAAGCACTTAAAAGATTAATAACCACAGTGTTCATGGTGAAAATGAAGCATCACACAGATTTTAGGAAAGTTTGTTATAAGCATTTATTGTATGTCAACTTGTAGAGAGAACGTTTTATTTTTCAACAAATAAGGGCAAAGTAATGTTTGTTTTCCTGTTTGTTTCTGGTAGAGAGGGAAAAAAACCCTAAGATTCAAGATTCACCAGATATGTGAATTTTAAAAAGTTACATGTTTGTGGGGAATGCCTTGAGTGGAAACACGTTGTGAAGAGGACACAACAAGGCACCTGAGTTAAGGGGGATGAGGGCTCTTTTCTCAAGGGGGAAATTCACGCTGAAAGTCTTTGGCAGTATTAGAATTCCGTCGGATAAAACCAACTGAAGTTGTTACTGGAAATAGATTTGGGCTGGATTCTGCAGCCTCTCCCATGGTCAGGAAGAGGCTGTGTCAACTCGGAAGTCTCGACAGGACATTTTATAATATCTTTTTAATAATATTTAAGTAATATTTTGAGGGATCTGTGGACCTGGGCTTTGCATGAAGTAGAAAATGAAAGACTTTAATTTTTGTTATTAACAATACACTTCACTTGATATCTAGATTTTCAGTAGTTCAGTTTGGGATTTTTTTTTCCTTTTTTTTTTTTTTTTCCATGAGCTCTCTTTCTCTGTTGTTAAATACCTGGGGAGCTTCACCTCATTATTTCTCTCAAGAAAACAAAACCTAATCACCTTGAAGGAAATGACAAACCAGGTTTACTCGGCAAGTCCTGTGAACAGCTGTGAACATGGCACCAGACACTGGAAGTCAAAGGGCTTGTAGTCCAACAAAATGGCTCTCACGTCCTCTCAGTGGCATCAGATCTGCTGCATCTGGGAAAACACACATTTTGCACGGCTGAAATACTAAGAAATAGTCTCGGCTGTAGGAGAGGTGGGAGGAAAAAATTGATATTTACAGCTCTAAGGACATTCAGGCTTCCCCTTTCCCTAGCAGCAGCTTTGCTTTCTGCAAGGTCTCAGCTGTTGTAACCAGAACTTTGTGCACTGGATCGTTTGATCCAAACATCAGGCATGTCTGGCTGGCTGTTGGGTAGCACGACCGGCCCTTCGTTTCCCAATCCAAACCGATTTTTCCATGAGGAGCTGTTCTGCTGTGATGCAGCTGGAGAGACATCAAAGACAGTCTCCCTCAGGTCCAGCCGCAGGGTATCTCTCTTCCCGTTCAGGTAACCTCGCTCTGCGTTACCGTAGGAGTCAGACAGCTCTAAGGCATCGGGACAGGAACTGGTTGATTCAGCGAGCTTCAGGCCTTGCTCGAAATCACTGATTGACGTCTCACTGGAGATGTTGAGCATATCAAAAGAGCTGCCAAGAGAACAAAGGCATCTGTGAATTTTGTAGATGTCAGCAGCAGGGAGAGGGCTGTGGTCTGAGGTATAATCTGACTGCTGCTGGGCAGTGTCACTGGAGCACTGGGATTTATTGAGCTGCCCTTCTTCTTTCATGCCAGCTGGCTGGATGTGGTCCAGCCCAGACCCATCCCACGCTTTCAGACTATACTTTTGACAGCGACAATCTCGGCAGAGTCTCTCCCTGTGAATTTCTGTTTCTGAAGTGCTGTGCTTGTAAGGAGAGGAAGTTTGCAAGGCAGGACACTGGCACAGGCCAGCCTGCTGGTCTCTGAGAGTCTCCTGCAGACTCTGTCTCTCTCTTTCCAGGGAGGGGTGCGTTCCCACTCGAGGACATCTGTTGTCTTCAACTTGTATGTCTTCCGAGAGCACAGAGGGCTGGTTGGACAGCTTGCTTGTGGAAGTGCTGTTGTCAAAACTGTCACTGAGTTTCCTGGACAAGGGCTGGAGCTCGTATTGCTCGTTTGCAGTGTTGGACTCCTGGACCTTCCGCAACCGGTTTTGCTTCTCACTGCCCCCACAGGCAAAGTTTCCGTTTGGCCCAGAGTCATCAGAGTACTCTTTCATGGTGTGGGCACAAGGCCAAAGGATCTGCCCGCAGTTCTTCTCTGGGCCGAAGAAGCAGCAGAGTGACTGGAAGAAGAAGCTGGCAAACCCACAGCTTATACAATTGATCATCATGATGAATATCCCCAGCTTCCTGTACGCCAGCACCGTGGCAGGCAACATAATGACCCCTGCAGAGAAGAGAGCAGAAGCTGCCATGGCTGTGGCACAGCTCATCTCCTTCAGGGAAAAGGCCACTCGGTTCAGGCGGTCGGAATGGGGGCACAGGTGATAGGAGATGCAGTAGTTGACAGTGAAGTCAACAGAGAGACCTACTGCAGCTGAAATGAAGAGAGACTCCACTGCATTGAGCTGCCACTCCAAGAGGACCAAAAGGCCAATGGTTACCAGGACGGTGCCTGCAATGGCAGTAACGGAGAAAACGCTAAGCAGAACATTCCAGGTTGTGAGCAGCAGCACCACGAAGGAAACGGCTATGGAGAGCCCCATGACCACCATGGTTTCTGTGCTGAGACTGTGCTGGAGGTTGTACAGCTCTAGTTTACTGGTAAACCATCCATTCTGAAGCCCCACGGGGGCAGTTTTCATTTCCTCTGTTATCCAGAGGCTGATTTCCTCATAGAATTGTTTGACTTTGCTGTAGTTGAAGCTGTAGTGATAAATAGTTTGAAACTGCAGCACTAAGGCAGTGAGATTTCCCTCCCCATCAAACCTGAGGCCCAGATCGTACGTTTCTGCCCCTTCCCTTCCCTCTTCCAGGAGCATCATTTTGATGCAGTGCAGGAAGACTTCGCTTCTGTAAGGGAAGGAGAACTGGTTACAGCAAAGGTTGAAGCTGTGGTCTCGCTGGGAGCACTGGCGACTGTCCATCCACCTGAGGAACTCCTCCATGAAACATACAGTAGACTTCTGCTCTGCATCAGGGTAATAGAAAGTTTTGTTCTTCACTTTTTGGCAGAATTCGAGGAGCCACTTCTGGGCTTCAGGATTTTGGATGGTGAAGGTGGTGTCTGTCACTAGGGTGCCATTGCTTTTTGGATTGAAATGGTCCCCATTATCCACAGGCAGAATGCCCCAGACTATTGTGACAGGCATATGCTGCCCTTCTCCATGCTCCAGCCTCTCAAACATGAACTGGTGGCAATACTCAGCATCGTACCTCTCAAAGGGGTGGCTCAGCCTGAACACTTGGACCGACGATGTCTCCAGAGTCGGGAGTTTGAGTTTGGGGTTGGAACAGGAAATGTAGGCACCTCCTATGGCTAAGGCAGCAAACCAGCAGATCCAGATGTACCGAAACTTGATGACCGCACAAGGCAGAAGCTTTTCAAAGAGGAGCTTGGAAGTTTCAGACAGTGTGTTCTGGAGCGCCCGGAGGATGTAATGGACGGAGAGAGCGACTCTCTTGTGGCTGCTGTTGTTCCAGTAGGCTTCTGGCTTGTAAACGCAGGTGGTTGCGATGTAGCGCTCGTACAGCACGGCCGAAGAGGGCAGCCAGGTCATCATGAAAACCAGATTCACCAGCACCGAGGTGCCCATGTAGACGGCGAAGCAGCGGATGGCTGTGATGTTGCTGATGTAGCTGGCATAGAAGGCAGCACCCGTCGTGAAGCACGAGGCCAGCATGAGATACGCGAAATGGTGCATGGTTTGACTCACCCACTGAGCAAGCCCGGCAGAAGGGTTCTGGCTCTTGCTGAGGTTCCACAGGTCAAAGAAGACAAAAGTGTGGTTGGCACAAATGCCGCTGAGAATGATGACTGTTGTCAGGTTTATGAAAGGGAAATAGGTGAATCTGAAGGCCACCTTGTACAAGAAGTAGGAGATCATCAAAGAACTGAAAACAGCGAGCAGGACCATCAAGGTAATAAATACTGAGCGTAAATAAAAAGAAATGCTTAGAAAAATAGCTAATATTGCCAGCACTGGATACTTAGTATCAAGTAAAAGGTAGTGCTGGAATAGTTTCTGTTTAAGGCCCAGGTCCATTCCAGTAATAGATGTGTAGTTATCAAACAGATCCCAGGTTTCAAGGTTGTCTAAGTAGATCCCCATCATAGATGCACCTTTTCTTGTAGGCAGGAAAAGCAGGCTGTATTTGAGAGAGGGCACTTGGTACTCCATCGTCTGGGGACTGAGAAAGTCCCTGTCAACCAAGAAATGAAGCAGTTGGTAGATGGCGTTGAAGCGGGTACATTTTTCTGGGACTTGGGCACACTGAGAGTGTTTCTGTCTCACAGCCTCGGGGCCGATGCAGGACGGAGTGAGGACACCTCGGTGGTAGTCTGGAGCACAGGCACGGAGCAGGGCCAGGGTGTGGGAGATGTCTCCTTGGGTTATCTCCAGACACGAAGACCTGTTGTACAAGACAGCAATGTAGTTCCCCACGGACCAGCTCGGGCAGCATTCGTTGGCTTCAGTGCGCTGGCAGAGGTCTCTAAAATGCACGTGTGAGCGTATCTGAAAAACAAGAGGGGGCACCAGGTCAGACCCTCTCTTGCAGCCCCAGTGTTCCTTACTCGCTGCAGTAATTCTTCTCCCCTTTCCTCTTTACCCAAGGTACCCCCTGTACCTTGTCCATCCTCCCAGTGACAAATCCCACACCAAAGCTATGGAAAGTTGGTAGTCATTTGCAAATATTAAACCCTGTCCATTATTTATATTTTATAACTGCAGATTTGAAAATTTGGCTCCTATGGCAAATACAGCTCATCCAATTAAACTTCCCACTTGTAAAGCTTGCCACCAGTCTCCAAGCTGGTAGCTCCATTTCCGTAATTATGTTCTGCTGCCCAAAATCCTCAGCAGCTTCTGCTGGACACCTTTGGCTTCCAGACCAGCTCCTCTTCAGTGTCCATTTATCCTTGTTTAATTTGCAACTGGCAGGTGGGATCATCCCTGTATTGCCAAGTAGGTGAAATGCTTTGGAATCCTCCAGGTGAAACCTGTTGCGTAGCTTACATTGGTTTTTGTCTGGCATCCTCTCAGCAAGACATCAAAGATTGTAGCAGACAGAAAAGAGACAGCCTGTACATGTGTTCTTCCTGCCATCACTGACCTTGTCTTGTTCCATTTGACACATAGACTGAATAGCTTGCAAGTTCCATAAACTCCCAGCAGTTGTGGACATAAATACCAGCTGGGAATAGCTCTTTTCTGAAATAAAGAAGAAGAAAAAGAAATTATAAAAGGATTAGGTAATGAAGATGAATCAGCCAGGCTGTTTGAAGTAGATTCTCTCTTCATAGAAAAAAGAAATATAAATCTCTGTCCATAGGACTGCTCTTGAGGGCTCCCTGGAGGGAAGCAGGTCACAAGATAGCATGTGCTTTGTGTGACCTCACCCCTGCTCCTTGAAATTGGTCAGCAGCATCTGGGCATTTTCAAATCAAATGTCAGCTTGCCTTTAGTGACTGCTGGCATCTGGTTCTGCGCCCCTGGCACAGGGGAGGAGCTCGAGCTCAGCCAAAAACCCCGAAGGACCTGCGGGTTTGGTGTGTGACTTGTTTCAAAGGTGGATAGGAGGCAGGGAAGAGAATAGAAATATCTTCATGCTGTTCCTCTTCTTTCTACTTACTAGTGGGACAAATTTGGGACAAATTTGGGGGGTGTTGGAGTTTTCTGTTTTTCTCTCCAGATTTTACTGCCATTTACATTTTTCAAGAGGAAAAGAAGGAACAGAGAGGGAGTGGGAGCAGACAAGGGAGAGGGAGCAGACAGCGAGTGGGGCATCCGCTGTTTCTTCAGAGTATTCACTTTTGATTTGGGTAAATAGTGAAAAGATTAGTCCTTTAATGTGTGCTTTCAAGGTACATTTCTAAAGGGAAAACAAGAAGTATGGCAAAGAGTTAAGAAGGAGAAACAACTCTTCAGAATTTCTGAACCAGCCTTTTCTGACCACTGAGGTACGAAGTGCTGGGAGGGCACTGTCAGAGCTCTCACAGCTAGAATTGTACACACTGCTTGCTTAGAGCAAATTCAGAGTATTCCCCGTGTCCTAAAATCTGACAATTCTGTCAACTGAGTTCAGGGTGTGCAGTATTTACTGCCCCATCGAGATTTTACTCACCTGGGGGACCACAGAAGAATCCATCTGCTCCATAGATGGTTTCCACCATTCTCCGTGTCCTTGCTGCTTGCTCTCCCTGAGCAGCCTTCTGTCCTCTGCCAATGCCAAGGTCATCATAGCTAGCAAGAGGGCAGATTATTGTTAATAGTACTGTTAACTATTATTATTAACAAGAGAGCGTCTGGCTGGGAGTTACATTCACTGACAAGGCTCTGGTGCCACACACAGCAATAGGCAGCCCAAATCTGTTGCAGGCACACAGACTTCAAACTCTCCAGTGCCTCGGTTGCTTTTAAGTGTAGGGTGTATGTTGGAATTCGCATGGATATTTTGGAATATTGAATATGTGACTTTACAACCAACATGTTCCTCAAACCCCCCAAACCAAGCTCAAATACCTTTTCTTCTTGGCATAGGGAGAAAGGGAAAGGGTCTTCTTGTAGCCTGTATGGCTCTCAACATTCCTCCACACAATGAGCTTCCTGCCAATGTCAGTGTCCCGTGGCTCGAAACCCTGCACCAAGGAAAAGGGCTTTGTCACAGCTCCACTTCTGCTCAGCTGTCCTTAGATCTTCTCTGACACATGGAAACTGTATGAGACTATTACTGCATCTTGGAGAGATACACAAATTGAACTTTCCCTGGAAATACTGCATCCCAGAGATGAGAGAAAAAATATGTCCCCTTCCCTTTTCCCTTTTCCCTTTTCCCTTTTCCCTTTTCCTTTTCACTTTCCCTTTCCCTTTCCATCAACAATGACTACAATTATCTCGCCCTGATCTCCTAAGAATCTCTCCTCCTTTTCAAGCGTAATAGTCCCTTACAGAAATGGGACTAATTTTCCTTTTTTGCAGACAAACTCTAGTGTATTCTTATTTTTTCAAGATCCCTCCATTAACAAGAGGCAGGGATGACTTTAGGGAATGTGGCATTCTGCATGGAAAACATTACATGTGCATAGTGCTCAGAACAGGGCATGCTCTCCACATCAGGAGCCTCATGCACAGACTGTAGGAGCCAAAGCCAGCTCTTCTATCCAATCTCTGCTGAGCCTAGCTACTCCCTGTGGGCAATCCCAGCCTTCCAGCCTCGGAAGGGGAGCAAAGGGAGCAATCCGAGTTTGTGCTGGCAGTGTCTCCACACCAGAGTGAAGGCACTGGTGGGAGTGCACAGCATGGCTGCCACTGGCATGGGCTGTGTTCTCCCTGTGTGTCAGGGGCACCTGTGCAGGACTGGCACATTCTGCTTATCTTGGAGGGATGATATCACTGGTTGGGCGTGGATTTTCCTTACATTCCTATTCCTAGGTTCTTACCATTAGGGGTTCTGAAAAGTCAGGCAGATTCCCAACCAGCAGCCCAGCCACGGTGCAGATCACCGCCGCCACAGAGCACAGCAGCAGCACAGCCAGCGGCCACTCTGCGATCAGCTGGGAGTAACTGCGGGTAACAGGAAGAGAAAAATGCAGCTGGTAAGATGCTTCTGCTCTGAGCACAAACCTGCTGTTGAGCCAATGAGGTGTGAGTAACAGGAAGGAAAAAATCAGGGTCTCTGGTTTGAGCAGTTATTTATTGTGAAGCTTGGAGGCTCTAGTACAGCTATTAATGAACATATTACACCTCTAACTGGATGTTTGCAGGCAGCTCTAATTAACTCGGGTAATTACATTTTGCCTCCCTGCATATTCCAGCTTTTTCAATCAGAAATAATAAAAACCAGACTCTTGTGTCCTCGGGCAAAATGCAGCTTTAAACATTTAAGTTCAAAGATTGCATTTAGAAAGAGCCTCTTCATTTCCCTCGCATTGAGCAATATCAGCTGGTGGCCGCAACAGTTTGGGCTGCAGATTTCCAGACTGTGGACCCTGAGAAATCTCCAGGTTATTCTGAAGAGTCCCTGAAGGTAACTGACCCAAGCAAGCCCACTGTCACTGGTCTAAATTCGTGTATTTAAACACTGCTCTAAAGTCATATGTATTCACTGGAATACATATAATTTTAATGACATTTCACAGAATTTTGATGACATTTCTATACCATTAAAATCCTTCCAGGTAAGCAGCTTACTCTGGCCAAAATATTATTTGCCAGTTACTTTTGTTCCTAAAGAGCTGGTGTAAAATTTTCTATCCAAGTTCTGTTTTTCCTTTGGGACAAACTGTCTCCCCTATTGGGTGATCTATGAAAGTTACTCTCCCACATTTTTTACCAGTGCAGGTTTTACTGTGTCAAGATTTGTCTTCCTCAGAAACATCAGTTGAGATATAAGATAGCAAAATGGGTTCCTGCTCTGGTTTGGCAGGTTCTATGTAGTTCTTTTGTGTTCTGATGTATTTCTGAAATATAAGAAATTATTTGTTCAAATATAGTTGACCAGTATTTGTGAAGGGAAGTGAAATATTTATTAACTTTATTTGAGATGGAATGTTTCTGGGTGCCTGCTCTTTTGCCCCTTTTGCCTGGGACTCCACTGCAGCTATTTCGTAATTAGAAACCATCACAAGCACTTCAAACACCTTTTCACATGACTTTTGATTTTTTTTTTTGCTTTTTTTTTTCAATTTACAACTGTCTTATCAAGTTTGTTTTCATAGATGAAGTCTTTATTATTAAAATGAACAAAACTGCTCTTTACTCAGTAGAGTACCTAATTTCTGGAGGCTGTTTTGGGTATTTCCATGTCCAATTACCAGAGAAAAAAGGAACAAAAAAATAATCTGCAGTGTCTGATGATGGAAGATGCTTACCCAAACCATCCAGAAGCAATAGTTTACAAAAGTCAACTTTTAAATAGAAGTAGAAAGCGATCAAATTATTTTAATTTTGATAAATGTATTTAAAATTTTCTGTATTTTGAAAAGATGAGTTTATTTCATGGATGGGCCCTTTTTCTTATTGCTCCTCTGATAGGACAAGCTGGATTAATCTTACATATATATATATGTACATACACACACAAACACTGAATTCTTATATATCTGTAAAGCTACTGTATGGGTTAGAGCCAGGCACCTGCCCAAGAACAGCTACTGAGACAGTGTTGCTATTCATTAATGCAGGTTAAATTGGTCTCACAAGCAAATGGAGATTTTTCCAAAGAGTGGAAAGCCCCAGGAGTGCTGACCTCGCCTCTGGAGCCGAGCCTGCTGGGATGTCACCAGCAGTAATGCTCTGCTTCTCCTAGTACCAGGACAGGAGAGCACTGATCACAGGGTACAAGGACAGGAAGCTTTTGCTGTTAAACATACCTTTTTGGCATCCTGAAAGCTTTGTCATGTCTGCAGACAGAAAGGAAAAAAGATGTATTCAGTTATTATTTTCCTGGGAAGCCCAGTGCTGGGCTGATCCCTGAGCAGGTTAACCCTTGCAGGGCTGTAAGCACCACGGTGAGCCAGTGCTGACACAGTTCTGGCACCGTGTGAATTAATGTTTAATGAATATCAGAGCCTTTTCCTCTCCCATTTTAATGAAACAGGATGGGAAGCCATGTAGTCACTCCTCATTTTGCCCCTCTCAGAAAACCCCACAGAGAGTACTGGACATTAGCAATGCAGTCCTATAGAAATCCCATTGCAGATCTCATCCATTAAAATCTATCTGGTTCAAGTGCTTTTCCTGCACTTCCTAAAGTGTTTCTTGACAAAAGCAAACCTCTTTATTAAATCTCATGAGTTTGGCTAGCAACAACTGTAGATAGTTTTTATTTCCTGTTTAGTTCAGTGAGGATTTTCCTAAAAAGGTGAGTCTTATTTGTTTCCTGGGCCCCTCCAAAGACAGAATCTTTCAGGCTATAGGAGCAGAATGCCAGTGGAGCTGCTAAAAGTATTTTATCAGGATTTTCTTCACAGAGGAGCATTTGTCACTCTTACTTGAAGGGCTCATGGTGGGGGAAATAAAGAAGCCTTCCCCAGGGGATCCAAAGTTTGTTAATGAACCTCTGAGGACAAGCCTTCCACCAGCATCCTAAAAGAAAAGCTGCATCTTGGTGGGTCAGATATCTGCAGGACCTTTTGTTCTGCTCTCTCTGCACTGAAACATCCCCTTGAAACATGCCCCAGTCTGGCACAGCCTTGGCTTGGACCAGCTTCCAGAGAACTGCTCCCACCTGCTTCTGCAGCTGTTCCAAGCTCCGCTCAACCAGTGCTCCCTCCTCCTCTCACCCTCCTACACTCCTGCTTAAACTGGGAGAAGGTCCTGCTGCACTCCAATATCTGTGTTGGGCAGATGGCCCCCCCTCCATGCAGCAGCCAACTGGTGACCTTGAGGCAGCTCATCCTTCCTAGCCTTGATTTGAGTGGGAGAAATGGAAAAGCAATGGAGGAGAGTTCCCCATGGCGGAGTCACTCTTGGTGGCTCAGGTAATAAATGATTCTGTGTTTTGCTCGTCACGCTAATGCTCTGTAGATTCAGGACAGAGAGGAGCAGAGCAAAAGCCTCCCCAGATTATCAAAGCAAGGTCTCTCCCTGGCAGTGCGCTGCCCATCGTGTGCTAATTCCCTCACAATAGCTCCTCAAGCAGATTTGCTTGGATTAAAAACCTCATTCTGGCATTATTATGTTATCACTTTTCTGACTGCTGGTGCTGCACGCTCTGCCAGGGATTTGCAATCCAGCTGTGCTTCCTACTTAAATAACCTGTTATGGAGGATGTGGTTGACAATTTTGTTCAGAGCATATAAGTGAAAAAGGATCCAGGAAAGGATTCAGGAAAAGGATCTAGGGTCCTTAGACTGCAGTTCCTCTACACTGCAAACACAAGCAAATTAAATCCTCTGTAAATGGCTGGAAAATGAGACTGTAAAGAGCTTTTGTGCCTAACACTGCAATGCTGTACACAGGCAAGGAAGGAATCCTGTGCCATCTTTTATTAGGATTCAGTGGCTATGGCTGCAGCAGTGAAGGGATCATGACCTCTTGTGCCAAGAGTGGACTCTAAAAGGCACACTCAGGAGGAAGGATGGTGCTGGCTGAAAGGAGCAGAGGTTGCACCCAGGCACTCTGCACGCAAATGGATTCTGTCATGAACAACAAAGAATTCATGCCCTGGTTGCTGCCCAACCTGGAAAGCCAAATAATATTCCCCCCTTTTGTGTCTCTCACTACTCAGCTGTAGCCAGCGCTTACCCTCTGCTGCCACTCCCTTCCAGCACTGGCAGCAGCTTCTGTGGGGGCAGGAAAAGAATGAACTCTGCTCCCATCACTGAGAACTCTGCCAAGATAAAGGACTGGCAGCTGGGTGGCTTGGAGTGCAAAGGGAGAAAATACAAAGGTAAAGGAAGATGGGCATATTCACAGCTACGTGACCTAGGAGTGACTGAGTGACCTTGGCTTTAGCCAGCTAGTCCCTCGAGAAGGAAATCCCACCTCTCCCTGGCATGGGAATGGCAGCTCTCTGTACGCCCACACAGAGGTGGAGCGCAAACTGGATCCCTCCGTGAGTTTTGGGGCAGCTGCTGCCCCGAGCTGGAGAGCAAACCCATGTTTCGTGCATCCCAGCTCAGACCCGGCTCATCCCTCCCATTTCCCACCATCAAGTCTGGAAGATGCTCTTTTGAGCTGCCCTTCACGTGCCTCTTACCTGACCGTGACAACATGATGTTGCACCGGCTGCCGCTGCCTGGGGGACCACTGCTTCCAGGGCGTTTCTGAGGCCTCGTGGTGGGAAGCTGGCACGAGATCACCACTGGAAAGGTGGGAACACAACACGGGCCTCTCACCATGCCCAGGGAGTGAGGGCAGGCCATAGCTGCCTTGGGACTCCTCCTGGTTGCAGGGGTAATATGGGTGGTGCTGCTGTGAGTCCTGGGAGCTTGATGGCACCTGGCCATTGGACTGGGTGGAGACTGGCCCAAGTGTGTGGCTGGAGGAGAGCAGGTTGTCTTCCCCCAGCCCAGGGGATGCAGGAATGGGGCAGTGATGGACTGGACAGATTTTTTCCCAGGAAGTGCCACTGTAGCTGAGCTCAGCGTTCCCAATCTCTGGCATGGCAAGGCAGGTCTGGCAAGGTCCTGCATTTTGTTTTTCCCTATGAGAGAAATGAAGGGAAAGGTAAAAGGGGAGAGGTTGAAAGGCTGTGCTGGGGAGTCACATCCTGAGAACTGGACATGCTCACAGACTTCCCACATAACACAAATGTCAAACCTCACCCACTGTGTCCTGTACCAGGAGTTGGCATAAGGGCTGAACTGGATTATGCTTTTTATAAAGCCATCCATGACTCACTCAGGGATCCCAAGTGATGGAGGATCCTGTAATTCATCCTTTGTGTGTGCTGCTCCAAAGTTTGAAAAATTGGGTAATAGCCCACCCAAAAATTCTCAAAGATATTTCATTGTGGAGGCGGGTCCTAACTCAGGTCCCAGAGAGATTACAGAGGCCTGGGCAAACAGAAACCAAAGGAATCTGCATGTCAAGAAGCCACTCAATTATCTGCACTCCTTGGGAGGATTAATTAGTATGATTGCTCTGCAGAAGGACTGGCACTGCTCCATGTTGGGTCAGCAGGAGAATGACTCATCCCTGGCACTGACACAGCTGAGCAGTGAACCTGAGGGCTGTGATGTGTAACAGGGGCTTCAGCCTCCAGCCTGGCACACTCCCTAATGGCTCCCATGTCCTGCATGCTCCACTAAGCTCTTCAGGAACTTTTTAGAGACACAGCTCCCAAGGATGACAGCAACAGATTTTACTGGTCTTACTTTGTAGGAAAGGGACAGACTGGGATCTCTATAGATCCTTTGAAACTTGACTGTCTTCTGGCTGCTGAATTTACTGAGACAAAACATTTGCAGACTCCAGTTCCCAAGTAATGAGGTGTCTGCAGGATACACTTTCTTGTCTCCAAGGAATTAAAACCATTATTTCATTCCTATAGTTCTTGATTTATGGAGCCTGAGAGGTTTTGCTAGCTTGGAGAAAGTATGAATAATACTTTGAGGGACTGCTTAGTCTGTGTGACACCAAAAACCCCTTCACCCACAATAGACGGAGGTCCTTCTGACTCCAAAAATCCTTTAGGAATTGCTGTCCCAAGAGATGCAAACACCAGCAGTTTCTGGTCCTTGTTCAGAGCACGTGCCACCGTCTCTTACAGCTGAATTATGTGTCCTGCTGCAGTGCCTGGCGTCCAGGATTAAATAGGACGAACAGTTCAGGCCAGCCAAAATCACAAAGTGTCTCAAGTCATCAAAGAATTATGAGTGTTGGAGGAAGATTGCAGTGAGATCAACTTTAGCCTGAGGCACCTGGTGTGATGTGGGAAAAAATGAAGGTAAAAAGTTGGGGAAGGGATTGTAGAGTCCTCTTGTTTCTTTTTCTCACAGCCATGGAAAAAGGCAGAATTTTAGTGATTACATGTCTCTGGAATTGCACCCAAAGTTATCTGGCATGAGATTATCAAAGACAAAAGAATCTGGAGAATACTATTAGCTCAGTATTGCTTGAAAATTGCTATTTTTTCCAGAAAGCGGGACATATTGGCCTTGGCAGTCTGTGTTGTATACTTTCCAACATCAGTTGAGTTTATCAACACTGATAAACTATATTTCACGATTGTACAAAATGGGCTTATTTCATGAAAATCATTACAGCAGAGTAATGTTTGTGGTAGCAGTTACACCAGTGCCGATGTGGACACTCATGGCACAGGCATCACGCTCAACTCCACTTGCACACTGTACCAGTCCAAGGACCAGTAACAGAGAAATCTTTATTAAGCACCACCCAGTGCTATGTTTAGTTTCTAAGCCTAAAGAAAGCTGCAGCAGTTACAGACACAGATAGCACATTCCTGGGTCCTGACTTCAGAAGCCATAATTTATGTGCAAATGCAAAGTAGCTGGAAATAAGTCAGTGTTTGTGCTGAAGCAGGTGCCAGAAACCAGCAGACAGGTGTGTGCACACCTCAGTGAGATAACGCTGAGATAAAGTTGTCCCCAGCTGTCCCAGTGCTCATTTGCCTCTGAGCTGCAAGGCAATGTACTGGTAAGACTTGAGCTGGTTCAATGCAGAAGAGGGAGAGCAGCTGGCAAAGCAGAAGCTCCTGAACTGCAACAATGATATCCCAGTCACCCACGGAACTCGTCAAATAACATCAACAATAGGCTTGAAGTCCTTCCTGTCCTGTCCCAGGCGGATTAGTGACAGGATTACCTGGCCTTTCAAGTGTGTGATTTGTGTTAGAGCTCTGTGTAAAGGTAGTTCAAAACAGGGGACTCCACGCTTGTCATATATGAGATTACAAATGCAGTGCCAGCAAAGCTGCTCAGGAGATGCAATCTGAGCTCTTGTTTGGGGTTCTTACAGCCTCATCAGAGTTGTCCCTGCACAGGGAGGGATTCAGGCACAGCACAGGGCAGGAGCGCTGCAGACGGACCAAGGAAAGATTAGGGTCTGTGGCAGTCAACAAATAAAATTACATATTTAATTAGTTGTTGCACTTCTCTACTAATTATAGAGGCAACCTGATGGGAAGATGCTAAACCACCACATCCTCTGCAGTGCTGGAGAGCTGCAGGGGCAGAGGCTGCTTGGGACAGCTGACCTAGAGGGTCCCTCAAGCCACACTCTCAAGCCTTAAGTGTAAATCATCTCGCTCTTCCCATGTGTCCAGTGACTTGTTTGCGGTTTGTAGCTTTGTACTGCAGGGAATTTTCATCAGAGACCAGAGGTCATGGTAGTGTTATGCTTTGAAAAGGTCTAGACCTTTTCTCACTCCCTTTTTGTTGCCTCTAAGTTACTTTTTTTCCTCGACCTTGATCCCGTTGTTTACCCTAATTTTTGCACACTTAAAATAGGTGATGCTCTCCTACAGTGCATAATAATTTGTAAAGACACTGCTGCACTGACATCTTGTGTTTTGGTGTTCCTACACTTGTACTATATTGCTGATCTTTTTTTTCAAAGGAAAAACAAACTCCTTATCTCTTTAAATTGCTGGATCTGCACAGTAATCTGGGACCAGAGGCTTTTCATGACTTAATTAGCTGTCTGCCTCATCTGAGGGTGAATATGTGACACTGGACAGAACGAAAGGGCTTTTACAAAATACACTTTGAACAGGGTCAGGAAGAGGCAGGAGACCATGCAATGAAAAATTCTTCCTCCACAAACCCTTCGGCTACAAAACCTCCTGGTGGGGAAAGCAGATGCCAAACTCTTGGATATCGCAGATTGCCTCCGGGTTTTCTGCACATACATTGCAAGCGTTGAGTCTAATATTTCACACGAAATCACACTCTCCTTGTTTACCATCTTTGCTGTGAAATGCTGTCAAGTTCTGCTCTTCCTCCGCGTGTTGTCTCCTAACTCAATCCCTGGCCTGCTCAGTGACTTCAGATTCTGGAATAACTTTGGCAGGTTTGGATCATTCACTCGTGACTTCTCTTCATTATCTCCTTTTCAGACTAAACAATTACAGCTCTGTCAATCACCCTCCGGATATGAGTTCCCTTATGCTCAACTGTCTCCAACTCCATGATGATGTGACCTTGGTTATCCACAATCTCCAGGGAAACCTAGAGCTTGCAAATAATGATTGGTTCAGATAATCACTGCTGGCAGCTCAGCAGAGTTCAAGTCTCCACTTGCTGCTCTCCCAATTAGCTGTAGTGCTGGTGAGCTTAACCTTTGGTCTGCTGAGGTCTGCACCAGACACGTAGGCTGGTCCTTTTTTGCCTGAAACCATCTCAGTAGTACTTTTCTGTGCCCTCAGGACCCTGAACTATGCTAGAAAAATGTTTCTGAGGATTTCTGATGTCTGCTGTCAGGCATGAGGAAAAGAGGGCAGAACACCACACTGGACTCTGCTTGCCATGCTGACACTGACAAAGACTTTTATTTTTAACATTCATTCCCGCTCTGGGCCGTGTCAGGTATTTGATATCTTTGGGATTAAGTGGGCAGAAATGATGTCTTGGCTGCAGAAAAGCCTACAGAGGCAACTGGCAGCCTCCATTTTCTTCTCCAGGCTCAGCTGGATGCAACCAGAGAGATGCTGGGAAAGGAGAAGAGACGGGGTGTAAGGGAAGGGATGGACTAGGGTTAACTGCTCCTGTTACCCACAGCAGTGAGCTGTGTTGCTCTCGCTGTTTGCTTCCCCGTCTCTTGCCCTGAGATGTCTAGACAGAACAATAATCCAATTTATAGACCTGCCCGAGTCACTCTGAGTGCAGCAGTGCTTCTCTGAGATGAGTACCAGGGCACAAACAGGGTACTCATACTGACGAGTACCAGGGCATCTACCTTGTGTGGGGGAAGCAGCAAAAGGACTGGAGCTTCTTTCCACAAGGAAACAGGAATGAGAGGGTCAGGATTTCTAAGCAGACAGCTTTCTGCCATTCCAGGTCTGCAAGGATGTGGAGCAGTGGTGGGATACAGGGTCTGTGGCAGGAGCAAGGGCTGTATGCTACGAATCCACCCCCTTGGTGTGGCCTATCTCCCTTTTCCAGAGACCAGCATCCTTCTGCCCCACAGAGGATGGCTGCAGGACCTGGCTTTAGGCTTTACCTGCTCACTTGGCCCCAGCAGGGTGGTTTACTGGAAACATGCCATGTTGGCTGCCTGCTCCCAGCACATTCCCCTTGGGATGGTTTCGTTCTGCAGCACACAGAGCCAAGCTGGGATGGAGGAAGCTTTGCAGGCAGGGAAATAGTAGCATACTGTCGCCTTCCTTTTCCTAAGCCACTACACTTTTAGCACTGCCTGGTCTTGCTGTCCCCCCCAAACCACGCAGCAGGAGAGCACATGTGGTTCTGAGAGGGAAATGGGCCAAAAATATTCAGCCTTTTGCAGGAACGGTTCCTTTCTCGCTCTGCCTAATTCCACCCTTGTCCCCAAACCCATTTCTATAAGTACTGCTTTTTTTTTTAATAGATCATCTCCCCCTTTGCATACTAAAGAGAGGATCAAGAAAGAAGCACTTTGCATATGAAAGATGGGAAACACCTACTGAGTGAATGGAGCTGTCTGGTGCCTGACTCAAACTACAACTTCTCCTGTTGACAGAGGAATCTTAGGGGGGAATAAAAACAAGGAGAAAAATGGCAGAAGCCTGTACCTTGCCTACAACTGGAGCCCTTTTTAACCAAGAACCTTTGCTCAATTAGACATTAAGTGCCACAAAAATTCATTCATTAAAAAAAAAAGAAGCTAGTTTTATTTTCTTTCCCCTTTTTTTCTTCCTCTAGCAAAGTTTTGTTTGCATATCACCTATACAAGTGTTCCCAAATGAAAAAGAAATCTGAATTCTTTCTGGATTAAATCCATGTGCTATAGGTCAGCTTCCATCTAGACTAATAGCTTTTTCCTGGAGAGCTGTAAATGACTTTTTAAGAATGTGCTTTTATAATGGAATTAAAATTTCTCTTTGAACATACCACCAGCAAAACTGCAGTGGAGCTCTTGGGAAAAAGAGCCTTTTCCTTGTATTTTCTAAGGAGATAAGAGTGCCCTTTTCCTGGGATTAGGGAAGGGTTCACTGCGTTTCACTGTCACCTCGTTATCTAGCTCCCTGTCTCCCTGACAGGGAGAGACAGGCACTCCTGAGCAATCCATCTCCTCCTTTGGCTGCGGCAAATCCTTGTGCAATGAACAATTCCTGTGGAGTTCTTTTGTTTTGCTTTTTCAGTCTAGCAGCAGGATTGTGCATACCCTTGAGAAGACCTACAGTCTTTTTGTTAGTGAGACTCCTGAGTATGTTAAATCATCATGAAAAATTAATGAGACTGCAAAACTCTGCTTCCCACATAGTCTGCCAGGAAAAGTTTTGTTTTATAATCCTTTTCATTGACTCGTGCGAACAGCCTTACCTTTACCCCAGGCAGCTGCTGCTGCTGCCATGGGTACAGGTGTGTGTGCTGGGATACAGCCAGACACAGAGGACTCAAGGTTCCCACCCAGCCTTCAGTGCCAGAACAGCTCTGTCTGCACTGGGAAAATCATGTTTGCCAAGTCTCGTTTTGAAGAAAAAAAGAGTGAAATGAAAAGGAAAAGGAAAACGAAAAGAAAATCCCCACCTTGGTGTCCCAGACTGAAAGAAGCCAGGAGGAAGGTGGTGTTTTCTAACATCTGTGTTTTTCTGCTGCTGAGGTGAGCATCGATGATGAAGAGCCTTGGCTAGGGTGGAGGGTGGGGACCACAGAGCTAAGACTGAGTGAGCAGCACAGGTGAGGTTCGAAATACACCTGTGTCAGGTGGCTTAACTCTCTGTAACTTACCTCTCACAGGCTGAGGTGTTCATTTCAAGACCTGCCTGAATGGCAAAGGAGTACTCAGACAAGTGAAGAAAATGGCTCCAGTGACAGCTCGGCCCCCATTGAATGTGCAAGGTCTAAACTAGGGCTGGACTGTGTGAGAGTCACCGAACACTGAGACCCACAGGCACGGCAGCCTCTGGCCAAGGACATCAGAGCTGTCTGATGAGCAGTGAGTGCCCTGTCAGTGCCCCCGGGCGGGTGGGGCTCTCTCAGCGTGAATATCCTGTACCAGACAGAAATGAAACCCTTGGGCTTTCAGAAGGGATTTGTGTGCTGCTGACCTCTGGCTGTGCTCTGGCCAAACAGAATCTGAAGAGCTCAGGTCTGTTGCCCTGGTCTAACAAATGCCAGTGTGGTCGTGAATATTGGATGCCTCCTTGCCCATCATTGTGGGCTGTTGATGTTTCCAGAAAATGATCGTGACTGTGGCTGCCAATCTGGCTTAAAACACCAGGTAAGGGAACATATGGCACGGGGGGGCATGATGAGGGATGCGGGGGTTTATGGAGGGGATCTTTGGAGCGAAACCCATGTTTGCCCACAGCGGAGTGCAATAATGCTCTGTCTGAAACACGCTGAGCTTCCCAACAATAGCTCTCCCGTTGCTGCAGAAGGGAGAGCGCACCATGTTGCAGGATAGAAACCTGCCCGGGAGACCAAACCGGGAAGCCCTCCGGCACAACTGACTCTGCATGGTGTTCCTGGCCCCGGGGCAGGAGCAACCAGGACCCCGGTTGGGCAATGCACATCGCCAGAGCCCGAATCGCGGGTAGGCAGCTGGGCAGGCAGCGAGGGACTCTCTCTGCACCCCCAGTGGGACGACGGGGCACCCCTCGGCGGGACTGGGGGGCCCTGGTCCCAGGAAAACCCGGTGATACCGACCACTTGCACACACAGAGCCGGGGGTGGCGGCAGGGCGGCCGTTCCCCCCCCCCGGGGCACCGGCTCCGCGGCCCCGTCCCGACCCCGCCGCTCTTACCTGGGCGAGGC
>WEIT01003779.1:162258-205116 GCA_013389985.1 Dryoscopus gambensis
CGGCGCGGGGCGGGCACGGGGGCGCAGCCGCCGGCTCCGGGAGCGCTGCGGGGGAAACCGTGAGCCCCGGGGCCAGCCTGGCTGTCGGGGATGGGACTGAGCATGTGGGTGCTCGGGGCACCGGGCATCCTTTGGATGACGAGTCCCTCATCCCCGCAGTTGTGCTCCTGCTTGGCCCGGGCTGGGAATGCTCCCAGAAGCGCTCCTGGCCCTGTGTGGCAGGTGCAGGGCAGCGTTTTGAAGTGTTGGCTTTTAGCAGCGTTAAATAAGTAAATGATTTTTTGAAACAGATGGTAAGTTTGAAACAACTGAGTTGAAAGCATGGAGAACACAGGGAGGTCAGGCATGTCCACCTCCTTGTAGGATCCTTCTGTCCTTGTCTGTACCATGACATTGCTCTGAGCCGGGTGGTAGCTACACGTGTCCCTTTGTGCATGGGGATAGCTTCCACAGAGCTTGTGGAGGGTGGCTGCTCCTTCTGTAGCCGCTCTCATGTCAATGACCATGCCAGTGACTTGTGTAGGAAGGGCTTGGGGCTTTCTGATGGCTGTGTGAATGGCCATGGGAGTGGCAGCGACCTTCTCCTCTCCCTTGTCATCATCCTTTGTGCGGCTGTGGGCATGGCTGTGACCTTCTTCCTCGTGGCCATGTCTGTGAACCTCACAGTAGCTGTGACCTTCTTTCTCATGAGGGTGGCATCCTTTTTGCTTCACACATACAGAACAGCTGAAGCAAAAAGGGAGAGTATTAGGGGGCAGAGTATCCTATAACTCCCACTAATCCTCTAGCTGCTTAGAGTAAGCCCTTCCTGCCTTAATGACTTAAATGCCTGAGGCAGTTTAAAGAACAAAAAGCTTTTCCTAATGCCGGGGTGGGTGACTCTCTCCCACCGAAGGCTGACACCTCTCCAAACCCAGCAGGAGGGCGTTTTGAGGACAGGCTGCTGGCAGCACCCCTGGCCCAGCGTTGTGCTCCCTGCTGAGCTGGGCTGGGCCACGAGGGACCAGCCTGCTGTTCTGAGCCTCAGCCACAGAAATGTCACTTGCCTGGTAGGATCAGATCCACTGCAAGGAGCAGCTCCAGAGCAGCTTGTATTGTGTGGCCCAGCAGGAAAGACTGAAACCTGGTATCTGCTGAAAAGACTCGCTGGCATTAATGTGGTGGCAAGAACATGGGTGATACTTTCTTTTCATTCTTCCCAATGCTAAATAATAACTCTTGCAACAGTAATGACAATAATAGAGCCACGGGAGCTGCAAGGATGGTGGGAATCAGCTGGATAACAAACATCCCACCGCTTCTGACAGACAGGCACATCTTACAGCTTTAGTTTGGCTCAGCCCGAGGTGTGAACTCCTTGTCTGGGAAGTGGGGGTGATCACGCTTCTTCACTCCCACAGCTTGGCAGGTTTCCTCCATACCGCTGCAAGGTATTCAACGCATGGATTCATTATTTTTCATTGCCCTTAGCCAGGGGCTACAGCAGGGCTTGTGCTCCCAGCTGGCTGCAAAGCACTGCCCCAGGCAGGCAGCGGGGCTGCCTGCGTCCCTCCTGAGGCTGCTGCTGCACGGCCAGGGCTGGGAAGGACCGGCTGTGGTGGCTGAACTGCGGGAATCCAGGAGTCCCTTACTTCAAAACCTGCTTGGCTCTTGCCCCTGCAGTGCAGCAGAGGAGCTGCCTCTCCCATCAGCCAGAGAGGAGAGGACGCTCTCCTTAATGCATTGTGCCATTTGGAATATTGCCACTCTGTGACCTCCCTGTGCTTGGCCAGTTTGAGACTGGTGGGGCAGATCTCAGTGTCATCCTGGGGAGGCATGTGCTGATCCCAAGATTTCCTCTCCTTACAGAAACAACCCAAGGGTGAGCAGGAAGGACACGCAAATGGGGCTCCCAAACTGTTTTAGGAACATGAATGCTCCCACGAGATAATTCCATCAAGATGAGACCATCCTTCATCCAGAGGAACTCTTTCTTTCACAGTGCCTGGCAAACCACAATGGGTGAGTCAGCAGCATGGAGGCCAAGTGGTCCGGATCAGTCTCTTTGGATTGGGATGCATCCCTGCCTCTCTTTCTGCATGCAATGCTACCCTGCATTTCAGGGAAACCACCTCAAAGCTGACACCATGATGTTTTGGACGGTGCAAAACCACCTATGTCATGAGTTTCGCATACACCCAAGCCCTTGAAGTCACCATGGCCAAAGCAAGGCTGGGTATCACTGCGCAGCTGCCTCGGATTGCAGCAGACTGCTGGTTTCCAGGCAATGTGCAATGGCTCGTGGATCTGCAGCCAGCTTATGAACCCTGGTCTGTCACTGCTCACTGGAGCAATGAAATAGCCAGGATATTTCTGCTGCTCGAAGCCAATGTGCCAGACACCTCCCATGCTGGAAGATTTCCATGGGTACAGCAGCAGTCCTGGCTGCTCCTGCTGCATAAACCTCCCATTGTCTCGGCCACTGAAATTGCTTCCTTAGCCAGAGAACAGCTCTCTGGCAGGGGCAGTGCTGCATTAGTCAACTGAGCCCCAGTCACTTCACTGTGCAGAGCTTATTTTACAGGTAAATGTAGCTAGCCACCCTCTGCAACTTCAGGAGGGGTTAATTTAGAGATATAAAGTGCATTAGTCATGGTTTGAGTGCCAGGACCTGAGTTAGAGTTGTTTGTCTGAATGTTTACATTTTACACCAAGCCACTGGTGTTGGGTGCCTGACGAGAAAGGCCCAGATGGATGTTGGGTCTCCTCTACACAGCCAGTTTGATTTGCTGCTGTCCCAGCCATTGTGCACAGAAGGACATGGGTCTCTGCAGATGTTTGCACTCCACAGAGCCCACCTTTTTCCTCCTTGTTCCTCGCCCATGACAGCCTTTTTCTGGTTCATAGGTGCAACAAAATTTTGAATTTTTAGGAGTATAACTACCTAAAAGAATAAGATTTAGCACCTATTTGTTCAGTGCCATTTGTGACCACTTTGTACTGGGATGGGCTTGGAGGAGCCATCACCTTCCAAAATTTGTGCAGTTGTCTGTGTCGATAAGAACCATCCTCACCAGTATGCACCAGTTTAAGGCATAAAGTTGAAAGGGGCTCAGGAATCAGGCTCACAGGCCGGTTTTGTCTGTCAGTCGTTATTTCTGCCTAGGGTGTGTGCTGGAGCATGACCCACATGCAGCACAGCACAGAGAGATCCATGCAGGGCCCTTCTCTCTTTCTCAGGGTTCTGCAAGGCTCCTGCAGTGCTGGAAACCCGTGAACAGCTGTTGACCCAATACCAGGGCTGAGAAGGTTGCAGGCATATGGCAGTTATGTTTCTGGGCACCGGTACCTTGCAAACTGAAGCAAATAAGAGATGTGCTGAATTTGCAGTGTGTTTGAAGAGGCAGGAGGCCCATGGAGACCCAATTCAGCTTTGTCTTGGCAGGGGAAGTCTCACTATAGCAATATTGTCCGATTTTCCCCAGTGCTGTGTGCTGGGAGCGCAGCCACATTTGCTCTGAAGCCGCCCATATGTTCACACCATTTCCCAGCGTGACTGACAGCCAGCCAGTTCCCTCTGAGCTTCCTGAGATATCCCAGACTAATTCATCCCTTGCACATAAATATTCTTCCTATGAGGATTTGGGACATAAATTCTCAGCCTGGGGAATGCCAGAGAAGGTGCTGGGATATGTGACACCTTGGCTAACTGTGCCTGTTTCAATACCTTCACAGCCTAAACAAGGTCCCAATGGCACCAGTGCTAGAAACTCAGTGTCATCCAGAGATGGCCCAGTGGACCTTTTGGAGAGGAAATTGGCTAAAATGGCTCATTTTAGGAGAATCAGAGCCTTGGGGGATGAAAACCAGTTCTTTGGGCTCAAGAGCAGATACACGAGTGGAGGGGAAAGGTTCCACTTCTCATATTGTTGAAATGTTTCTGCTTTTTTTTTTTGGTTAGTAACTGAGCTTCAGAAATGCTCCAAGCATTTCAGCTGGTGCTTCCAGAAAAAGGTATTTTTAAGTATTTGATCCAAACCTTTCTCATCAGAAGGTTTCAATAACAACCGGGCAAAGTAAGAGTGTTTTTAATCAATTACTTTTGAAGGTACTGAAGGGAATGAAGTATTCTAGGGAGAAAGGAAATGGATCCATTTTCCTTTTTACAAACCCAGTTCTAAACCCCGTATTGTAGCCCACCCTAATCCCATGTGTTTGGACTGCACAGTGTCCCCAGGCCTGAGCAACACCTCAGCCCTGCTGCAGAGATGAAGTCAGAAGGGCCTACAAAATGTCCACATTCCCAAGGGAGAATCACCTGGCTCAGGAACTCACTCAAGGACCCAAAATGGATGCCCAGGGAAAGGTATCACCCTCTTGAATTATGATTTCCATCCTGCTGGAGCAGGGATTCTTTGCACTTTCAGAAGTTTTCTGCCACTTGAGTGAAGCACTCAGCAGCCAGGCACAGTCTGCAAGTGCTTCATGTGATGCCTAAGATTTTTAGCTTTTTATATTTTTCATATATTTGTAGATTTGTAGATTGCTAAAGCATGGCTGTAGCTCCTAGTATTTTTCCTATCTTTCTTCCCTACATTTAGGAACAATAAGATAACCTTATAAACCTAAATATTGTGTAGTCTTATTCCAAGAAGAGAGCCAACTACAAGGATGTTCTGATTTCCAACCAGAATCTGGACCAGACATAACAAAAGTGGGGCAAAAGAAGGCTCTGGACTGCTTCCAGTGGGGATCCCAGGAATTACTACCTAGCCAACCAACCTTTTAATTGGACAATATATGATAACTATACTAATTGACTAACTTTATAAAAATTGTAGAATTACTATACCACATGTGATTTTTGCCAGATTGTGTACCTGAATGCTTTCAAGTAAAAGTTTGCTTTTATATTCACTCTAACATTGTTGGAAAGATCTATTCTATTTTCCAGGCATCACATGCACCTCCACCCCTTCCCTGCACCCAAGTACTAATTATTGTTGAACTGGTCCTTTAATATTTAATTGCCACCTTGACTCCCCTTTTCATCTCCTCCCTTCCCAGGCGCCTCTGAGCCTCGTGCAGGCTGGTCCTTCCTGTGTTTGTCCTCCCAATCAGCTGCACACCGAGACCCTCCGCACAAGAAAAGCCAGTCTTCCTGCTGAGCCCGAATCCATGCAGCACCTGTGCGAAGTGGCGCCACTGGAGCCCACGGAGAGTCTTCAGTCCAGTTCAGACCCTGGAGCCAAGGTTGGTCTCTGGAGCTTGCTTCTGAGTTCTGCTGGCAAAGGGAAATGAGATGGTTTGTTAGGCTTTAATGGAGTTTGGCTGGGATCAGAGGCACCAGATTTGCCACTTGTTTCTTCTTGCATCGGACTCAGAGTGGGTCACTACCACTTGTGTAGCTCCAAAGCAGCCATACGTGGAATAATTTTGACTTTTTGGAGTTCACAAAGGGCATGTGACCATGTCAAGGGCAAGATGGCTCCTGGCTGCTCATTAGTAGCTTGTGAGCCCAGGCCGCTGGGCTGTCTGTGTCCTCCTAGATCTGGGCTGAAGCCATGGGCTGGAATGGGGAGCCTCCCTGGGTCCCTGCTGATGACAGGGCAAACAAGTTGCTGTATGCAGCATTCCATGCTTTCCCCAAGGACTACATTTCCATAAAAGATGAAAAAACCTGCCTGACTGGCTGTCCCGGCCACTTTCTACAGTCTCACACCCTTCCAAGGCTGGGTCCTGTGTCCTACATCTGAAGGCTGGGTAGTGAACAGGGTCAGCAAACCTGTATTTGTCCCTGCTGAGCATGTCTGCAAGTGGGAAAAACTAAGTGGACAGATTCATTTTTCATTTGCTCAGTCTATGACCACTTCAAAGGTCTTACACTGGAATGACAAGTTTTCAGGAGCAGAAAATATTGGGAGAGCTGACAAGAAAATGGGTTTTTCAAGGTGGAATTAAACATGGGTATGCACAGAACTCACCTACAGGACTTGAGGATCCTGCAGGCCGGGATGATGCACAGGGATGTCTTGTTCCAAATGGGAAGAGGGCTGCTCTGCACATCCTGAGATGTTTCTGTGCTGTGCCATGATTGGTATCCCTGTGGGAAGTACCAACAGGCAGCTATGATCCTTACTGCTTTTAAGCAGGACCAAGCTGCCATTACATCCTTTAACTTTCTTTGGTAGTTTTCATTTTAATTGTATATTGATCCATTTAAAAATGAATGTCTCAGCAGCCCTTTGATCCCCATGAGTCTCTCCAGCTTTAGCTGGAGAGTTTAAGGTTCCTGTCTGGTCCCTCCCCCCAGTCTAGGGAATATGCTGACCTTTCTCCTGGCCGGAGGAAACACCTCAACCCCTTTTTTATCCTGTAGTGCAGCTGCTTGAAGGACCAGAGCTGGGGGAGGCAAGGGAGGCAGGAGGAATTGGCTTATTGTGGGGAAGTTTGCTCTGTGTTTGGTAGGAAGGATGCCTCCAGGCCTCCAGGAACTCTTCTTTGATACACTGTGTTCCCATCGCTCCCTCTATCCAAGGCCTGAAGAAGGATTGCTAGTTCAGCTCAGGAACCTCGGGCAGCACATCGCTGCACACAGCCGTGCTTGGAGACTCGGCCCTGTGCCTTATCTGCAGTCCTGACACATGATATAAAAACAGCCTCCCACAGCAGCCAGACTTCAGCTCCTTCAGTGGGCTTTTGGCAGCTGCCTCCCAGATCCTCCCAGCAGTTCCCGAGTGCCATCTGTTGACTCGATAGCGGTCATGCAAAAAATGGAGAGGAGCCAGGATAAGGCTGGGTGAAGTGCACTTGGGAAAAGTGGCAGCATGGGACTGAGTGGCTCTGGAGGAGTTTCACGGAGTGCAGGAGGAAAAGGAGGGAGGGTTTCAAGCCAAAGCAGTTCCTGCTGGTGGGAGGGCTGATGAAGGGATGCCAGGAATGCGTCTCGGGGCAGGCAGGTTTGCGTTTTTTGAAGAATCAGATTCTTTCCTTCAGTCTTTGTGTAAGGCAGAGGGACAGAGCCTTATGGCTAAAATATGGGGCAAAACTTTGTGCCTGCTGCTGAGTGCTGTCCTGGAGCAGGGAGGTGGCAGACTCCTGTCAGGGATGGTTCTTTGTGCCAAAACTGAAAGGCCTTGCAGCACACAATTAGAGAAAGGGACTATTTCACTGTCACAAGCACAAAATGGAGAGGTCACTGCCCTGCTTTCCTTCCTTTGCCCCCAAAAAATCTCCAGCAAACTTTGCCCTGAGCAGAGAGAAAGGGCTCCAAGTAGGCAGCTGGAGGCTGTGCTTAAGGATAGTCAGCTGAGCCCCTGTGCTGCGCAGCCACAGCAGGGCAATGCAGAAAAACCCCCTTTATATCCTCTTGATTCCTCCAGCTTCCAGGCTTTCCTGAAGGAAGCTGCTGTCTACCCCGGGGACTGCTCCTTCAGGGGCTGCCCAAGGTTAGCAAGAGCTGACAGATCCCTGAAGCAAAAACCACAGAGCCAACCTGGGTACACTCCATGTGCCCACTGTGCTGAACAGCTTCAGAGATGGGACCAGCCAGAGCACAAGAGAGCCCAGAATTAGGCCATCCTGCCTATGAAAGGTCTTCTGTGATTTTAAAGAATAAAGAGATTAACTCTAGGGGTGGTGTACAAATTGCTGAGTGAGTAATGAGGCTGGTTTCTCCAGATGTCCTTCCTGTTGCACATGGATGCAGGATACACTTGCTGCCTGAAATACTCTGTCAAGCTGCTGCATGTGGGAAATTGCTGCCACCAACGGCCAGAGAGAGCAGGATGGGTGTCCTGCAGCCACCCAGGTGGGGGTGTTCCTGTGAACAGGATTCAGTGTGTCCTGAAGTCCTGCAGGACTCCCAAAATGTCATGCATCCAGCACACCCTGCTCACTAGAGCAGGAGACTAGGGACCTTCTCTGGCTCCTCTCCTTCCCAAAAGCAGACTTCTGGGTATTGAGATGCCTAGTGCCAGGATGATGGTCCAAAAGGATTAGCCATAGCCTGATGTAGGTACATACCTCATGGGATGGCAGTGCCAGTCTTGGGATTGACATTGCACTTCAGAGAAAATCAGGGGTTTTGACAGTTTTTTCCTGGGGACAGCTGTGGTGTTACTGCAGCCTTTCCTGGCCACAGTGCTGGGAATAGTCAAATGTAAGTGCACATTCATAACTCCATGAATCTCGGCACATTTATAAGGTTCTGTTTTCTCCTGTGACTGTCCCAAGGGCACAAGCAGGTTCCCAAACCAACCTGTTTTGCCCCACTAATGCAGCTGAAGATGCTGCTCCCTTGGCTAGGCCCTTTTGCCCCTGGGTTTCCGTGTCTGCAGTGTTCACTGAGGGTTCCCACTGATCTCAGATGATGATGCAGAAGTAGGTGCTTGTCATTTGTGCCACTCAGACATGGTAAAGGACAGCTGAGACATGTCAGCAATTTGTATTGAGGTCAGGAGCAGCCACCACTGCCCTGGAGGGAAATGCAGCTCTCCAGGGACATCAGCAAAAGGCAGAGGTATTTTAGGGATCTTCACCCCTGTTCATGGTGCTGCTCATTGCTGGAAGAGCTTGGCCACACTGCTAGGAATGGCAGGGACATAGGATGCCATGGCTGTGAGGTCAGGAGATGTCTGGAGAAACTCCTTGTGAGCACTTGGCTTAAGCCTTGGTAATCTGAGCATGACATGGGCAGCACAATGGACCCAGCTGCACGCGGTGTTCACCCTGCGCTGCACACAGAACCTGGCCTTGGATTTTGGGATAATGGTCTCTGTTTTAACCTGAACCTCAGCATTAGCACAGTGTGCAGTCTCCTTGAGGCCAGAGACACGACCACCAAAGGAACAGGATAATGCACCAGTGCTGGACAGGGTGTTTCCACGAGCACTGATTCCCTGACTCAACCCAGTCCCTGGGCTGACCTTGTCCCTGTGACCACTAGCCCAGCCAAAAATGGGATATCACTCCACCCTCACAAGAGACTGTGCCAGCTTGGAGAACCAAGGCAGCACCACCCCACCATTCTCCTGTGTTCCCAGGGCAAGGTAAAGCTCCACGTGGCTCTGCATCTCCTGCACAGCCGTGTCCACCACAAACCTCTTGACAAGCGCTTGGGCTCTAGCAAAGCTCTTGTTTCTTTTTCCCAATTTTCTACCCCCAGCAGAGTCTTCATTTCCTTCATCAAGCCTGAATCCAGAGGCACTGCCTTGGAAATGGTTTCAATTTCCTTTCATCATTGAGTAGCTACTAATTAATATGGGTCAGTCTGTCCCTCCAAGAGCTTTTACTAAGCTGTGCTTCCAGCTCCTTAGTGCCTTAGCCATGATGTGCAACAGCCCAAGTCATGCGCAGAGAAGGGACCAGATTCTGAGTTCTGCAAAATCTTTGGCAGGTTTCCCATAAACCACTCTGAGTTTCAGGTCAGATTTCTTGGATTTTATGAGGAGTTGACCTGCTCAAAGGTCTTAGAGGGGACAGTGGGCAGCAGTGGGCCAGCTTGGTTTTTTAAACATATGAACATAGCAGGGCCCACATTAAGGTTGGGGTGTGCATCAGTCCTTGGGCAAAAAAGCATTCCCTGGTGTGCTTCCATCTCCGGTTTGCCTCACACTCAATCCATGTCCTTCAGGACAGAGGGAGAGGGCAGCCAGTCTGTGTTGAGGGAGGTTGTAGCACATGGCCGGGACATGTGGCTGAGGTTTGTTCAGCCCGGAGGAGACTCAGCGGAGACTCATCGGGGTCTGCAGCTTCCTCACCAGGGGCAGCGGAGGGGCAGCTCTGATCTTTGCTCTCTGTGACCAGGGACAGGAGCTGAGGGGACAGCTGGAGCTGTGTCAGGGATAGGCTGGATATCAGGAAAAGATTCTTTCCCCCGGAGGGTGGTCAGGCACTGAATAGGCTCCCCAGGCAATGGTCATGGCCCCAAAGCTGCCAGAGCTCAAGGAGGGTTGGAACAACACTCTCAGGCACAAGGTAGGATTGTTGTGGTGTCTGGGCAGGGCCAGGAGTTGGGCTGGGTGATCCTGTGGGTCCCTTCCAGCTCAGGATATTCTATGGTGAGGTAAGAGTTCGTGTGGCAACCCAAGATGCAGCAGCTGAATGCTGTTCCCTCAAAGCCCCCCTGCTACTTGTGACTTTTCTGAGGGTTGTTTTGGCAGCTTTCAGACAGGGACTTACAAAAGTCCCTCTGCTTTAGCTGTGTGCTTCCTGCTAGTCCTGCTGCTGGCTGGTGATGCCCACCCCACAGCACTCTTCTGCTCCTTCCTGAACGAAAGGCCCACTTTAACAGTGGGGAAATCATTCACAGAGAATACTGAAATTAAACAGAAAAAGGCAAATCTGACCCGTGTTTCCCCATGCAGGCTGTTGCACACACTCACACTCAGAAGACATCCAGGACCCCAGATATTTCCCGGCCCTGCCAGGCGTGGAGCCAGCCATGCATAACAAACAACACGACCCCGTGAATGGCCACGCAGCGAAGCCAAGCTGTTTGCCTGATCCATCCGTCATTGTTCACCCGGCTTTTCCCACTTTGAACGAGGGCTTGTGGCATCAGGAAGTTAAAAGGAGTCAGGAGGGGGGAAAAGGGGGAGTGTTTCTTTTAAAAAGAGAGTGAGATTGGAGAGGAGGACACAGGCACTCCAAACCCTGTCTGTGCTTGGTATATTAGGCAGCCAGTGCTCTTGGCTGGGAGCCCAGACGAGGCTTTTGTAATCAAAACATGATCTTGTATGCTGTGCAACCAGTGCTGAGAAAGGCCGTCTGATGGCTCTCCTCTTTTAGCTCTGCTCTGGAATCTGCCGGGCTCCGCCGCCGATGTCCAACATGCACCGAGCTGTGAGTGCCGCCTGCGCGGGGCCTGGGAGGGGCGCGGGCGCTGGGGTCCCTCACCCCAAAAGGCCACGCAAGGACTCGCCCTAGCTTCCTTCAGGGTGGCCTTTCGGTGGTTGTCGCTTTGTTGTTTTCTCGCCTCGCCTGGCTGCCAGCAGGCACAGGGAGCAAACAAGCCGTGCCGTGCCGTGCCGTACCGCACCGCGGGGAGGGGTGCGGGGCGGGGGCGCATTTCGGGTGCCGGGGTTTGCATCCCTCGCCGGGGCAGGTTGCGGTGGCTGGCTCAGGACAATGTGCCTCGCGGGAGGCAGATAACAAACAGAAACGCAGGCAGTGCTGGATGGTGCCTATGCTGGTGAGGGCTTTAGCTGCAGCTGTCAAGGAAGAGGATATTTCTTAAAAAGAGCGGATACATTTGCTTGCGCAGAAGAGCGTTAGTACGGGCCGCTCCCGTCCCCTTTCCCTCCCCCCCACCTCCTGCCTTTCACACTTCCCAACCCTGCTGTCTCCGAGGTCTCGCTGTAGAAGCAGGCGATCATAGAAGTGTGTCGGAAAACACTGCACGCAGAGACAGTCTGAAGCGAGGAGTCCCTCCAGCCCCCAAGGAGCTGCGTATCCAGTGTGTATGCCACTTAGGAGAGGGGCTGTGACACAACGGGATGTCGTCATTTAATTGAAGCCCGAAGCCGATAGCTTTCCATTTTCTCCTTTTGTGACATTTTAATTTGCGATAGAATGAGGCCTCTCGTTCCGTGGCTATGCCCTGCTGCTGGGGAGGCTTTGGGTTCAGCTGATTGCTGATTCAAAGGCATCGCACGTTTGTTCTGCCAAAGCCATTTATAACTCTCTGTCGCGGTGACATACGGGCACCTTGGCTCCCCGGAAGAGCTTTACTCTGGGGAGGGCACGGTGGAGCCACTTTCCATCCTGAGCATCAGCTTCAGCACGGGCTGGGGCAGCGGGCTCGTTCCAGAAGCGGAGGAGAGGGCACGGCCCCCTGTTATTGGCTGGCTCGGGGCGGCAGCTGACGAGCAAACGCTGACTGGGCTGAAGTGTACAATGGTGAGCTCCTGGGAGCTGAGCGTGGGCTCCACACGCCGCTCAGCGCTTCGGCCGCGGGGCCCGGGTGTGCGGGCGAGCGACCACTTCTCGCCCGCAGCTCCCAGCATTTGCTGAAACAGGTTGTGCAGAGAGAAACACCTTAATGGCTTTGTTAGTGAAGGGGAGGAGAAGTGCTGAACACCAGCAAACTTTCCTTCCAGTGACTTGTTTCCAGCTGGAAATGGAAAGACCCCCTCCCCCCGGCACTAGCCGTCTTGCAGCGTAGACAAAATGCTGACAAATGGGCAGAGGGAGAACAGCCTGACAGGCCTTTTCCATTTTTTGCTTTGAAAAGAGAAGAGCACAAATACAACCTCTGCAGGAATTTAAAAATTTTTCTCAAGCCGGCAGGTCTGCCAGCTCTCCTTCAAAAGAATCTGAAGATGAAAGGGGTGTGTTTGAGGGCATGCACCACTTTGATCCCACCCTCAGCAGCCAACACCCCAGCGCTCAGTAAACAGTGAACCTGCCAATTTAGTGCTCCCAGAACAGCTTCTGTTCAGGTAAACACTGAATTTGGCTTTAATCAGCCTTGCAAAATGCCCGTGGAAGTGTATCCACCCACACAGGCAATCTGCTCACCTGTCGCATACCCGATGGTGGATGGCAATGGAAAAGCCATTGCTTTCCCTCAGATCTTGACAAAATCCCATTGTCCAGCAGGAGAATGTGTGGAGGCAGTTTAAATGTTCCTGTTGTCCCACCTGGACACAGACATGTGCCTGTGTCCCTGTGTCTTGGCAGAGCAGCCCTTGGCAGGGGCTGTTAGATCAGATACCCCTCCCTGGGGACGCCAGTGGAGATGGGCTGGCTCAGGAGATGCGGTCTGTGCCATGAGCAGGTTCTGCTGCCTTTCCCTCACTGATGTTTGATGCCCAGCACACCTCCTCCATGCCTGAAAACACCCAAAGGTGAGGGTCATGTACTGCATGTAGATAAGCAGGGTGTTAACTCTGGAGCCCTGGCAGCCCTCAAAGTGGGGCAGCAGCGCTTTGCTCAAACTACCTCATTGCTGAACAAAAAATGTAAGAAAAGGAAAGGTCAAATCTGTCAGGAAAAAGTCAGGGAGAAGTGGTGGGGAAAGACTCTTTCACTTCCCACCCTCTCCAGACAGAAGGAGCAGGTTTCATCCTGTTGGTATGATGACTGAGAAGAACTTTTGCTCCTTCTGTTTCCAGGATGCTGCTGTGGATGATGCCGTGTTAAGGAAGAAAGAGCAGAAAGATGTTGAACTTGATAAGAAAATCTTGGCTTTGCGGAAAAAGAATGAAGCGCTGATACGAAGGTACCAGGTGAGTCTGCAGGTCCTTACCTTCCTCAGGTCTGATTTGGGTCCTTAACTTACAGTGTAAAGAAGATTGTCAGCACAGTCAGAATGACTATGTTATGTAGATACCATGTTTATATTGGAAGCACTCGGAAGCAGGTGGGCAGAGCTCTGCCTTTAGCTTAGCCTTTAGCTTAGCCTGTGTGTGCAACTCTTGAGTTTCTTTGAGAGAGCAGACATTGACACTTGCCTCACTGCTACAGCATCTCCTCTCCCACTGTCACCTTCCTCTGTCTGCATCCCATAAATGGAACACAAGTTGGTTCCCTCCCTCTTAGAGGTCGAGGTGGGTCTGTTTAGCAAAACTAAACAGGAAAACGAATAGCATCCAGGTACAGGCTTGTTATAAGGTGATATGTGTGTTTCAGGAAATAGAAGAGGACAAAAAGCGAGCGGAACAAGAGGGAATGGCTGTTACCTCCAGGAGGCCCAAGCAGGATGGACTCACTATTACCATCACCAAAGCTCACAACGTAAGTGGTGCCCCTCCTTCACCATGGGCCAGCTCTCACTCCAGTCCTGCTGCAGCAAAGTGATATTTCTGAGAGAGACCATCCACAGCAAAGTTCTTTGAGGCACAGGAGATAGCTCCTAAGCCCTGAAAAGTGTGGGTAAACTCTGCAGAGGTGTGTGATCAGAGTGATTTTAGGTGCTGCACATACCCTTCCAGCCATGCCCATGCAGCCATACCCGTGCACAGAGAGATAACAGGCAGATGACTGGATGTGTGAACAGGCACACTCGACCCTGGACAGGTCCCAGGTGTCAGCATCACTGCAAATATGTAGGCAGAGGGTATCAGGTGTGTGTGTGTGTGTGTGTGTGTGTGTGTCACTGGAGGCATTAGGAGTGCCTCTGAGAATGCCGTAGGCTGGGAAAACTTATTGTCTCCTTAGTCTTTGGGAGTGAGCAAAGCAAGTGGCCCTGGGCCAAAGGCTGCAAGTCCCAGGCTTCCTTCCTAACTGGACCAAATCTGATAAGCCCTGTCCACCCATCCTGGCAGTGTGGGGCTTGGGAAGCCAGTCCTGCCTTAACCCCTTGGTGAACTTCTCTGCCAGAGCTCATGCGGAGCCTGCTGAGCCAGCCCAACCTCCTTTCAGCACTCCGGGTTGTTGGATCCAGGCCAGTGCATTGCTCCCTTCCCACCCTGGCCACGGCCCTCGCCTCTCTCGGGGTGCGCTGCTGCACACATTTTTCTCTCATACAGGACCTGAAAGATGCAATTACCCAGACTGAACACTATGGACAAGATAGCCCAGCCCTCTCGATGGTGAGCACCACCCTCAACCATCCACTTGGCTTCCAAGGCCACTTCCCGCAGGACTTAGGCTTTCCCCAGCTAACTCAGAGTGCTGCAGAAAGAGATGAGGATGACATTTCTTTCCCATAACTCTGGCATTTTAGTCTGAAATGTCAGATTTGTAAGTGCAAAGGATTTTTCAGCCCTGCTGTCTTTGTGGGTTTTGCTGCTGAGCAGACAACAAGCCCCTTGTTCCCCAGGAATGTCACGGCAGTGTGCCGGGCACAGAGAACTTCCTGGGGGCAAGGGCTGTCTGTTCTGTAGCTGCCTCCCCGCTTGTGTGCAGGTGTGTTTGGGGAAGGGAATCACATCCCTGAGTCAAGGGCCCGGAATTGCTAATGGAAGTGGTTCGTTTTCCAGGACAAAAGGGTGGTGAGTGAGAAATGGGGAAGCCCCTGTCCTACAAGCCCTGGGTTCGGCATGGGCAGTGAGGAAGAGGAGGAGGAGGAGGAGGAAGCAGATCATATGTTCACATTCAGGATGGGGAAGAGGATGCAGCTGGCTGTTACCATGGACAACAAAGCAAAGGTGAGTAGGGAAGAGGATTCCTCTTACACTGTGGCCTCTTGACTTACAAAGGGGCTTCTGTTCTGCCTCTCACTTGAGCTTTCTGCCCAGCATGCCGCATCCAAAGGGAATAGTTCCCTTACTGTTTGTTTCCTCTCATTTCACAGTTCTTCAGCACAACCTCAGAGCTGCCACATGCTTCCCTCTCTGTATCTGATTGCCAGGAATCAGCCCTCAGGCCTTGCTAACCCCCTCAGCAACACCCTCCACCCAGCCATGTGTAGCCAGTTCCCTTTCTGAGGGATCAGTCACATCAGTGCCCTCCCGGGCCACTCTGGTGTTAAACTGCGTTGCTGTGCCTGGAAAGAGGGACTTGCTTGGTGACAACTGGTGTGACTAAATGAGGCACCACCATCCTTCCTGTGACCACTGCAAGCTCAGAGCTGCTGGGCTGTGTGGAAAATCACTCACATCCAATCCTCAATAACCCAAATCATAGTCAAGAAAGATGCCCCAAAGGAAAGCCTGCTGTAAAGTTGCACAAACTGGACAGAAGTCCAGGGGTTTCCTTTGTTCCCATGTTCTTTTTCCCGGCACTCCTCGGATGAGTATTTTTAACACTGCCTGTGCAATCTGGGGCATGCCTCAGACATGAGATGGGCATGTCTCACCTTACAGTGTGTCTGTAAGGGGAGTGGTGTAGTTCTGACTAAGCTAAAGAGCTGGTGCCAGAGTCCCAGATCTCTGTCAGGCAGGGAATGACCCAGGACAAGCCCTGTGGAGGGGAGGAGGTGACTCTGCCAGGCGCTGTTGCTGTGACCCTGCTCTGTGTCCCTGTTGGCTCTGCACGGGCGCTCTCCTCATATGACATCTCTCACTCTGAGAGCTGGGGCACCAACGACCAGGATTTCCCAACGTGGGACAAGCAGGCTGGGAGATCACCCAGACTGTTAAAATAGGAAACAAGGAAAGAAGCCACATGTCAGCATGTTGAGCAGAATGTGCCTTCAGGCGGGGCAGCTTAGCCAGAAGCGGAATGGGGAAGAAGGGAGGGAGGGAGGAAAGAAAGGAGGGAAGGAGTGGTAAAGGGAGGGAGGGCGAAGTGTATTACACAGAAAATCTGGTGGTCTCCCAGCCTGGATGTGTCTAGCTACCACAGCTCTGTTAAACACCTGTTTCCTGCATTTCCTCTGAGTCTTCCTTGCCATCTGCTCAATAAATGCAGGGTTTAAAGGCTTTGCCAACACACCAGGCTTCACACTGTGCCTTTTAACATCCAGTGGCCCCGGGAAGGTGTCACCTCCCTGTAATCCAGTGGGCTTCTGTTGTGCTCGAGGTGTTTGGGCACAAGGTTCTCTGTGTTGGGTCTCAGGAGGGACTTTCTCAGACAGCAAGTGATGAAGTCACCTTCAAACATCCTCCCAGTGCCAGACCTCCCTGGCAAGAGGTATCTGTGACCCTGTTATGTGTCTAAAGGACAAGCCATCAACACCGAAACACTTAAGAGCCCTAGGGAACAGCTGTTGACTTAAGATGAAAAAATGTTTGATGTACAACTTGTGGATTAATAGCTTGCTGTTACCTTCTAAACCATCTCTGGGCTTACTTTCTTAATAAAATTAAATTAACTAGATTGCCAAACACCTCATACCAGTGCTCTGGGTAGGGCAGAGCCAGGCCAGTCTCCAGTTCAGGCTCTAACCTCAGCAGTGCAGCCTAGGATTACTGAACCCAAAAGCACAGCTGGACATCCCCAAGGGAATGTGTAACAAGGTT
Organism: Dryoscopus gambensis; assembly: GCA_013389985.1. Classification (NCBI taxonomy): domain Eukaryota; kingdom Metazoa; phylum Chordata; class Aves; order Passeriformes; family Malaconotidae; genus Dryoscopus; species Dryoscopus gambensis. The sequence continues at coordinate 179,088 of WEIT01003779.1, forward strand.
CCCACCGTGTCTGTGCATCTCGGGCTGACAGGAGAGGCAGAGCAGGGACCACTCCTCTCCCCTGCATCAGGCCAACTCAAGAACTATCTGTGCTGAAACAGCAAAATCACACAGATGTGAAAGATGAATAAACAAGAGACTGAGGTTCTGCTGCTGGAAGTTCTCCAGTATCTCCTAAAACATTTATCATGTGCTAGGAAGCTCGTTGACTGAGAAGCCGTAAAAAAGGTCATGCTGATGGAGACTGTGCACAGCAAGGCTCCCTCCACGCTAACATCTGCACTCCTGGCAGAGCCGAGGGAAGATGAGGCTAATGTGAGGCTTCTTGGTATCACATGTCATGGCAAAGGCCCTGACTGCAAGTCTTCACTACAAATCAGAGGTCTGGGTGTGCTCTTTGTTTTTGAAAACAATTTCGTAGCAACAAAGAGTTCCTGGGTTTCACTGAAGTTTCCTTGGGAGATTTTGAGTGCCTTTTAAATCAAGACTCCAGTAAATGTGGAAGCCGAAGGTGGAAAACAGAGTAAAATGCACCATCTTTTAGTGAGAGAAGTTGCTGAAGTTCCTTCATCCTTGGTGAAGCTGAGCAGACTTCATATGGATGAAGAGAAAAGAAAAACATCAGAGATAACGATGGAGATGACTTATTAAGTCTTTCATTTCCTTGTAAGGCAAAAATAAAAAGGCATATGACTGACCTGAAAGATGATACTTTTAAATGAGAGAAAGTATGTCCTTTTGTACAAAAGATGTGCTCATTTTGTGGAATTGATGGCTGAGGGCACTGGCAGGACATCAGCCAGCAACAAAGATCATTAACAAAATAAGAACCAGATGTAAATCCATGTAGTGAAGTCATGACACTGATACAGACAGCTGGAAATAATAACTGAGAGAGGTAAACTGCCCTTGCTCAAGGAGTTTATGTATCACTCTTCTGAAGTATTCCACTGCTGAATAAATAATTCCAGAAATACAAACACACAGTGACTATGAAGTGATGAATTATCAAGTGCTAATACACTTCAGGGGAGTAACTGCTATGTGGGCAAGGCTGGAGAGAAAGAACCCCACTGTTCCCCTTCTCTTCTGCCTTCTAGGCTTAAGCTCCAAGGTAGCCTTACATTTTACTGGGACGTGTTGTGTGGGGAGGGGAAAACCTTACATTTGTTTCAAAGACACAGATGCAAGCTTAAAATAAAACCATCTCTCAGTGTTCATGCTGCAGATCATCTGAGCAGGGTAAATCCCACCATGCTCATGTTGTGCTCAGCTAAACACACCTCTGTAATATCACAGATCCCTTAGAGTGGGGTGGCCGCTTTATAAGCCAAGGGGACTGACTGGCTCGTTTTCTGTTCTGCCAGCCCAAAATCCTTTGCAGTTTGGGATGGCAGCTCTCTAGGAGGGCTAATGGAGGTGTCCTTAACTCAGCCTGTCCCTTCCAGGGCAAGAGGATCGTCAGCGAGAAGCGCGCTGAGAGTTTCCCTGGCTCGGGCCGACTGCCAGACCTGAGCGAGGAGGAGACAGACCACTTGGTGGCTTTCCGGCGGGGAAGGAGGATGCAGATTGCCATCACCATGGATAACAAGGAAAAGGTAAGTGCAGTGCTAGTGACTAGCCTGTAACCTGTCCATGGCATCCACTTCTGCTGGCACGCCCAGCCACAGGATGTTGGGAGACACTGCATGTTAATAGTGTGCAGCTTATCTCCTTATCTCTGCCTTCCATCCCTGTGAAGGAAGAAAGCCACAATCTTTTCCCTCCACTGTGATCCTAGCTAAAGCTAGAAGCCTTCTAAACACACTGGGTTCATAAACAGATGCTGCCTTGGGAGGATTGATGAAAGTGCTGCCAGATATGGGGCATGAATCTCACCTCTTCTCTTACCAGCTTCTTTTTGGAGTCACACAGCAGACTGGGACAGGAGCAGTGTCCTCCTGACTCACTGCACAACTTAAACATTAACAGAGCTGGGCAATATCTGCTTCTGAACCACCTCCTGCTGTGCCTGGCCATCACCTGCTGAGTGAGCTGGCTGAGCTTTGTTAATCTTTGAAACATATTTCAAATACTTCTTTACAAATACCTTCCTCTTTACACACACAGAGGCATGTGCTATTTTTCTCTTTGGGAGTTTTCACAGATAAGGAAGAATGCCTACAGCAAACAGAGTCAGCAAAGACTGTGTAGGAAAACAACGCTTGGAGTGGCTACCAAACACACCCAGGAATGCTGGGAGACATCTACAGCCCCTCTATGGGATAGTGCCAACCATTCGCTGCTACCACCCACGCTCATCTTCAGCTTTTCCTCCTCCCCAGGGCTTACCTAGGCTCCAAGAGCCCAGGTGCTCCTTTCTCATGGCTGCCAAGCAGCATTTTGAATGCCATAAACCTCAAATGAGCTGCCTGATTGAGCCACTGGTAACCCCAGAAGTCCCCATGACAGACATTGCTGTTTCAGTCTAGGCATCACCAACACTCCTGAATGTAATGGGAATGACCTGACTGTGCCTGTGCTGTTCCTGCCCTTGAGGTTGTCAAATGTACTTCTGTAATGTGTAGGGCAAGTGTCTTCTGCTTTCTGCTGAGCTTGTTTAAACACTTGTCTCTGAGGTCATCAGGGTTAGGGGTGTACTAGGAGAGAGCAGCAGGAGGAGTGCCAGGTTGTTGGCTTTAGATCCTGTGCCCTCTTTTAAGTGTATGAACTGCCCTGGAAAATGTCATCTCTCATCTGGTTTCATTACGGGATATGAAATTTGGGGCTGAGGATCCGTATATGTGGTTTTGGCAATGCCTTGCTCATACTGGCCTCAAGGCATCTGGATTCAGAGTGTGTATGAGGGCAGGCCTAAGGCTGCACTGGCTAAAGCCATAGAATCATAGAAGCTTAGAATCCCAGACTGGTTCAGCCTTGTTCCCTGACAGCTCCATTTGCTGTTCCTGCATCAGGGGAAGCAGTGAATAGATCATTCCCTGGTCACTTCCCAAAGCACAAATGATTTTATTGACCTGTTTCGTGTCTCCCTTCAGCTATCTCACATAACTTAAGAGATTGCCCCATTTAGACTTGTCTGCTGAAGACAGTTCTTTATTTCTGATCGTTATCATTGTCCCCATTTGTGCTTTTGTTATTTTTACCATATTCTTTCAGTACAAGAAGACCAGAACTGCACATGGTATTCCAGCTGCGGGCTCTGCTGGATGTACTCAGCAACATAACGATGTTCTGGCTTGTTCTCTATTCTTCTCCCAACAAGTTTGCATTTTCTTTACTTTTTTTTTTCTAAATAATCCTGCTAACATTTTCAGAGAACTAGTCACCCTAACACCAAAATTTCATTCCTGGCTGTTAATCATAGCTCAGGACTCATTACTCTGTGTGTGTACACAAGAAGGGGCATTTTTCTCTGTGTGAGTTATTTTGTATTACTGATATTGAATTTTAGCTGTAATTTTATGATGCAGGCATTCAATGTCAAGAGATCTTTCGCAGCTCTTTCCGGGCAAATTACATTCTTTGCCTTGGATGATTTAGTATCATCAGCAAACTGTCATCCCTCTCTTGAGCTCCTTTTCCAGACCATTTATGAGCATGTTGAGCAGCACATGTTCCAGTGGCACACTCCTGCTAATCTTCTGCCATGGAAACCATTTTCTTGCCACTTTTTCTTTTCTATCCTTTAGTCAGTTGTTAAAAGAGAAACTTCATTTTAATCCCCAAATCGATCAGCTGCAGGAGAGCCTGGTGGGGTGTCAGTGGTGTCGACTGGGTAGCTGTGCGTTGGGACCTGAGCTGGGACCCCCGATTCAAGGATTAACTTGCAGTCTCTCATTAATCCCAGCATGGTTCATCCTTTGGGCCTTTTTACCTTGTGCCCCAGCTGGTTCCCTGCTCTTTTGGGGTTCCCACAAAGGCCTAGGAGAAAGGATCACATCTATCATTCCCCCTCCAGTAGCCTGGCCTCTGTCAAATTTGCTTCCTCCTGTGTGCATTTGTCAAATTTGTCCTATTAAAGTATTTGATGGGTGTCCTTGTTACCACACACTTTCTCTATTTTTATTCATGATGAAATTCAATAAAGAAAAAAAACCCAAACAAAGAAAACAAAAAAACCCCAAAGAAGAAAAAGACTCCTATTCTTGCTGGCTGTGGTGCTTCTGGCTAACCCCACACTGTCAGTCCCAGACTGCAGCACAGCTGGGGCAGGAGATGCCAAAGAGGAAATGCAAAGGAAAAAAGCTGCTCTTATGATCTCCTTTTCTGAGGCAGCCCCAGTGCCATAAGTAGAAAGACTCTTTCACTCTCTGTTAGCCCAGGGGCTGAAGGGACCAAATTATCCTGTCTCCTTGCCGAGCCCATCACTCCACTGGTGCAGCTTCACGACCTCCAGTGCTGCTGCTGGCTTGGAGGTGCCACAGCTGGGACCCACCTCTGGCTGGCTGCCCCTAAACCTGCCTCAGGGCTGTCCTTGCATTGTCTCCATGCAGGGCTGGAGACAATCCTTCATTTTTAGCCCTAAAAAGCCACTACATGCTTTGGCAGTATTTCAGGCTAATTAGTACATTAGAGCTGGGAGCCAGCAGCCCAGGACCAGTGGAGCACAATGGTTAATTAACAGGTTACAAATCATCTTTTAAATGGGCAGTTGATAGAGCTTCAGGGCTTTTAAACTGTCCTTTTATTAACAGAGTTTCCCAGGATGGTGTATCAGAAATGACTGTAATCAAGAGATACAAAAGCTGCTTTCAGAGACTAACACAGAGGAGTCAGACTTGGTGCTTGCAGAGGAGAGGAATCAAACCTGTGGCAGGAGAAACACTTGCTTTTACACTGCAGATGGGAGGGGAAAACAGGCAGAGAGGGTGGCTGAAAAGTCTTTAGCTCCCTTCAGGCAGCACAATTAAGGAGGCAGATTTTTCAAAAGAGTTATAAAAAAAAAATCCTCTCATGTACTAGTTTCAAAAATCCTGCCCAGTGGGGAATCTAAGCACTAGAAAAACAGCTTTAAGCTCCTACAAAAATCTCCTCCTGCAGAAGAAATGCCAGTTGTGGTGCTGACACGTGCCTGGAGAAGTGGGTACCAGAAGGTTTGTTTAACTCATCTGATAATCCTTATTTTTAAAAAAGAAGGCATTGAACTAGCCCAGAGATGTGGAAGCCTGTTAAAGCTTCTGGAGAACTGCTAGTACAAACCAATTCTTGGCTGGATAATGGCATGAGTACTGTCACCACTGCACGCTGACATTAGCTGGGAATATGTGTCAGGAAGTCAGAAAGACCCAGTGGCAGAAGACATTTGGGATCCCAGGGCTGGTTTGGAGCAGGCTCTGCCCCACCCTGGGCCCCACCCTGGGCCATTCTGGACTGAGAAACAGAAATCTTGGCAGAAACCTCAGGATAAACAATCATAATCTTCCTTGACTGCTTCAGGCTTTTGTGTCCTCCTCCTGCTCTGCAGGAACAGTTACTTCAGGGATGATAATGTCCATGTCATTTTTCTTAATTTTGGAGGCAGAGAGGAAGAAGGAAAAGAAAAATATGTTTTGCTCCCTCTTGGCCTGGATGTGTGGTAATGGGAACAGCAGCTCTGGAGCAGCAGGACAATGGGAATTCTGCTCCTGAGCCAGTGCAAGAGCCAAGCTGACTGTTCTCCGCACAGTTCAGACCTGCTGTCCTGGTACAAAAGAACTACATTTTTGTGGTCTTCTCCATTTTCCACAGTGCCTTCTGAGAAGCAAAAATAGAAGCAGACTAAGGCAAAAGGCAGCTGGCTTGGAGTGAGGGTGTAGAAGAAAGGGAGGGTTGTGCAGTGTCTCTGTGACCCAGGTTTGTGGTGGGCACTGATGAGCAAGCATTCCACATGGGACAACCACTGAGATGCAGGGCTCGGGGAGAGCAAAGTTTCCAGATTTCTGTTGTTAAATCTCTCTGTAAATGCTCAGTTTGGGACTGCAGAGACTCATTCAATCTCTCACTACAGGGTTCTTCAAACCATGCTGCCAGAGCAGGTGACTTTGGGTCCAGAGGGACCATTTTTGGTTATATAAGTTTTCACAGCAGCATTTTGAAATAAATCCCCAGTGTCGTCTTTCACCATATCCCCTTTTGCAACAGGCACAATATGGTGAGGGGCAGCTTCTCTGAGCACAGACCGCTCTGCACTTTTCCCAAATCTTTGCTGAGAAATCCCAGGACAATAGAGCTAATATTTTCCTTGTTATTTCCAAGGATCTGTTTGAGCAAACCTCCATCTGTACTGGAGCTACCAGTCAGACCAGTGAAGCTGTCCTGCACCAAGTGCAATGACAGTCCCTGAACTGTATGGCCACACTTCCCACCTGCCTCAGACTTAGCATGTGTGGGCAATCCCCCCAAAAATGTGTCCCCAGCTCATTCCCTGCATGATTCCATGAGGTCCATCCAGTGGGATGAGTTGCCCTAGGAGACTGGGCAGAGCTGCAGGTATCAAGACTGAGATTCTGAGTTTCCCTGTAAAACTAAAGCTGTGTCTGGTGAATACAGGGAATAAAAGTTCTGTTTCCAGCCTGGGCTAGACCTCGCCACGCTGCCGCTTTCTGGAAGGGCTGAGCTGGCAGTTCGTGCTGCCACGTTCCTCTTTGTGTTTCAGTTCTGCTTGGCACTGCAAAATGGCAGCAGGACAAGCTCAGCCCCCCACATCCCCGGCCATGTAGCTGTCCAGCCAGGCAGGAAGCCTCTCCTAAAAGATCTTTATGCTCTGCAGACTGTTTTGTTAAGACCCACTGGGATCCCATCCTGGCCTCTGACATGGCTCTGTCTCTATTATTCGTCCCATGTGGGGACAGAGAACCCCTGGCTTGGCCCATGTTTGGTGTCTGTAGCTCACTAAGAAACAGATGCTAATTGTCACCTCCTGCCAGGCAGGGGAATATCAACACCAGAGCAGAGCTTGCCAGTCTGGTGGCAGCATGGGTAAACCCCATGGGAGCAGGGATGGACCCTGGTAAAAGGATGTCATGTTTGTCAGGAACTAAAATCACTCCCAGTTTGACCATGCTGGGTTGTAGCTGCACCTCAGATAGGCTCTCAGATCTTGTACAGTGGAATCCTAAGATGGCCCAAATCTGGAAAGGTACCTGAAACTTGGTCTGCCTTGGAAAGGAACAGGACCATGGAGGACACCACTCTGCTTCCAGCCTGGAAGAAGGAGGGACCTGTGGGAATGCTTTTCTCATACACCCCTTGCTTTCTGACTTCTTTTTTTTCCTACATCAGTTTGATTTGGGGCCTCAGAAGGAATCCTTCCTCTTTTGCTGAACTTTTCTGAGCAGTTCTTACATGTCCTGGTCGGCATAGGTTCAGGCACTGATTCTCCTGCCACAAATCCTTGCTTACTCCTTGAAATAATTCCTGTGTTTGTTCTCTTGCAGGCAGAAGAACGGAGAACAGCAGAGAAGAGGAGATCAGACAGTGACAGAGGCCCAGAAAGTGAGCACAGCCGGAAGGTGAGTGGGGCCCAGGTCCCCTTGTGGGGATCCTTGTCTAGAAGAGGAAACCAGTAGCATGTGCCTCCCCACCATAGTCCTAAAGGAAGATGACCTTTGAGGTCTCTTCAGACCCAAACCATCCTGTAATTCTGTGAAGCAGCACTGTGCTCTGACGTGGCTCCCACTGTTCATCTCTCGCATCATCCAAAGCTTTGCTGAGCAGCTGACACACCTGGAGCAAGCAGCACTGGAAAGGTGACAGGGACCTGCCTCCACACCTTGCCGTGGCTGCTCAAGCCCTTTGCACAGCCACGGAGATGTTAGGAAGGGTAACGTGCTCACCCCTGTGGCAGCACAGCCTTGGCTGGTTGCTCTCCCAAAACCAAAAGATTGAAAAGCTCAGGCCGTATTAGCTACAGCTCCTCACTTCAGCAGGAGCTGAGTAGGATGGAGGTAAATTAAAGCACAGGCCTTCCCACTGACTGTTTAATGCAAAGCCTGGAGACATGCTGGCTCCCTCGAGCCTGCAGATGCTTTAATTAATGGAGCACAAATAGAATAACCCCACCTCAGTGTGATTCATTAGGAGGACACAGATGGGCTCTTAGACACTAATTCCAGCTGAGCCCCCCAGAGCAGGAAGGGGGAGCACGATAGCCTGTGGTCCAGCTAACCACAGCTACGCTGTAATTGAGGTGAGGGACCGGCTCCTCCTGCTCCGTGGGCCCCCAGCCACTTCTGCCTCTCCCCACAAAAGAGCACGGGCATCAGCCTCAGTCCTTCCCTCGCTTTTGGCTTTATGGATGCATCAGGATCCATCCTGGCAGGACCCACTGTGCCTTACCATGGGGCTGGAAGTGGTGGGGAGCACTCCCAGGCTGTGCCCCAGCCGAGGGACAGTCCTTGCCCTGGCTTTACCCTGCTGTGCCTTGCCTTTCTGTGGACTTCACCTCTCCCTCCTTGGGGACACAGTGTCAGGTCCCCAGCTCCTGCCAGCTGAGGAATGGAGGAGCAATTGGTGCCACCCCAGCTCTGGCCCACGCAGGTGGGTCACCTTGGTAACAGGGCTTTCAGTCCCTCCTTCCTGCTGCTTCTCTTACCCGCAGTGCAAGGCTGAGGAGTTAATTCCTCTTTGGGGAAGGTGTGAGGGTGGCTGGCATGGAAGGACACGTGTATGAGGTGATGAATTACCCGCTGGTAATTAGCACCCCAGGACTCGGCTCTGTGCTAAGCTGTTCCCTACACACTGTTGCTTGACAACACACCACAGCCTGCCAGCTCCTGCTTCCACCTCATCCATTAACCTGACAGCTGGGCTACTTCCCCCCACATGCTCCATCAGCTCTGAACTGTCTTTCCATTAAGCTCTAAATTTTTGAGCAGTGTCAGCTCTTAACCAGTCTGTCATGAGGAGTGATAAACCAAGACCCTGACAGCAGTGAAGGTGAAGAGCCCCTTTGCTCTGGGAATGCTGCTCTCAGGCACAGGGTTGGCCCCAGCTCTGTGACTGTGGGCTCCCATGGGTGCCTGGTGGTCAGAGAAGGTTGGCTTCCTTCCCTGCCTTCTCACTGTGAAGGATTTCATAGGCATAACTTTAAGTATCCCAAAGTCTTCAGGTTGGGGGACTCATCATTCAAACCCTGCTGAGAGATGTTGCAAGCACTCCAGGAACTGAATCTATGCCATAAGTAAACCTTAGCAAAGGTTCCTGCCTCAGTTTTCCCTCTGTAGAGCCAAACAGCCCCAGTGTACTTAGGCTCTGGCTAAGGCAGAGTCCTGGTGTGCGCACATCACCTCAGAGAAAGGAGCTGACCTTGTCCCAAGTTGTTTTCAAATATTGCTGAGCATTTGTGATGCTGACAGTACAAAGTACCCTGGATGCAGCTGTTTCAGACAGTTTTATTAACCAGAAGCTCTTTTCCCTCCACTAGGATGGTGGGAAGCCAGTCCAGAAGAGCCCCGGAGACCTGAGTTGCCCCATGACTGGCCGGGAGCGCTCGGAGTACATCCGCTGGAAGAGGGAGCGAGACCAGATCGACCTGGAGCGCCTGGCACGTCACAAGAATGCCAAGGGAGAGTGGCGACGGGCTTGGGATGTGGAGAAGTCGGAGCACATGTAGGTCCTTCCCTGTCCCAGGGTGCTTTGCCTGCAGCAGGCCTAAAGCCAGTGGTGAGATCTTGTGCAGATACTCATCAATCCCATGCTGTCGTCTGCCTGACCAAATCCACACTGCTGCCTCTTCCTCCCCTGACCATGCCCTTAAGTGGGTTCTGGTATCAGAGTGATTCTCATGTTTTCTTCCTGATATGAGCTCTCCTGAGAGGGGATACCATGTGCTGACAAAGATTGCCTGCCTTTGGTCCAGGCAGGATATGGACTGTGGGAGGGAGGGGAGCATGAACCAAGGCTCAGTCTGCATCTGGAGGATCCTCTCCATTTCCACACGAATAAATCCAATGGCAGGAGAGTACAGGTGCTCTTCTGGAAACAGGGATGGACAAACTTGCATTGCTAGTCCACAGGTTCTCTCACTGCCCCGCTTGTTTGTCCTTTTCAAGCACAGGAGAGTCCAACATGCCTAAATCCACCCCACCCCATAAACTGTGCCTGTTCGGGCACTGTGGGTCAAGGGGGTCACTTCAAAAGGCCACCTGTGTCATACAGGACAGTGCTGGGAACAGCAATGTGGGACAGCTGGGAATGGAGCCGGACACGTCCCTGCCTTAATCACTGTCCCTCTGACTGTGCTGGTTCAGCTGGGTCACACCAGCTAGAGAGCTTTGGAGGATGACTTGCAGCATCTGCAGCAGGATAAGCTTCTAGTAGGGTGTGGAGTTAGGGAATGTTACAAAGGTTTGGTGATAGAACAGTTTGTACAGGACAGGTAGGTGGGACAATCCTTTGGCTGAGGAGTGGGACCAAACACATCAATTTTCAGTCACTGAGACCCCAATAATTAGGGGTGAATTGACTTAAGGGGGTGCTGAGTGTTGATGACAAGACAGCCCTGAGCCGTACTGTTTTTCCAAAAATCCATTTTTAAGAGAAAAGCCATAATATAAAACAAGCGGGACTAGAAACCAACCAAACAAGTCTGGTTTGAGAGGACAAGTCCTGAAGCTACTTCAAATTGTGTTTGGAAGCTTGGGAAGCTGCATTTGAGTGTAGTACAGCTACACTACATCTATAGGATGTTCACAGAATTTAATATATACATATGGGTACTGATGTAAAGGTTTGAGAGGTTCTTCTTTGGGGTAGAACTGCCTCACAGCCTCAGTTAGCACATGCAGCTTCAGCTGCTGCTGAGAAACCTGCACAGGTTTGCCTGTGGGCAGGTGCAGAAGGGCCAAAGGCCGGAGCTTGCGTCGTGCCGAGGGCTCCTGCCCACGCTTTGCACACTGGAGGAGGATGGTCAGGTCTGACAATGCCTGTTTTTAACCTGCAGGTTTGAAGAGGACTTTGTTAAGGATGGGGAGCCAGCCTTGGATAATCCCAGCAATAAGAAAGGTTGGCAAGGGACACCTAGACTCTGTCCTGACGCTAGTGAACGCTGATCGTGCGCATCCCAGTGCCGCAGCAGCTGCCGTGGCTGTCAGCTGTGAAGCTCTGCTTTCCTGGGCAAACGCCTCTGAGCTGGGGGCTCAGCCCTCCCTGCTGGGCAGAGGGCTCAGGGGATGGGATTTGAGCAGCTGGGTGCTAGAGCTTTGGACCTTCCCAGGGAGAGCAGTGGCTTCTGTAACCTGGTACAACACAGTGTGGAGGCTCAGCCCTGCCTCCTTTCCCACACACTGGTTTAAGAGGCGATCCTATTCCAGAGCACATCACCTCTGATCCCTGTGGCACATGCTGGCTTCTTTACTAGCCTAAGTCCATCCTGACTCCTGTTTCTCAGGAGATGGACTGGCAAAACAAAGCTTTCCCTCATGACACCCTATTTGAACATCAGGCTTTTGCTGCCTGTCCATTACAGATCCTCACTCACTTTGGTGCATCCTTTCTTGTGTCCTTGCAGGGGGAAGGAATGCAAGGAAATTCCAGCACAGGTCCTTTCCTCCCGACGGCAGAGGTGAGTAAACCACAGGATTGTGTTCTGTCACCCCACTAAATGCCAGCACCTCTGATATCCCTCAGGGAGAGGGTTCTCTCCAGGCACTGCAGATTTGGAGAGCCTTTGGAACATACCACATGGCAGCTTTCATAGCTGTGTGCAGGGAAGAAGTCTTCCAAGAACAGCACAAGTGAGACTGTATCCAAGGAATAAGATTTAAAGTTAGAACTGGAATTTGGAATAAAAAAAACCCACAAGAAACACCCTAAATTCTTGATTTGTCTTCATTACTTCAGAAAATACATGTGCAGTATGCGTGCAGCTTCAGAGGCTTCCCACCTCAGAGGGCCTTTCCAAGGATACAAGGGCGTTGGCCTGTTCAGTGGTCCATCAGCTGCTTCTGCCTGTTTTTGCATGGCATTTCCAACCTGTTTTCTAGGTGGAGGACATCATGGAGTGAATGTGAGCGACCCTGGTCCAAAAGCAGTGCCTGCTGTGAGCAGCCGAGCCAAGGGGAAGGACAGACTGACAGGCAGAGCCAGAAGGTGAGGAGCTGGCAGCACTGCCATGGTGTGCACATCCACGTCTCCCTCCCTGCCTAATTATGAAGAGGCAACCTGTGCCAGGGCCTCACCACCCTCACAGGGAAGCATATCCCACCTAACACTGCCCTCTGTCAGTGGGAAGCCATTGGCCCTAGTCTGTCGCTCCAGGTCCTTGTAAATAGTCTCTCTGTATTCCAAGCTACTTCAAAGTAAATTTAGCCTTCAGTTTCTGCCTCTGTGTCTGCTCTCATGGAGATCTGGGATGCTTGGGCACTGTCAGGCAACAGGACCAGACTGTGGCAGGCATCAGCACAAACAAACTGTATCTTCTTAGTCTGACCCAACTGTCTGTTCTGGCAATTGGAGTTTATGTGTTCATCACAATTAGAATTATGACAACCAGTTCATTAAGATTTAGTGGTCTCAAATGAGTGTTTCTGGATGGGCCTGGACAAGGGGCTCAGACAAGGAATACACGGCCCTGGTAGGGATCCTAATCTGGGTGTCAGGCAGGGACACTGGCTTTGTAAGAACTTTGAGGCGAAAATTCTGATTACTTTTTCTGGACAGATGGGATGCAAAAGAAGGCGAGGACATGTCTCTTCTGAAGGATGACCTTGATGGCCAGGTGAGTTCCTGAGCTGCAGGTTGGCAGCTGAGTCTTTTAAACACATGCACTATCAGGAAAATTGGAATCTCTAATCCGTTCCAGAGCTGGAAGACCTCTGTTTTTGGGTAACTGTACTCATCACTAACACTCCTCACATGGTCTGGTGTGACAGCAGCTTCACTGCTTACACTGACCCTCTGTCAGCCCCAACCTATTCTGGTCCCTGAACACTTCTCCACCTACATCCTTTTACATCTTTTTTCCTCAAGTTTTCAGAACCATCACAGACAAGAAATACAATATATTGGTATTTTAATAAGCTGAACTTAATATGTCCTTTGTTTCTCAGAGGAGCCTTGGTATGGACAGGCGGAAGAGCAGAGGTGACGAGGGGGTGGAAGAGAACAGCACAGCTGAGCTGGAGGAAAGGGGGAAACAGCCAAGTCTCCAGGATCACGGGGCCTCCTCACAGCGGCTGCGAAGCGGGAAGGTCCAGCCTGCCCACAATGGCCAGAAGGAGGAGCGGAGGGGAGGGAGGGGCTGCAGCACAGAGGTGTCTGTGGCCAGTGCCGGGGACTCGGAGCCAGGGCCCAAGCCAAGCAAGGAAAGCGTTGGGGAAGATGCCGGTGGGAAGCCTAGCACTGCTGACATCTCCCAGGAGAAGGAGAGCACTGACAGCACTGCTTCACAGAGCAGTCTTCCAAGCACTGTGCAAGCCACCAGGCCTGGCAGCGAGGAGACATTGTCACAGCCCATGGGAGTGAATGTAGATGGAGCTGGATTGGAGAAACAGCCAACTTCAGAACAGGAGTCCTCTGAGAACTCTTCCAACAGCCACGGAGGAAAGCTCGACACAGCAGCAGGAGACAGACTGGATGCAGATCAAGGACAGCTGGTGAGCAATGGAGGGGAAAAAGTGATCCAAACCACTGCTCTTGAGGGACAGGCACTTGCACTGAAAGGAAGTGAAGATGCTGAAGGCACTGAACACCACGAGCCTTCACCCCCGGGGAAAGACAGCTCTGACAAGACTGTTGTGCCTGAGCAGGACATGGCAAAATCCCAGCCCGGGGAAGGGGACCAGCCTGAGGAGTGCAAGGACAAGGACAGTGGGGACACTCACAACTAGCAGAGACTGCACCAGCTTGCCTGAGACATAAGGTGAGTCATCTCATTAATGCTCTCAGTCATAGTACAGGGCCACAACTCCATTTTCTGTGGTACAATGGCATCATACCAGATAACTGTTCAGAAATGTTCATTAGCACTGGATCTCTAAAGTAATTAAATCTGTGCATCCCAAAGGCCTGTCCTGGAGTGGGTGGGGAAGGAATGGAAAGTCAGACAGGAAAATTTGGACAGAAAACTGGGCTGCTGAGGTTGGTTGACGACACACATTAGTTAGGGCGCATACTGAACTATTCCTGGGAAACGATGACCTTAGAAAGGATGGGAGGAATAACGTCAGTGGGATGAGTTTATTTCTGTGTCTGGGGTGATCACAACTTGAGGTCAGTGTGGTCCTTCCCCAAAACACTTGCAAAGCCACAGGGGCCCACCTTGTGGGCAGAGCTTAGGAGAAGGTTGATTATATGTGGGATTCAGTACAAGGTCTGAGTGCTGCGCTTTGAATTACAGATGGTAACACTAATGTACAGGGCAGTGCATAAATACACAGGGTGAGATGATTCCTGGTGCAAAGGCCCATGAACCAAACAGAAGGGAGGGAGAAGAGAGGCGGTTATGGAGCAATGCTCCAGCTTTCACACAAACAATTTTATTCCATCAAGGCAAATGCAAAGCCAGGAGAAGGAACAAAGGATGACAAGCACAAAGGTAAGGTAGAAATTAGGAGGAAGGGGAAAGGAGAGAGGGTAGGGGCTCTTTTGCAAGGTACGTTTTTGCCAGGCAATGTCCCACAGAGCAGGACATTACACTAAACAGAGATGAATGTTCCCAGAACACAATCCAGCTTGCCTAACACAGGAGTGGCTCTCAGGATACTCCTGCCTCTCTCCTTGACAGAGGCAGCAGCTCTGTTCCATAAGGAGGCACTTGAGGCAATGAGCTGCTCAGAGCCAGGCAGGCAGATCCCCCCACCAAGGTCCTTTCTCGGATTCCAGAAGCTTTTCTGCAGACCCTACACAGCAACGTATCCCCCGCTGTTGCTCAGTATTCCTCCCAGAGGTACAAATGAGCTTAGGGATGAAGTGGCTAAGCTGCTAACAAAGACTTCCCGTATAATCCAATCCATACAAAAGGCAGGGAGAAGTGCAAGCGTCATAGTGATTTCAAAAAGACAAAACATCAAGAACCAGTAGGAGCTGGTTCTATGCTTGAACTAAAATTCCTTCAAGTGAGGGAAACTAATTTGAACAGCATTTAGGAGAATGTTATGAAACACCTGGATGGACAAAATGGGAGATTACTGTCCAGTCACGCCTCTCCAATCTACCAAAATTCCCACCAAATTAGAGGATGAAGGAATTAATGACTGCTTTGCTCACTCAGGATAAGTTTAATTAGATACCAGCTAAGTGGAAACAATAAATTAAAGTAGTCCATTTTCATCTCAGTGATGGAGATTCCTATGGTTTGGTAATAGGGCCCTGAGACCATTTCAGAGCTCAGTAGGTATCTGTAACAGCTGGAAACATCTGTACTCAGTGACAGCGATGTGCTGGCCCCCTGCCCTGCTCGGGGGCTCCGCGGAGCCCGTGTCCCACTCACATTAAATTCAGATCTCACATCCCTTCCTGCAAAACCACAGCCCTATGCAGCCACCACGTGGGTTTCACAGCTCCTCCTCCCAACATCTATTTATGGCACTAAAAATCTACAGCACCTTCAAATCAGTGGGAGATGCTGTGCAGAGAGTGTGGTGGGGCTTTCATCCTTCGCTTCAAATAACAAGGAATAAATATTTACTCGAAGTGCAGGACTGGAATCCCTGGAGAATGTCCAACAAGTCCCAGAGAAGTAAACGATACACAAAAACCACAGAAGCTTTTCCCTGAATTCTCTTGAGAAAATTAATCTTAACATCTTTAGAGAAAATGCAGCTGGGGGTAGATTTCCAGAGCAGCTCCAGGGATCTGACCTTGCAGCACTGGCTGACGTAAACAGGAGTGGGGCAGGCAGGGCCTGAGTGCTGCAGGACGGAGGAGGTCAGCAGAGGTCGGCTCTGATGCAAACCAGTGCCCAAGGTTGGTGCAGGAAGCAGCACAAGCAGAAACCAGCACTTCCCAAAACAGTTACGGAGCTGCGGAAGAACAACCAGCTTCCTCGAGGTTCAGGAGACGGGAAGATACCATCTGCTGGTATGTTTGGGGAGTTGGCCTAGGATTGGCAGGGTCAAGGGCTTGTCTTGAATAGCACTGGTTTCCCTGGTCCTTCGTGCAGCCCACAACACCCTCTGGAGCCCAGCGTCAGGCCATGGGCATTTCAAATTCCCAGAACACCTCTGAGTACCACCTAAGTGGAGAGCTCAGTCTTCATGGAGAGTCAGGGAGTGGGACTTGACACAGTTGTCTCCCTACCTCTGGAGTGATGGCAGAACATGGGAGGACAGTGTTAACATTGGAAAACACAGGAATTCTGTGAGAATGGTGCAAGAGACTAAGGACACACAGGGAAGGACTCCAGGGCTGTTGAGGGAATGTTGTTTAGTCTAGGAAAATGAAGGCAGAAAACAGTGGAATTGTGATCTCTGTAGATATGTGGGTAGTGAACACCAGCAAAGGGGAAGAAACGTCCAAGCCGCAACACAATGCTGGGGCAGGGACCAGTGTATTGGAGAAGCCCAGAAATAAATATGGGAAAATTAGGAAAAGGTGGCTCTTGGAAGCTCACCACGGCTGAATCCTGAGGGGCACTTCCTGGAGCTTTATAAGTCTAAACATAACTCAGGGCTTTGATGGGCGAGCTGCTGTCATTCCAAACACCAGGAGCAGAGCTGCTCTCGTATCCCGCAGTTGTTCCTGCTATCCCAGACCTTCATCAGCTATGTTCAGTTGCAGCTTCAGGGAGTTTGCACATCCCCCCATCACATGGGGCCTAACCAGTAGGTCCCACAGGGCTTGGTGTTGGCTTGGCTGCGAAGGCCATCTCAGTGACATCCCCCAGCCAGCCAGGCTGGGAGGTGTGAGACAGACAGCAGTGATCTGTGCCAGTCCTCTCCTGTGACACTGACACGCAGAAGGAATTCTGCCACCAGAATTCCCACTCTGCTGGCAAAGCCCAGGCAGCACCCAGGGGCACTGCGGTCCTGAGCCCCAGCTCACAACCAGCCCAGAGCTGTTCAATCTCCCACCGGCCCTGGAGTTACATATGGGAAAGAAGATACAGTGGGAAATGTGAGAAAGGCTAATCACTCTGGCTAATTACCAAGAGAAGTAATGACTTTAAAGCCCACCAGTGTCTTGGCTGTAAAGACTCATTCATGCATGGGAGGAAGGTGTCTGTGTTGAAAGGATAATACTGCAAAGCAGGGAAGGGAATTGTCTCCCAGCACTGAAACACAGTCAGAGCTTTCTGAAAGCATCAGTGATCAGACAGATTCACAATAGCGAGAGCTCGTGCTGGAGTCAGTTCAGACTCATAAACCAGATTATTTTACAATATCTGGACCACCAAGTGTGACTGACAGTCTGCTTCTGGCCCTTCCCAGGCCCATTAAATCCCAGTGTGCTGCCACGGCACTGAGCACCCCTCAGCAGCAGGACACAGCCAGCCCTCACTGCTGCATGCAGGCAGGAGAAGGAATTAAGTCTCCAGCTAGAATCTCATCTCAGCTGTACCACAGCATCAGTTGTGTCAACACCTCAGGTCTGATTTCAGTGCAGTTCCTTATAAATATCTGTGGCTGTGTCTTTAGATGATTCCTTGAGAGGTTTATTTTTTATGCAAGCCAGGCTTCTTGTGGCCTCTCCTGCCTTTGCAGGATTTAATCCCTTTTTTTTATACCCCCTCCCTGACTTTTCTTGGGAGCTTTGGGTGCTGAAATCTGCATCAGCAAAAGGCAGATCTATGGATTTAAACATGGATGCAGGAAAATGCCAGCTCAGCAACTCTGAGCAGCACCCAAGCATCTGGCAGTTAGAAAAGAACAAAAAAGTCTGCCTTTCCCAATTAAAATCAGCATATTTGGGTCTGGAAGCAGCTCTAGGACAGCAGGCTCCATTCACAGGATAGTTTTTCATTAGGAAAAGCTGATTCACCCTCTGCCCTTGGGGTTCGCAAGTGCTGCATCCCCAGGCCAGGGGATGCACCAGGAAGGATCACAAAGCCCTGCCTGAAATCAGCCCCTTCTCTTGGTGCTCCAGATGCTGAACCAGCACACACAAGAACACATCAGAATTGTTGTTCCTGAGATATAAGGAAAGAGTAAAGTTGATGTATCCATCCCAGTGGAGGACTGAGAGTGTTTAATCCAGACTGGTAGAGTCAGCTCATTCCCTGGGCTGCAGAGCCCCCACTGCTCCTGTCGAATTTGGCAGCAGGTATCTGGGTTATGTCCCAGTGGTGCCTCCCAAGCAGCCTCAGCCGTGCAGGAAGGGCAGGGTGGAACTCAGCAGACATTTTAATTTACAGCTCAGCAGTTCCCTGGAGACTGATAATCCCGTGGCTGTCTCTGCTCTTGTTTCACAGGATAACGTGCTGGAGGCGGTGGAGGAGAAGAGGAGCGCAAGCTTGTCCTCACTCTTTTACCTTCTATGAAATCAGCTTTCAGCACCTGCCCAGTGCCCTTCAGCACCATTCACAACACGTGGGGTTCCATCACCATCCCCACCCACAGTTCTGGCATCCCCCTTCCCTATGTCAAAGGACAGGGAAGGGTGCACACACTCCCACCCTACAGAGAACATCACTTATCTATTTGTTTGGCATATATTGCAGCTGTGTGGCAAGCCAAGGAAATGTCTACTGGATGCACTTTATTTTATTTAATGACTAATTCTGTTTAAAGTTACAGCTTGGGTTTCTGGGCACACCCCCCATTTTTTCCCCAAAGGCTGGAGGGGCCTGCACATGCCAGGGGCTGTGCCAGCAAATGGAACAGCAGGAAGAGGTGACTGGCAAAGCAGAGGTGTTAGGGTGTAGTTCAGTAGGTGGGTGAAGAAGTAGTGTTCAGAGCTCTTGTACTAGAGGTTTGCACGTGGTTGAAGTGTTGGCAGAGGTGTATGGTAGTGGCAGGGGCCGCGGGGCATGAGCAGGATGGATGGATGGATGGATGGATGGATAGATGGATGGATGGATGGATGGATGGAGCGCTTCTGACAAGCACAGATCAACCCCAGCACCTCCTCCTGGAAGAGCCTCCAGCTCTCCTCCCCTCTTAAGGCAGAGGAGCACATCAGGACAGTGCTTTGTGCCAAGGAAGGTGGCTGCTCGGGTGACCAGGTGTGTGCATAGCTCAGCAAACTCTGTGCCCCCTTCCCAAGGGTAACTGGGCATCCCTGCAGCATGGCAAGGAAGGGGACAGCACAATAATCTTCCTCCTCCACCACACTGCCCAAAGCAGTTGGCAGCAGGACCCAGGCCAAACTGGAGCTGGAGGTCCAAGACTTCATATCAAACATTTTCACCTTCCTGGTTGTGCCTTCCATAGCCTTGCGCTTGAATAAGAGGGCAGAAATCCTCTCTAAGCTGCCCTGCAGACCTTCTGACCTGGCCTTAAAGATACCTTTCAAATGGAGGATCTGGAGGAGCATTTACAAGCACAAACATGAAGGAATTCCAGCTGCTTGGCTTTCCAGTTACAGCAAGCTAGGACCTAGCTGGAATACAGCTACCAGTTACGGAGAAGGCACAAGGAATAACACAACATAATTTCTGACTTCTGAATGACAGAGCAGAATGGCATCACCCTCACTTCGAGGTGCTGCTCTAAACCTTGATGCCAGAGTAAACATCCCTGGGACAGGTGTGTGTGGAGACTGCCTGGAATGTCCTACAGGATGTCGGCTGACCAGGCTGGCAGACTGCCCTGGAGATCAGGTTGGCACGTGTGGACTGAAATATTCTATGCTGCTTTAATAAACTAATATTTGCACAGACAAATATTTGGTTTTCCACGTGACTTAGACCTGTGACACCTATCATGAAGCAAAAGCCTGGGAATTTCCTCCCTATGCTAAATTCAGGAGACTTTACTGGCATCACACCAGGTACTATCAAGAAACAGAGCGTGCAGCTTTTGTGTTTTATCAGTAGAAACATCTCCACCGCACCAAAGCCCAGACTGGGTTTATTTGGACTTACCCAACAGATAAAAGAACAGATAAATAGAAGATTGTAAAACTGCTCCAGGTCCTGGAGCTTCTCCATCACTGTTAAAGGCTGATATCTGACTGGCTCAAAAACCTGCTTGCGATTATTTAGTTTTTTTAATTTATTATTATTTTGTACATCAGGTCTCTGACCTCACTCTTGGTCCAGTCAGACTGAGTTATCACCAGCATTTCCCAGGAGCCAGCTTGCCTCATGGTCCATGGAACACAACAGCTCAAGAGCTGTTGCCCCCCAGGAACAGTCAGACACATGGCCAGGCAGGAATTTTACATTGCCCTGGTCCAGCACTGTGTTGAAGAGATAAAAAACCTTACTGCCCTAGATTCCATTCTGAAAGGAAAACCACCACTGGTCGTCCATTCCCTCCTTTTTTTCCTTTCTCCCAAGTGACTTTGCAGGTAATGATGCCCAGGAAGGACTGAGTCTGATCCAGGCTCCAGGGATGGGACTGGACAGGTTGTGCCTGTTCTAAGTGTATTTTTTCCTGCTCATTAACACTTTGCTTGATGCACTTTGTTTGGTGCCTGGGTTGTGATTTTTCAGACAACTGTGGCTTAGCTGTTTCTTCTTTATGGTGAGAGAAAAAACTGAAAAGTTGACAAATCTGATGTAGAGGGATTATTTATATGAAATAAAAGTTGGAATGAGGAAAAACCTCCTGTTTCTTACTGTTTCTCAGTTTCACATGTAGAATTTTCCAAATTGAATCAGTAATTTCTGCTGTTTAGAGCAACAGGTCCAGTTCAGAGCAGTGATTCCTTCAGGAAGCACTGAACTCCTGGGCTAGCTCAGCTTCCTCACCACAAAAGCTCCGTGCAGCGATGCCAGGAAGATGAGGATCACTTTTTAACTGAGGCATCAAAGCTGCCACCTCATCACCACTGCACTTTTCTTGCAAGGAAATGTAATGGCAGCTTGCAGAGTTCAGAGTCACCTGCCTGCACAGGTACCTGTTTCTGCCCAGCGGTGGCTGCTAGCTCGGGGATTTGGTGGAAGTTGTTCCAGCTTTTCCAGACACCGGGGAAGCAGCAGCAGGCAGAATGCTTTTTCCTTCAAACCGAAGGATCAGCTTGCCACTAGACACTGTTCTTTTCCTTAAAAATTTACAATCAATTTCAACGCAGCAACTCTGTAGCTAAAACTATCAGAATTGATCCCAGACTAGTGAGTCAGCTCTTGCATAAAGCAGTTAATTTAAAAAACTTCAAGCCAAGGACAAAAATAAATCTGGATAAAGTTGGAGATACTTGTTTCCAAAACAATTACTGGAGAAGGCAGTAACACAAAATCCTGACAGCAGTTCAGCTCTCCATTCCTACCTCAACAAGTCCAATACCTGCACCAGGAGCATACACACAGGCCACTGACCAGTAAAGCCCAATACAGGGTCTCTAGATGTAAAAATAACAGAAAATTTCACTGGTTTTCCACACCACTCTCCCTCCAGATAAACTGGTTGCAAGTGGCAGAGGGCACTGGCACTTGGCCATCAATTCTGTATTTTAAGTGCATAATACAGCAATTAGTGCTTTTCAAGCCAATGAGAGACTCAGAGCAGCAGCAGGATACAGCACTGCTGGGAAGCTCAGGACATTGCCTGCTGCCTTCCCTGGAAAGGCTGTACAGCAACAGCTCAACCAGCTCCCAGGCTCCGCAGGCACTGGCAGGCAACACTGGCAAGTCTGCGGCCGATTCCTACTCACATCATCCCAGTGCAGTGACACAGCACCTGGCCAGCTTTCCCAAAACGGCCTCCAAACACCTGTGGAACAGCCACAAGCCAAGCTTCATCTCCTTAGCTTCATGTTCCAGCTCAGCTATGACTGTTTCTTACCCCATTTCCCTGCTCTGTGTGCTCCAGCAGTTCCAGGACTCAGAGCCAGCTGTTGGTAACACCCCCTGAACAGCCCACCGAGATCAGCTTTGACTTCTCTAAGGGAAATACCCGATGCCACTGATTTTGTTATCATCACTACACCACACAACTGCTTTTCAGCTATGCTCAGGGATTAAGCCAAGATTCCCTGTCAGAAATACTGCACAGGAATCTGGGATTAAGATGACGTGTATTGCATCAGATGAGCCCACAAGAGAACGCGCACGGGGAAAAGAGAGCTTTTAGAGATGGAAACGTGAGCCAGCTGCTGGAGCAGATTACATGCTCCAGTAACTCTCGTTCCTGCTATTTCCCTTCCTTCTGGTCCCTCTGCACGTGAATTACACCAAATGCTCTCCTTGGACAAACTGGGCTCATTGGGACAAGACCAGCGGGCACAGGCAGAGGGCAGATATTAGATGTCAATAAATAGGTGTGAGCCAGAGGCATCTATGTGCAAGAAGAAAGCCAAGGAGATTTGGACAAACAACCTCTGTTCCCTGTGCCACCATTTTTTAAAAGCTCTCAGAGGACAAAATCTGGAACTCGGGCCTTAAATGATACACAGACTCAAAACTTGGAGCAATACTTTACATTACAAAATTATTACCATGTTTAATCAATAAAAAATGAAGTAAAAAAATAGAAGGACAGATGCCAAAATTCCAGCCATGTGCTTACAGCCATCGTGCCTTTACAGGAGCATCCCAGAGTCAGAAGTTCTGAGACTCTTGTCAGTCTCCTTCTATCACAAAAGCAAAGGGCTTTAAGGCATTTCAGTCACATTTGAGTATCTCCTTCATCCAACTGATTTCCAGTCATCTCCCTTCCTCACTGATGTGCACACACCAGGAATACGGCACAGCTCTGTTGGCAGGTGACACGCAGGACAGCAGTTGTGTGAAGGGAATAACCCTCCCCAGCAATTCCAAGGAATCAACATCTTGAATCACAAGGTTGCAGTCATTTCTACCTAGGAAGCAACACACAACCCTGTGCCTTGTCTTGCCTGATACAATCACATTAAGTGAACCTGAATTTTATTATTTTTTTGAGGAGCAATGAAGGGAAAGGGTGAACTGGAGCTGAAGTAACACAACAGACAACACAACCATCTGCCTTTTAAACCTCAGCTTTACCCCAGACTGGTGACTACACCATTTTAGGGCACTAAAGCAATTCTGCTGAGATGCAGATGACTGCCTCAGTACAACAATAGCAACATAATGTAAAAATTCCCAGTCCAAGTATCTGTTGCAGCCAATCTACTTCCCAAGAAATCCCTAGTGCCATGAATTTTAAGTTAGCTTACACCTAGAAACCAGTCTAGATGAGCCATTTTTGTTACTAGAGTATTTGCAAAGTGCACTTAGTCACCGATTTCTTCGACAGTCTGTCATGACAAGAGTAAGAAGCACAGCAACGAGCTCATCACAGGCTGGCAACAGCATCCCAACGGGAACACATCTGCCTCTGGAGGGCTTTGATTCCTAGCTAGAAAAAGGATGGGGAAGAGATTGTAGCTGAAGAATATGGGTACAGAAGATTTAGAAAACCAGGCTGCTGAAATCACCAAAGCTCCCCGGCCATTAGGCCAGCAGCCAACAACCCTTCTGCATCTTCCCCTCCCTGGCACACTCAGTACAACCAGAGTGAAGCCCCAGGATGCTCCAAAGCCAGTTGTAATAGGTACAGAAATAGCAGTATTTCACTGAAATCTGTTTGTCAGCAGAGGAGAAGATGCAAAAACACAGTCTGGGAACTCACCAAGCCTGCACTTTCCTACAGGAATGCAGACAGCCACAACCATCCTCGTACTGGCTCATCACTATTTTTAGCACCAGAAGGGGAAGCAGCCATCAGTGAAGGGCCTGTTCCCTTTGATCCAGCGGATCTGAGCACTGTCTCTATCCCAGAGATCCTTTGCTACCAAAACCACAAACCAGGTAAAGAGCTTTAGGTCGTTCCTGCTCCCGAGTACAAGGCGTCTCTCAGCAGTTACATGACAGGTTGGAAGAGGGCCACGCAGCCCATTTAATTCCATTCACTTCCTCTCCCCTCTGCACCATGCAGCCAGGCTCTATTAGTCTTCTGAGGGCAATTGTAGTTAAAGTGAAGGATGCCAGGAGGCCCTGGACACTCAGCACACGCTGGATGTGCTGTTTGGAACCGCTAACAGAGTCACCAGCTCCGAGCTGCAGGCTAGCAGCAGAGAAATCCCAGCATCCATGTCATTGCACGCAGCTTTATTTATCTCCAAAGGTTTTGCAAGTTAAACACAAGCTCCTTCTCAGAGACACTTCCCAACTGGTTGTGAATTTAGTACCCGAGCCAAGGAGCAGACTAAACTCAACTGGCACCACAATGAGCCTGGTCTTTCTGTCACCCATTCCTCCCTTGGGGAGCTGCAGGAACTTTCCCCCACAACCAGAGGTGTATCCCAAGGCCAGCAAATGGCATCACTGTCACCAGGACCCAGAACTGCCACGGGTGTGCGCAGCCCCAAGGAGAGGGATCAACATGCTGCAGGCAGAAGCACCAAGGGAACAAAATCACCCACTCACAGAACAGGCACCCGTGGGGCCAGGAGCCGGTGCTGCTCTGGGACACTCAGCCTTCCCCCCGCGGATGAACTGGGAGAGCAGAGAAGCAGCTTGGCCCAGTGCTTCCAGCTCCCCCACCTGCCCTGCAGGAGGGTGGCAATGATCCCGTGAGTTTGGCTAAAGTGACTAAGTGGGATCGTTTTGTCCTTCCTACCAGCTTTCTGTTCTAACAACACACAGCCTTCCCTGCATGCTCCCCAGAAAACTGGAAAGGAGGGTGAAAAGAAGATCACAAACCACTCTCCTTTTGCCTCATTTCTCCCTGCAAGCCCTCTGCTCTTCGTTCTCCCTTTCACAGATGCTGTAAAGGCAATGCCCAGCTGATGATGCAGCTTAAGAGAGTCTTAAGAAATCATCACAGTCCCAAACTCCGATTTTGATATGAAATAGCTCTTTTCAAGCAGCCGAGTGCCATATTTTACGGTACCTTTGTGATCTGCACAACTGAAATACGCACGCCACGTTACAGCACATTTGTATCCCTCAGCAGAAGGAATCTGAACTGCTGGGATTCTTTCATAGGGATGCAGCACAGCCTGGCAGCCTCACAGATTCAGCTGAATCCATCCATCTGGAAAGCAGCAGCTTGGAACAACATGGCTCTTACAGCTTCCTAGTTGATATCCCACATCCCAGAGTCAATAAAGGCCATTTTTTCACCCTGCTCATCAAGGAATAGAAGATTTCTGAGGACCACAGGGCAGGAAACCCTGGAGCTGGGAGGAGAGGCTTCCCAGGACACACCAGGAGCTGCCTGGCCCAGACCTGCCCTGGTTCTGCATGCCCCCGAGGTGCGGGGACAATCCATAAGCGCTGCAAGCAGCAGCACAAGGGTAAAACCACGCTGGCAGCTCAGAGCCCACCAGCACCCACAACCACAGCTCCACCTGCCCTGCCAGCACAGACCAAACCTTTCCATCACCACTGCTTCGTTTTCACAATTAGCAGGATTTAGGCACATACAGAGGTTTCTCCAGCCTCACCTACGGAGACCAATGACAAATGAATCAACATCATACACCACAGCTGCCCATTGCAGTGGCCAAATTTTTGCTACTCAGACCCCTTCCAGTTCAGCATTCCTCCTCCCACCACCGAAGAGAACATACTTTGTTACAGAGACTTTCATATTGGGAAAATATTTTAATATAGTAAACAAGTCAATTTACCTTCCACATATTTTAAATAAGTTTATGCTCATCGTTAAACAAAACTGTTTTTACTTCAACAATGGATTACAGCCTCTAAATTCGTGTTGTTCCCAGCTGATCCTGTAAATAGCGAGGAATTTTGGACACCAATATCCTTGTATAGGTAACAGACTGGCATAAACAGCGCAGGAATTCAATGCGGGTTCAAAGGGAGAAGCTAGCCCTGGTGAGGAAGAAAACGAAGCCACAAATTCCCTTCTGAGGAAAAACCGGGGGTAAAAGAAGATACCGCAGTTTCACCGAGTCCAAACGGGGCCGAGTCAGTCTCCAGGTCAGTCTCCGGTCAGTCTCCACGGGCGCTGCACGGTGCCGCAGGGACGGGCGAGCCACCGGTCTCCATCCTCAGCCGAGCCCCGCGGCCGCATCC
>WEIT01003779.1:205576-324920 GCA_013389985.1 Dryoscopus gambensis
CCCCCCCAGCTTCCCCCCCCCAGCTCCCCCTTTCCCGGCCGGGCGTGAGGGGAGGCCGGTGAGCGGTGCCCAGGGAGCTGGGCAGCAGCCGCCGAGCCGCAAGGAAGGCTTCTGGCACGGCCTCCTAGAACATGCCTAGCGCTGGAGGTCAGGAGTCTCCTCTCCACCTTGGCTTCCCGCCGGAGTTACTTCTTGGTGCCTCCCTGATGCACGTAGGTGCTGCCTGCACCTCTGTGAGGCTGCAAGGGTGCCCGAGCTAAGCGGCAATTTTTAGAGGGAAAGGCTGCCTTAGTTTTGTTCAAAATGAGCTCTTTCCAAACCCGTTATTGATACAATCTAAACCTCCTCTTAAAGTGTGGCTTCACCTTACTCCACAGGTGCTGGTTCCCTACAAAATTGTTCTATTGTCTTGTTCAAAAGACTACTAAAATGCTGATTTGGGGTATAAATTAGCCTTGTTTTCTTTATGGTGCAAGAAGATTACTTTTGGGAATGATGTAGTTGTGCCTTCTGCAATCGTTTTCTCCCTCCCTTCAATCTGAGGTCAGTCAGGTGTAGTGGTTGCAGCAGAAACCTCTTGTAAACCAGGACTTGTAGTTCTGGAGGAGGCTACAGCAACTGGAGAACTGCCAGTTACCTAAAGAGGCTTCCCCAAGAAGATATGATGTGGAATAAATGGAGTAGCTTCAAAATAACTGTAATTCTAGGAAAGGGTGGATTGTGCTGACTAAAAGCTCCAGGTGTGCTGTCTGTATGTGGAACGGGGGCATTGCCATGGTGGTCTGTGTGCACTGGGTGGGCAGGGCAGGGCAGGGAGCTCCCAACGTCCAGCAGCAAAAGGGGCATCTGGGAGGGGCTGTGAAGCCCCTCAAGTATGGAGTGTGTGGCTGATTCTTCTTACACAGGCAAAGCAGTTTTGGGGATGAAACCTGCCTCTTTGGGCCAGGGGGGTGAACTAGATGATTTTTCAAGGTCCATTCCAACCCAAACAATTTTGAACTACATGTCGTGGCCTCTTGGAGTATTTAGTGTTCATGAAATGCTGCTGCATGTCTGGGAAATGTTTGTTAGCCAGTGTTGAGACTTCTCTGTGTGCCCTGGGTCTCTCTTGTGTTGATTGGCTACACCTGATTGTATTGGTTACACCTGTGTTCTCCTTAAAGTCAGATGTCTCACACCTAAACAGAATTAGCTGATGGTTTCCATTTGGGAAAGCTTTCCTGGGTTATAGAATTGCTTCTTCTGTCGTGTTCTAGAGGTTATATACACAAAATTGCCTGAGCTGTATATGTTTAAGTTTAATTATACATATGAATTTATAGCAATTCCTACAAAATGGATTTTCTAGTAACTTCTCAATGTGTTTTCCCTCAATGATGGGTTAGCTCCAACTCCTTCTCCTCTTTTGTTCAGCGGGTGAAATGATGATGAATTACTACCTCCCACAGGTCCTTTCCCTATTCTCATGCTTAATTCCAGTTAAGAGGCAGAGGATTGACATGTACAGGGAATGCCTCTGGGCCTTAGTGAGGTCTTGACAGTTTTTGCCTGGTGCTTGTTGAGTTGAAGCACTGAGGCCTGAACAACAGGTCCTGAGCCAAAGCTGACCTCTAGATGAACCAAATGTTATATATGTACTTGTATCCACCAACATAATTAGCAACATGATAGATGTATCTCTTCATTGTTGAAACATGTATTCACCTTTCCCTATTTAGGAACCGGACAAGGCCAGATGTGCGGGAGAATTGTTGGAACATTCCCAACAAATGTAATGAGTGTGGTGGGCTTGCGATGTTCTGCCTTCAGCCCATCAGCTTCACCCCCCCTGTTGCATTTATTTGTGGCTCATTCATGCTGCAGTGGAGACTTGCCCTTCCTAAAACACACAATTCCATGGTATTATTCAAGAAAATTGCTGTTCTTAAGGCTCTCTTCTCCCTGCCAACCCTCTGTTCTCAGGGTTCTGAGTAAGATAAGGCTTGTGTTCATTAAATGTGAAGTCTTTGCTTTTGCTAAAGTCAGGTGAAAGCTTTTCATCTACTTGTGGACAAATAACTGGGTGTGACCTTCTCTCCAGGCAGCTGTGAGCAGGTGTGTGCCTTCTTTCCTAAACAGAGCTCCTTGCTAACAACCACCCCTAAAGGAGCTGCAGTAATGGTTTTTGCTTTGTCCTCGGGGTTTTAGCAGAAACACCAAGCTGTGCTCTGAGTGGGCTCCTGTGGTGCAGAACTGGAGCTCTGGGGTCTTGTAAAGTCAGTGACTGTGTCTGACACTAGACACAGCTTGCAAATTATCCCTCTCTAGGATTCTTCCTAAAGAGCACAAAAGAGATCACTTGCTGGAGACAGAGTCGGGAGTATGTGATGCACTCAGCAACTGGACCTGCCAAGGAAGGAGAGCTGCAGAGCCCCTGAACAGCCTTCCTCCCACCACTCCAAAAACTGCTCTGCAGGCTCCTTGTTCTTTATAAGCTCCTCTAATTTTGACTTCTCAGGTCTGAAAGTCCACTAGA
This sequence comes from Dryoscopus gambensis, assembly GCA_013389985.1. Taxonomy (NCBI): domain Eukaryota; kingdom Metazoa; phylum Chordata; class Aves; order Passeriformes; family Malaconotidae; genus Dryoscopus; species Dryoscopus gambensis. The sequence continues at coordinate 208,092 of WEIT01003779.1, forward strand.
AAGCTTGAATTCTGCTGCTGCCTGTTGCAGGGGGATGTTTGTTTGCTCTCCAAGGGCCCCTGAAGGATGGAGCTAAATAAACCTGTGTTATTGATTTTCCATGATCACAGTCAGTGAATAGCATCCCAGTGCTGCAGGATAGGGAAGACTTAATTAAAGGAAGATTGCTGGCCTGAGATAGATTCTCTCTGTGCAGACCCTGGTTCTGCGAGTAGCAGAATACTGGATGGGATGTTTGGGACATCTCTCTGAGCTGTGCAAAGGCCTCTGCAGGGAGGAGGAGAATGCTGTAGGTTGAAGCTGGATATTACAGAAACGAGAGCTTTGGCCTAGCATGTGGAGAAGTGAAGTCTGTGGAAGGGCCAGGAAAGACCATGGCTGGCACCTGTTTTGTTTTGTGAGCTGAGTAGGCAAGCAGCTGGAGTAAGTTGGGCTGGTGGAGAGGGAAGGAAATGTTGATGAGCTTAAGAGCAGAATGGGGCTTCCTCCCCTGCTATCCTGTTCCCTGTGCAGTGTTTTGTGCTGGAGGTGAATACAGGGGAGAACTGACTGCATCCCCTGCCAGATGTGGTACAAGTTGCTTTCCTGTTCTTGTTACTCTGCTACTGAAGTGTACCATGAGATGGGTGTGTTGTTTGTGTGCCACTGCTCCTCATGCTCTTCCTTTCCTGTTAATGACCTGTCTTGGAAAGTCTTGTTCTTTTCCTAGCTGTCAGGAATGGTGTGGTTCAGCCAGTCCTGGGCAGCAGTGACCCAGCACTGCAGGAATGTATGGGATGTTTAAATATGTTGTGATCCTGCTTGCAGCACTCACTGGGCTGTTTGGAAATACGCCGAAAGCCGTCAGTGCTGTAAACACAACACTCTGCCCAGTGAGCAGTTAATTATGGGCCTAACCATGTCTTGGTGGTTAGACAGATAGTTTCTTGGTTTTGTTGGTTTTTTTTGTTGTGTGTGGTTTTTTTTTTTTTTTGCACAAGCCCTCACTGCTTTTATGGTTTTGTGGCATCTGTGGCCACTTCTCTGTGCCACAGTCCACTGCCCTCTGACTTTTGCAGATCAAGCTGAAGAGCCATGCTCAGAGGTGTCAGGAGTCCTTGGCGTTGTGGTTCCGGCTCGAAGTGGGACACAAGATATGCCCCTGTACACACACTCAGCAGTTCTGCTCTCCAGGGTGGTGAGAAAATATTGGCTTTGTGGTCTTAATGGTATCGTTAATCCTTTCCGGATTGCCAGGGCTCTGAGGGCAGAGCAGCCACAGGAGCAGTGGGATGGGCTGGCATTTGCAGAGCTGGGAGTTCATTGCTGGTGTGCAGTGTCACCGCTCTTCACTAGAGGACAGCATTACACACGGCAAAGTGTAATTATCCTGCAACAACGCTGGAAGAGATTTCTTACGGATTTTCTGTGTGCCAGGACTAAGATGGGGTGGAGGTTACAGAGTAACTTGCTGGAAGTCAGGGGGGTTTAACAGTGTGGCTTAAATCAGTGTCTGCAAACCTTGCCTCCTAAACCTTGTCAGAAGGGTGATGCTGCCTGCACCTTGGGGGAGGTACAGGCTGCTGGGTAGGTAGCACAGGGAGAGAATGAAGAATATTAAACAAACGAAAAGGGAAATGTTTGCATATCAAAACTGTTGTAGCAAGTGGTGGGTTGCCTGGCAGTGAAGGTATGGGAGGAAAGCTAGGAGACAGAGGGATGTGGGATGAGTGTGCACTGGGGTGATGGGCCTTACAGGAGAGAGAAAATAAAGGAGTAAACAAATGCTGCTCGAGTGCTGCTGTTCCTGCCTGCTCTGATGCTGGACCTCTCTGCAGAGGCCAGGACTGCTGCTCTCCTATCACGGCTCCATCAGCCATCTCTGCATGCAAGGGACAGAGGCTCCCACAGAGCAAGGAGTGTGAAGTGGAAGATAAGGAGGCTGGGTTGGGCAAAAGGAAGAGAGCTGCAGCTTTTGTGACAACCTTTGTGCAAGTTGGGGTTTGGCCCTTGCTCTTGGGCATCACGTGACCTTGCAGGGCAGCCACCAACTTGGGCACTGCTCTTCACGCTGCTTGTGTTTGATTGTATCTTAATTATGATTTCATTATTTATTGAATTAAGGTTTTATTCCATAGGGAAAGCTGACCTTGAGTGACATGTGACTGAAGCTGTGGCACGATTCTTGCTTACTTTGTTGATGAGGCAGAGAAAGCTGATGAATATCCGGGTGTGAGAGAAGACCAGAAACAGCCTTTCAGTGAGGCCTCAGTGAGGCAGGAAGGTTCTGGCAGGAAACATACTTGGTTCACAAAGCTGTGATAACTGATAATACCAGTCAAGCCACGAGATCCAGTAGCTATGACTGATCTCACCTGCCCTTGGCAGTACCAGGTGGCAAATCTCATCCCACCTCTCACTGCTTCGCAGCTGTGACCTCCAGGGCCTTCCTGCAGTGCTGTCAGTGTTCCAGAGGCTGGGAGGACTGCAGCACCTCTGAGCAAGATTGATGCTCTCTATTCTCTCCATTGCTGCTCCCTAATTTAAAGGGAAGCAGCCCTGAAGCTGCTCTGGCCTTGCAGAAGGAATCAGGTGAGTGTAGAGAACTTTCACTGCTCCCTACACCCTTTGTCATCTGCTGCTTCTCTGCTTGGGAGTAACCACTTTCCCTGAGTGTGGGATCCTGGTGACTCTGGCTTGGCTGGGCCTGGAATATCCCAGTGACCCTAAAGAAATAGAGCCAACAGCCTTCCCTTGGACAGCCGATTCCTGTAAGGGCAAGATTGATAAGTGCAGAAAATGCCATGGAAATGTGGAAGCTCTCTTATTCCCAGTTTGTTTTTTGTTTTTTTTGGGCAGGTAAACCCCTTGAAAGACAAAGGATGTTGGGTTTGCTCAGGGTTCTCTTTTCTTGCAGCAGGGTGCTCTGATTGCTGCCTTTATTGTTTTACAGTTGGAGCACTTGCTAGAGTCCCACTTAATGTCTCCTGCCTCATGCTGCTAACACCTGAGAATGCCCTTAGGATTCCTTCAGTGACCATTCCCCCAGCTGTCCAGGCTCCAAAGTGCCAGACTTATCACATCAGAGCTGGGAAGAAAGGAAGGAACCAAATGTGCAGCTGGCTCTCCTCGCACACGGTGGGGGGTGGGGGGGGGGTGTGTGTGTGTGTGTGGGTTTGTTCCCCCTTTCTTTGAGAGTCTATGCTACTTTTGCCAGCAGTTTGTCCCTCTTGAGCAATGGCAAGTGCCACACCTTGGCTTTGATAGGAGAAGAGGATGACATCCCACCATGTGCCTGGGAATCCACAGCAATCATAGCACAGTTATGTCCACTTGTTGTGGGGCTCTGCCTCTGACTAAAATTGATCTTGCCCATGTCAAGCCTTTTCATAATCCACTCTCCAGGTTAGCCAGCACCCGTCAGCCAGTGGAGCTCCTTTCCTCCTCTGCTGCCCACGTGGAATTCCTTCATTCCGAGGTCAGGAGCAGAGTCTCGTTTTGGCCCTGTTTGCCTTTAACCTTTTTTTGCTTTTGGTCACTTTCCTGCAACCTCATCACTATAATCCCCACCTTGCCCACCTCTCCTATTCTGTGTCCCACGTATCTGCTGCAGACCCAAGTGAATCCGGGGAATAGCACAGTTCCCTGGGACTCTGGGAATGTTTTATTTCATCTGCGGAATTTCCAGCTGCTCTGCTGGTCTGTCTCACTTTGGGCTGACATTCAGAAGAGCCCGTAAGAGAAAGGAAAACTGTTTAAGACTGGACAGTGCAGTGAGTGGCCCCAGAAATGGAATCTGTCCAGAGCAAGGAATGAGTTTGTTTCCTGGGACATCTGGCCTGTTGCATGAAGGGGGCAGTCTGCTTGTAGCCAGAGCTGAGCTGCTTCGTAACCACAGCTGCTGAAGCAGTTGGAGCGTTTCTGGCAATGCCTGTAGTTCGTCAAGAGAGCATTTAAGGAAGTTGAGTTGCGGAAGTTCACTGAGCTGGGTGCTTCAGCAGCACAGCTCCAAGGAGTGGATCCCTCCCGGAGGGACGGTGGGCGTGTGCGCCCGCGAGCACCCCAGCCATCGCCAGCCTTCTTCTGGGTGACCTTGGGTGAGGCTCTGCTTGCCTGGAGAGCTGTTGATTTACAATGCAGATTCATCGCTCCTCGCCTGCCTGTCCCTGCCCCTCCTAAATTGGGCTGGGATATAAGAGGTTGTTTGCTCTCCGATGCCAGCAGTGGCCATGGCAGAACGCCCTGCCACGTGAGAGGCAGAGATAGAGGAGAGGGGGCTAAGGAGGAGTGAACTGTGCAGCTGCCCTTGCTTCTGGTAGCTGAGGAGCACATCTGCAGGACCATGTCTGTGCTGAACCCTGTCCTGCAGGCCACGGAGGTGAAGGAGTACCTGTGCAAGGGCGACCGCTTCATCAAATGGGATGATGTGAGTACTGGGGTGTTCCTTCTCTAGGCTGTGTCTGTGGTGGCAGGGAGACACTGGTTGGGTCACAGTTTGTGGGGAGGCTGGGAGCCTGTGTTCAGTGTGGTATCCCACCTGACAGCAGAGATCTCTGGACGGGGAGAGGGAACTGGGAAGGACAGGAAAGCTGAGGATTAAAATCAAGGGTGTGCGTGTAAGGGGTTGGGGATGTGATTTCTGCATGTCTTGTTGTGGAGGATGGAAGCAAATGCAGTGCGTGTGCCCTGGGTCTGTGTGTGCAGCCCCTGGTGTAGGACACAAGGTCCAGCCCTCGGGAAGGGGGTTGCTGCTGGGAGTCTCTGTGGGTGAGATGAATATGCCACATTTGGACTTTCTGGAGGAGCATGAGGGGTAGGATCTACTCCAGAGCAAAGAGCACTCACTGCACTTTGTAGACAGAGATGAAATCAGGCTCCAAATTGCTTCCTCTTATGGCCCTGTTGCCTGAGTGGATCGGGGTGAGCCATGGCCTCCCACGCCTGCCTGGCCCTGGGTCTGGGAATGACCGAGCAGCAAGGGGCCTGTGCTTCAACAGGGCTGCAGCCTCAGGGTGCAGCAAGCTGCTGCTCTCTCCAGCCCATTGTCCTCTTTACCTTCAAAGCAGCTGCTTTGCAGTCACTGCCTTTCCGTGTGAGGGGAACAAAGTGTAGAGCAGCAGCAGTTCATTGGAATGTAAGGGTTCCCCTCCTCACTTTCTAAGGAGGCAGAGGAGTGTTTACCCCAGCAGCCACATACCCAAGCAGGAGGAGAGCAGCTGCTCATCCATGCTATCTGGAGATGGATTGTCTGCTGTTGAGCATGAATGTTGATAAAAGGGGGGGAGCCCAGGTTGAGCTTATTCACAGGGATCTGGGGAGAGGCGGTTCATGTGGTGTTGCAAATGAGATGATCAGAAGGAGCCTGCAGCAGCAGTGCAGGAGGGATTAGCACTTTTGTGGGTAGGAAGCTGGAATAGAGTGTTAAGTTCTAAAGGAGTGTGTGGGGGAGTGGATCACCTGTGTGCAACATCAGCAGAGTGGTCCAGCAGCACTGAGAAATGAGAGCAGTGTACTGTGCAGCAGGCAGAAAGGATGGATGTGAGGAATATGAGTTGGAATATGGCTGCCAGTTGCTCCATTCGAGGTACACAAACAGGAGGATGACATCAGGGTGCAGTGAAAAGCGCAGCCTTCCTCTTTCCTGTAGGCCCACTGCCTGCAGAGTGCACTTGGGGCTTCTTAGAATTTGAATAGGGATCTGCTTTCTCAGAATAACAGTAGCCAAACGTGTCTAAAATTGCTGATGACTTTGTGCTCAGTCCTTGGGGACCACTCTCCCAAAAATTGGAAGCTGTTAAGTACTTCACTGGATATTCCTGGGATAGGTTCCCTTGAAACCCAAGGTGAGTCAAGCTGGGCTTCCAAGACCCACCAAATATTTATTTGCTGCTGTAGCTGTTGATTAGTGAGCTCAATTCCTGTCTGGATCTTTCCCTAAGGTTTATATATTTGTAAACATTTCTAAAAGGTTGCCTCAACTAAGTAGTTTACAGGCTTGATCTCCACCAATAAAGAAAGACTCCTCCATGAGTGGGCTGTTCTGGTTACATTGCTCCATCACACTGGGCTTTCCCAATCCATGGTTAGAACAGGCTGTAGAGGATGACAGTGAGAGCTCCAGACTGCAGGATTGCTGTGCTTTAGAATTCATGACTGTTGTGTTTTTTGTACCTCTTTCAATTGACCTGACTGTGCTATTGGTAATAGTTCTGAACAATTCTGAGCAGTTCCACTGTGAGGCAAAGGAGTTAAGGAAGATCAGACTGGCCTCTTATATCACAGTTCAGTTTGGGACTGAACTAGGGCCTTCCAGGAAATAAAGCAGACCCCCACTTTTTCTACAGAGCCCTCACCTTGCCCAGCTTTGGTAAGGCACTGTCTAGAGGAGAGAGCGGTGGATCCCTGACAGGCAGGACTGTTCTGACCTGTCCCACAGAGTTAGTTGCAGGACCTTGGGGTAAGGAGCAGCTCTGCTGTGCTTTGTTCAGCATCCAGCAGGCTGGGGCTCCTAAGCAGACTGAAGAGAAGTCCTACTACATAGGTGGTAGCTGAGTTAAAGAACCAGCTGGAAACCCTGTCAGAACCCCAGGTAGGGCACAGGGTAGTAGCTGACCTCTTGAGAGGGGCAGATGGGTGTGTGTTTGGCTCTGTGCTGCCTCTGAGTCCTCTTAGTAGAGTCAAAACTGTTCTGTATCTGAAAGATTATGGATTACAGAATTTTAGCAGACAGTGTTTGCTTTCTGCTCCCCAGAGTGAGAAGCAGCCAATTTGGCTGCCAGACCATCTTCTGTAGGATTGCCCATTTCCTTTGCTGCCAGGAGCTGCCCCATTGGAGAGGCTGCCTGCACCCCCAGGCAGGCCTGGCCCTGCCCAGGAGCCTGGCTGGCAGCAACTGCCTTGCAGCCTCAGCTGGCCCTCCAGAGAGCAGCTTTGTGGGAGATAAGGGTAATCTAGAACATGGCACAATACTCTGTGGTGGTACTGTGGGGCCTGTTCTACTCTCCATGGCCACGTGTGCAGGGAGCCAGCCAAGAGCTCTGGGAACATGGACGTGGTGCTGGGCAGGCCGGTGCTGGCCCTGGCACAGCGGCAGGAAGACAGGAGGGAGTAAAAGGACCACATATGATGTGCTGTGCAATGAGCAGTTTACTGTAAATATAGAGTATGGAAATGGAGGTCCCTGAAAATCCAGATACACTCTAGAGTGAAGTATGAGTTGAGTAACAAACTGAAGAACCTGAGGCCAAGAGACAAGTACAACTTCAAGATTTCATTACTGGTTTCGTCTTAGCAGCGAGGTGTTTCAGCTTCCTGAATTGGAGCCTTCCCTGAAACGGCTGTGTGGGGTTCAGGATCAGCCCCAAGTAATTTTGTATGATTTGCACCTCTGGTGTGGGAGTCTGCATAGCTGCTTCTTTTGATGGTCTGTATAGAGACAGTCTGTGGAGTTGTTTCAGAATCCCCACCTAAAGCAGCATAATGAGGCTGCATTGATGCATCCCCTCCTTGAAGCCTTCCTGACTAGGAGCCCAGATAATCAGCATGAGCACCTGAACAGGAGATGCCGTGGATGAATGTTTTCTCTGCTTGGCCTGGGCTACTCCTGAGCTTGTAGAATGAAGCAGATCAAGGAAGACTTTTCAAATGACACAATTAAGTGAATCTCCAGATACTTTGTTCTCTCAGTTCTTTGTGTAGAAAGCTCCAAGAGAGCTGTTCTTGTTGAATGCACAGGTTAGGTGAGACTCAGGCTTCAGCTTCCAGAGCCTCACAGTGTCACTCTGGAAATGTCCTAAAATCCTTGTGTTCGTTCCCATAAATCCCAGAGGTGTTCATCTGCCTGGGTCTGTATTTGAACTGGGAACCTCGTGTCCCAGGATGTTTTCTCCAAGTCACCCAAGGTGCCAGCATTCTTTCTTTTGATGTTTTTTTTTTGTCAGGAAACGTCGAGTGCTTCTCCTGTGATTCTCCGAGTGGATCCCAAGGGCTTTTATGTGTACTGGACCTATCAGAGCACGGTAAGTGCTGAGACTGCCCAGCTCGGGCTCCAAGCAGCCAGGTCAGGTTTGTGTGAGATGACAACACTGCAAGTGCTCGAGTCCTGCACTTGGGAGCAAACTGCCACACTTGTTCCTCTGAGCAGGGATACCCCACCAAGGAGTGGGAGCTGATCAGTGGTGGGTTGGTCTTCACAGCAGCAGGAAAGAGCAAGAACTGAAGGTGTGGCTTTTCTGTGCCTGTCATGCTGGCGTTTTGACTCCTGCAAAGCTCATTATGTGTCCTTCAAAGGACTTAATGGAGAACAGTTGTGCTGATATCCCTGTCACCGAGCAAGAGACAGGATTCTCCTAATCTGTGCAGTGGGGCCATTAACTGACTCGTTGGGGTTTTAGACATTTTAATTGAAAAGTAGTGACCATAGTGATGTAGGGCCTACGCGGAGTCTGGAGAGTGAGTTGTGCTCAGGGTGATGTGTGTGGGCTGCCGGAGCAAAGCACAGGATGCCAGCTGCTGGAGGAGAGGGAGAGGCAACACATGGAGGAAAGAGAATTCAGTTCCTCCCTGATGAGTAGCATCAAGTAATGGAGAGGGAGGTGGAAGGCTGGGCTTCCGCTTTCCAGAGCAGGCTGTGGTTCAGCTCTACTTCCTCTGCCTGACCTACATGCCATGGCAGACAGTCCTGCACAGGCCCTGGCCAGGGTGGTTTGGATGAGCTCTGCCTTTCCAGAGATTGTGCCCAGTGCCAGCTGGGGCCGGGCACTGAGCAGCCCCCGAGAACAGGGTCACAACCCTGGGGACTGTCACACCCCTTGATGTCTCTGTCACGCCTGTTCTGCTTTCAAGGTCTACTCGGGCAGCAGAATTTCTGCTCTAAGGGTTCCAGCAGGAAGAAGTGGAGCAGGAAGTGAGGCAAGGGGAGCTGGTGTCACCATGGAAAGGGAGATACTTCATTGGGATACCTGGGGAAGGAGTTGGGGGAAGGAAGCATAGCTGCCACAAGGAAACCTAGATTGGAAAGGGTCTCGCATTCCTGGAAAATACTGTTGATTAACAGCTAAGGTAAACTGAACTGCTTTTTCACTAGGGACTCAGAAAAGTGTGGGATTAGGAGTAAAATTAGTGTCCTGCTTAACAATAAAATGGGGATACAGCCAGAAGACATGGCATCTACATTGTCCTGTATTGTGATCTTGGAAAATAATATTATCTGCCGCAACAAGTATAATTTGTTCTCCAGACCCATGGTGAGAAACAAAATTAGTAACAGAGGAAGGAAACTCAGGTTGAATATTAAAAGAACAAACAGGACAACAAGCCAATAGTGAGGATGTGGAGGGGCTGCCTGGGGAAGGCTGTGCAGTGTCCTCTGTGGGAATGGCTTCCCTTCCTGCCTTGTTCCTGCTGGGAGAGCTCTTCCACAGGGAAAGACTCTGAGCCAAACCTGCTTTACAGCTTCTGGGGGCTCTGTCATGGAGTATTTTCCTTCCTGCTTTGTCTTTCCTCATTTTCCTTGTCCTTATTCTGTTGTAGGAAAGGGAAATTCTGGATATCACCAGCATCCGAGACACGCGAGCGGGGCGATTTGCTAAAATGCCCAAGGTGAGTGCATAGCTTCTTTCTATCCCGTGTTTCAATAGAAAGGCAAGGCTGCCTGTGGTTCTGGCAGCAGCTCAGGCAGTTTGTCCTGGATTTCTGTAGGAAGAAGGTAGAGAGGATCTCGTCTCCTTACATCACAGCTATGTAAATACAGAAAAACCAGCCTGACTCTTGTCTCTGACCTCCCAGGGGCCCTCTCTGCACCCAAAAGCAGCACTTCCAGACTATGGTAGATGGTCTTATTGGAAGGAATATGTTAGAAAGCCAGGAAAACCAATTCCCCTTCCAAGTGCCCTGCTGCACTGGTAAGCCCTGCTGGAGACTCTGATGCTCCTGCACTGGGTCACCAGAGCTGCTCTTGTGTAAGGATGTACAGGTTACCCACAAACCTGGAGTTACAATGCCATTCCAACACTGTGTGCTGGGGTTTTTCCCTTTAAAGGGAAGAAAATGCATTTTCAGAAAAACGAGGTTTTGGGGTTTTATTTTCCCCTGTATATTTTTACATTTGCACATGATCAGGGCTTTGTTCTTGATTTCAGTTATAGTTGAAGCTTCTTGCAGCCCTTGTTAGGACTTTGTTTCTGGGACTTTTTTTTGTTGGTTTCTAACTTTTCTGTGTATGGAAAAGGCAAGCAGAAAACTGCAGTAAAGCTCAAAGGTGGAAAGGGACCAAAGGAGTAAAGCTGATGGGTCATGTGGTGACACAGGTGACTCTCTAAGGCAAAAGGGAAAGGTTTTGCAATAGCTACTGAGCCTCAAGCAGCTTTTTGCATAAGTTGTGTGGCTGTTTTCTCAATCTGCTCTGAAAATGTCTGTTCAGAGCTCCCCAAGACCAATATTTCTCAAAACACCATAATAAGGTGGGTGCTAAAGGCACAGCAGAGCTCAAGAACAGCACCTATCTTCTTAAAAATCATATTTCCTTCAGAGAAACTGCTTTTCTCCTTAGAAATTCACTAGAATGGAACATACTTGAGTTTTCAATGAGCCTAAAACTTTGTCTGCAACTCATTTTGTGAGAATTGTACTTAAAAATGCTGTCAGGAGGTTGGATTTTCATTTGAGAGAATAAAATATTTGGAGCTGTTAGAGTTGGTGCTGCCCTCTGGATGGGACACACTAAGGAAGAGGCTGACTTAAAGGAAAGGTATGAGATACTCTTTTCTAGGGTGTTAAATTTTGAGGAATAACCTGTTGGCAAAATGAATTGATCTTTGATGTAGATGATAAATTGCTGGTGGAAGTACTGAGGCCATGAGTGCTTGTCCTGGTGGCTGAGAAACATGTCCTAGATTCTAGGAATTAGTTAAGGAAGACTAATTGGAGAGTACCAGGAGAAGACATTTTGCCAGTGGTACAGAGTTATTTGGGGTAATAAAATCAGGCTGGTTTGTAGGAAGACCTTGAATTGCTGATTGACTGCATGATCTAATGAGTGATACATTTTATACAGATAAAAATCAGGCAATGCACACAGAAAAAATCCCTCATCCTTCTGTAATAATGGGCCCTGAGTTGACTGTTGATATGCAGAAAACACTGTGGGTGTAAAATATCAATGTACTGTTCAGCAGTATTTGCCCCCTAAAAGAAGTTGTATGTTAGGAATTATAAGGAAATCATTAGGAAGTCATGCTGTTGTGTACACCCCAAACGGGCCCATATTTATGTGCAATTCCAGTGTATTCTCAAATTAGGTGAGAACTGGAAAAGGTATGGAAGAGCAGCAGGATTAACAAAGGAATGAAGTACCTGCTGGGGGCAGAGCATCTGAGTAGGAGGGACTGCATTCTGGCAGAAGGAGTAAGGTGAATGGGATGTGGAGTCCTGTAAATTCAGGAGTTGAATGGAGAAGGGAAGCACGAAGCTGTTACTCAGGGTCTGAAGCCATTACTCAGAGTTTCTTCCAGTGCAGGAGCTCCATATCAGGTGGAATTTTCCAGAGGTAGGAGTGGCAGAAGCTGGCGGTGCTGCTGCTGCTGTTGCACCTCGTATCACCATGCCATGAGTGATGCTTCCTGCACAGTCATGGAAAAGTGAGTACAAAATGTCAGTACAAGAAGGAAATGCCCTTAGAGGGTTATTAAATGTGAGATAATGCCTCTGGGTTAGGAAGCTGCTGAATCCTAGATTGCTGGGAGCTGCAGGAATGTGTCAGGGAAGTGCCAGTGCGTTTGCCCTGTTCCAGCGCTTTTCCCTAGGCAGCTGGCTGGAGCTGCTCTGTTCTAGCTGTTGTAATAGGCCAGGGATGGGATTTTAGAGTCCTGGGAATTGGCTGCAGCTCATTTTTGAAGAACAACGAAGCAAAGGTCAAGCGCTGACTGATTTATTAAGTATTCTCAGTGGGCAGAAGTGATGCACTTGATGACAACCTTTGCTGTGAAAATCCCAAGTGCTTTTTGAAGTCTGCATTTTACAGAGACTCATTTGAAATAACTCCCCTTTTTATTTCAGGGAGTTTTCTGGAATTCTATGATAACCTGTAGTAAAATGCAGCAGTCTGTCTCCTTATCCACCTTTTCCTTGTGGATCCTGGGAGGTCTTGTGTGGGCACTGAAACAGGTGTTGAACCAAAGATGTGCCATCTGGGTCTGGAAAACTCTTACTTACGTGTAGCTCTGCTATCCATGATGCCTCTGGCTTCAAGCCCTCAGGGTCATGTTCATTTGGCTCTCCGGAGAACAGAATTTCACATAGGAATGCACAAAGCAGGGAAAATTTCTTCACATGAACCACCACACCCTCCACGCGGGGCAGCTGTCTGGGGCGTTGTTACAAAAGGTATTAGTATAAAAAACTGGTGTGGTGAAGCAAACAAAAATCTGTTTTGAGGTGGAAGAATGAACAGGGGTGCTGTCTGCCCTGTTACAAAACAGTGGCTTGGACTGGTTGTGGAATAGAAGTGTTGGAATTAATACAAAGAGTTACTTGTTTCACTGCCTGAAGGTGGAGAAGAAATGAGCCATCGGCCTTGTTTAGGACAAGGAGAACAGTATCCCAGCTGTAGGAAGAGCTGTGGATGGCACCGGCAACAAAAGGAGCATCCTTTCCCCTTCCCAGTCAAGCTGCAGCTGCTCTGAGGCAAAGCTTGTGGCCTGGTGTTCCTACCGGATTGTGACTGAAGGAATTCCAGAGGAAGGAGAGTGCTGTATGGAGAGCATCTGTGCCACTGCTTCCCACAGCGAGGGGCTGTGCAGGTTTGGGCTCTGTCTCAAGGGTGTAACATGCCCTGAGTTTTCCAGTCCCGTGGCACTGAGGAGTCTCCCAGGGAGGGGGTGGGTCACTCTGGATGTTGGGAGTTCCCTGCTTTCAGTAGCACTTTCCCACCACTGTGGGAGCTCTGCCGAGCAGGAGGTTTGGGGTTTTTCTTTGTAACCTCTACACACAGCAGGAAGAATAACACCAAAGCACCCACGCGGAAAACCACTTGAGAAGGGATCTGCTGTCGTGTGCACTGCCAGGACAGGTCACAGCTGGGACCCCATCCGTGATTAGGGATGGTTAGGGAGCAGCTAGTGCCCAGCACAGCGTGAAAAGGGACTCACTGAGGGCTGGCAGCCATAGGAGCCACCTCCAAATGGGTACGGCCCTTGCCTGCCCTCCCCAGCCCTTGTCTCACCACAGAGCAGAATCCTCCCTGGCCCCTCCTACGCCTGTGCAGGGCTCCCCTGCTCACCCTCCCGTGAGAGGGAGCGGATTCGCGTTTCTGCCGTGACTTTTCTTCACGGATTTTTTTTTTTTTTTTAGATGGGGCAGAACGAACCTTGGCGCGTGTTCAAGAGTAATAATGATAAGAATGAGCAGTGCCTTTGAACAGCAAGGAGACAAGATTAAAAAGTTATTGAATGTAGTTCAGCAGTGTGCCGATACAGATCAGGCTGTTATTTACACTCAGATCTGTGTTTTCATTTCAGTAACGAGGAACAATAAGGGCTGCTCCATTTGTGGGGCTTTTTGTGTTTTCTTTTTTTGAGGCACCAAGACCCCGGAATGCTGACAGAGAATGTAATAATAATTAAGGCTGAAGTACATTATGTTATAGGCCAGACTTCTGGGCTGTTGGCTGTGTCTTGGGGTTTGTTTAGATGTTTCAGGAGGCATTGACTTTCAGACAGGCATCTTTTTTAATAAAAACAAAAGTTGTGCTTTCTGATTGTCATGATTATAAACCAGCTTCATCCTCTGTCTACATTCTGTTGGTGTTGAACCTAGAGATGCAGCCTGAACTGCACATGTACAGGGAGAAAATGATACCAAGGCATTTCACTCGTCATGTTTTGAGACAATAAAGTTGGAGCCAGTGGGAATGTTCAGGAACCACGCAGGACAATCAAGTGCCCTCAGAGCTGAGTCGTGGGCTGTGAGCTACAGGCTGTAAATACTGCGGGTGGTCAGTGGTTCTGCTGCAGCACAGGGCATGAGCAGCTCTGGCACTGGGATTCAGCAGCTTGTGAGCCCAGGATGGAGTTGAACTAAGTCTAATTCCAGCCCTCCAACTGAAGAGCAATCATACGGAGCCACCGATCTGTGAATGTGCAAGAGAGGCAGGTACAAGCCTGTGGCTGGCAAAGGATTTATAAATGATGGAGCAGGAGCTGAGCAGGGAAATGGGTGCATGTGAGTGATGGCCGTTGCCATGCTGGGCCCTCCTGCCTCTGCCATTGTTGTGCAGTGAGCTCTGGGGCTGCACGGTCTGCTCTGTCCCTGGCAGTGTGTCCCTGCTGGATTGCAGAATGCCGTGGGTTATTCTGTGCCCTGGAACCTGAGCTGCTGCATTTTCCAGTTGCTTTAGATAAGACACTGAGAGTGCTTCACTGTGGATTTTTGTCTGCCTGTGTCCCTGAGATGCTTGGCACAGGGACAGGCTGGCCCTCGCCATTCCACAGCCATCATCTCCAGCATGGAGCAGCAAGGCTAATGGGGACAGGAGTGTTACCTCCAGAGTCAAAGGCATTGGAAATATCTTGGGGCTTCCTTTTTCCCTTCTGGCAACCAAACAAGACCTCTCTTCTCCAAATGAGAAGATTTATTGTCCTAGTGCCGCAAGACACAGCTCTGTCAGGGCACAGTGACACAGCAGGGTCCCACTGTCAGTTGGCTCTGCCCCCTTTCAAGCAGAGAAAGGACCGTCCCTCTGCCCTGCATCTCTCAGACTCTTTGTTTATATTTGCATGAGAATTTGCTTCTCTCTGGACTATGGACCTCTGTACAGCTGAGGATTTTAGGGAAATCAGGAGGGTGGGACGTCAAATCCCAGGTGACTCCGTATTTCAGCCACTCTGCCAGGGGGTTGTTTTCTGCTTGGTTTTTTTAAAGGGGATTTGCTAAATGCATTTCCCTTCTGATTTGCATGGCTAATATGCACGTCCTGCTTTTTGTGCAGCAATGCCTATTTTTCCTTTATGGCTACTTGCAAGGTGACAGTAAGTATCCCAGAGTGAAGCTGTGGCACAAGGCGCTAAAGGAGTGCAGGTTGTGAAAGAGCCACGATGTGGCATCAGGTTCAGAGCTCCTGCACACAGTCTCTGGTCCTCTCTCCACATCTTCATTGGGTGTTGGATGCATCACTGCCTGGATAAGGGCAAAAGCGCGTGGGTTGCTGGGAACGTGGCCTGAACAGAGAGGTCTGGAGAGAGCCAGGTGACGAGTGTCTGCTAGAGAGCAGCGTACGGAGAAGGAAGGGCTGGGAGGAGCCCCGGATAACAAATACAGGAAATGAGTTCAGCACAACCACAAGTTCACCATTGTTTGGGCCTCCTCTCCTGTACAGCCCTGGAGCTGAACAAATGCTGGTGCATTTGCAAGGTGAAGTTAAATTTGGAGTTAAAATCCCAACACTTTGCCGCTGGCACTGGAAAGTTGAGCTGCAACAAGGAGTTGTCATGAGCGTGGGAAGGAGATGTGGGTGTTTGGTGTGGTGCTCAGTTCTGCGAAGGAAAATGGCTCTCAAGGCAAGAAGGAGCCATTTTAGAAATTCCCTTGTAGAAAATAGGCAAATCATATTCCTTCCCTCCCTCCAAATGCCCTGGGATTAAACAGGTTTCAGAGTTACCCCTTCGGAAAGGTGCTTTTCCAAAATGAGAGACAGCAGTCAGATGACCCTGAGTTACAATCCAGCCCGTCCTGTTTTTCTTAAAGACGCCTGTTTGCTACAGCTGTGTCAAAATTGCAAATACTCCAGAAATTTGGAAAACTGCAGTGAAAAAAATTCTGCAGTTCTTTATAAAATGTGTATGCAGCTGTGTGTGTGATGTGGTGCAGACTGAAACCTGAAGGTGCACTCAGATTCCAGCTCCGGTTTAACTTCCAAGTCTGACCTGCTCTTACAATCCCAGATTGTGGAGTTTGCCCAGTTTCTAAAGGAGCAGGTGCTCTGACAGCTCCCTGTTTGCTTGGACAGGGATTTGTCCTACACTTCAGATAATGGATTGCTGTGCTTTATTCTAGGACTGGAAATTTTATCTTTCTATTATAAGTAGCATCATCAGTAAAACTCTGGGATACCTTGGATACCTTGGCTTAGTGACACCATGCATAGGAATGCAGAAAATACTGAATAATTTAAAGGATTCTATAAATACTTTCATATGGTGCTGCAATCCAAGTACCACTCATCAGATGAGCCTTACACTTAACAAAACAAGTCTCTGGTGAGCCATTGCTGTAGGGTACTGGAATTGCTGTGGAAAAAAACCACTACTAGCAACTGACAGCAGCAGAAAATGGGGCTTGGAGGAAAATAACCCAGCTCTGAGGTGACAGGGGGTCCCAAAAGTATCTTTCTTGTGGAGGGAGGTTACACACGTAAGGGTGTCACACTAATACACTTTCTTGGTGTGTGTATTTTGATAAAATCAACTGGTTACACACCTCTGGCACAGGCAGGCCAAACCCTCCCCTGCTTGTCTGCAAGTCCAGCCTGAAGTTTCAGAAGAAATTTCTTTAAGAGGAGTCTCCAACTTTGACTTTTTCAGACTTGTGTGGGGATGTTAGTTACGATGGTTTGTCCCATTGAGGATCCAGTAATGCAGACTCCAGAATAAAGATAAAAAATAAGGAAAGCCAAAGAAAGGAAGATTGCGCTTAGCAATTTTGCAACCCTTGAGATGCTTGCTGTGGATTTGGGCCAACTTGTGTTTTGGAGTCTGTTTTTTTTGGTACAGTTTTCCTTCGTTCTCCAGTCACTCCCATCTGTTCTGTTTCTTTTGCAGTCCCTGAAGCTCCGAGAGGTTTTTAACTTGGATCACCCTTACAGTACCTTCCTGCTGAAGACCCTGACGATTGTATCTGGCCCTGACATGGTTGACCTCACTTTCCATAACTTTGTGTCTTACAAGGAGAATATTTGCAAGGTATCAGGGCCTGAGGTCATGGAAGTACTGGGAACCACTAAGGATTGGAGCATTCAGTGGGGAGCAGGAAAGGAGAGGAGGAGACAGGACCCTGAGCTGTATCGGCATTACCAACAAGGTTATAAACAAGCAGGTTTATGTTCCGGTCAGGTGTGGTATCTCCATAGTTCTAGAATCTTCTGCCCTGCACAGAGAAGGACCAGTAGAAGACTAGTCATTGTTATCCTTCATGTGTTTTGTATGGATGAATAGGTAGCTGAGAAGTGGAAAAGTTTCAGCTCCTTGTGTTTATAGACAGGAGGAAGGTGATAGAGTCAAGCCCCGCAGTATCAGACAGGATAAGGGGTAACCGTTTTAAACTGGAAGAGGGTAGATTTTGAGTGGATGTGAGAAGAATTTCTACCCTGTGAGGGTGGGGAGGTCCTGGCATGGGTTACCCAGAGAAGCTGTGGCTGTCCCATCCCTGGAAGTGTTCAAGGCCAGGCTGAATTGGGCTTGGAGCAACCTGGGATAGTGGAAGATGTCCTTGCCCATGGCAGGATGTGGGACTGGATGGGCTTTAAGGTCCCTTCCAACCCAAACCATTCCAGGATTCTGTGCCCTTTCCATGTTTGCTGTATCCTACTTGGAGCAGTTCCACAGTGCCCAACTGTCTCTGCCCTGTTTGTTCCAGGACTGGGCTGAGGATATTATGGCCATTGCCCGGAATCCCCTCACGTACAATGCTCCCCGCTACACCTTCCTAGAGAAAATGTAAGTCCTTTCTGAGAAACTTTGTTCTCTGAAACATCTGTGTCCTGCCCTTTCTGTCAGTACTGGGGGAAAAAAGAAAAGGCTTCTAAGCATCCAGGTCCCTTGGCAGCCTCCAGACCAAGGCCTGGGTCATGCCAAGGTTACGGTGATGATCTGTAGGACCCTGATTTTCAGTTCACTGTTAGATTGTTTTCCCAATTGTATGTTTTTCCTTTCTTCTTACTTAGTAGGATATCTTAAGATTGTACAAGTGCATTTTTGTAATCATGTTTGGGGTTTTTTTCCCAGTCTGGTGAAGCTGAAGTTGCAACTGAATGAAGAGGGAAAGATTCCTGTCCGGAAGTGAGTGTGGATATTTGTTTTATTGTGTGTTCAGTCAGACTACAGGCAGAGCAACTGGTGTGAGGATGGTTGCTCAGTGGCTTCAGCTGTCTGCTCTTCCTGCACCTAAGAGGCAGAGAACTTTCCCTCTGTGTCCAGGCCGTGGGAGGGCTCCTACTGCACCTAGGTGACATGTAATTTGAGTCTGGAAAGGAGACTTTCTGGCCTTCATCTACAGCAAGAAATGGCTTAAATAGCCGCAGATATCACTTCCTGGCTGTTGCCAAGAACAAAAATCAACAAAACAAAGCAACTTTGGTAAGATTCTGATCACAGATTGTTTTGCAAACCTGAGCTGAAAGGTGGATGAGGTGTAGGATTGTTTTCCTTTCCTGTAAGGAGTTCTGTATTTGGAGAGCTCTTTGCTGGACTCCCCTGCTCATCTGCAGCAGGGCTCCCTTGCTTTTCTTGTCTCCTTTCTCCCTGTGTGACCACTCCAGTCCTTCCCCACTTCCTCTGTCCCTCAGCCTTCACTCTGGATGTGCATGAGAGCAAAGCAGCCTCTGGGCCAGTGTTAGTGCTGGTACAGGAGCGGAACAGAAGGAGATTTGTCCTTCCCTGTCCCCAGCTTGGCCTCGTGCATCAGGTAGGGCTTTCATTAGAACGGGAAGCAAAGCCCAGTCTGTCCCTTCTCCCCTGCACTATGTGGCATGAATCTGGAATTGATTTTGTGCCATTCAGTGTCTTCCCAAGTAAAATCGCTCCAGGGCTGGTCCTGCGGTTCCTCTGTGTTGATTTAGCTCATAGGATGACAAAAGGCAGCGCTGCTATGTTGAATTCCCTTTTGGGTCCATAAATTACCTTTTGTTTCAAGAAAAAGGAGCTGCAGACAGTACATTTGGGAAGTTTTGAACCACTCTGCTCTAGGTCTGTGCTGGGTTACAGCATCACAGGAGGTGAGCACTAATCACCCCAAATAAACACAGGCCCCCCAGGGTGTGTTGTAAGGCAGAACTGTGCTGGGTTAGGGCTGTGCTGACTAAATGGGCTCTTGGATGGCTGAGCTTCATTCAACATGAGACATTTTTTGTTATTTGTTTTCTAAACCACCAACCAGCAGAATTTCATTGTCAGAAACCAGAATATTCATCAAAGGGCTGTTAAAAATGTGTAGGTCTGTAATGAATAACACACTAGGGAAGAGTGCTTTGAATTAATCTTTAAAATGCAAGCAAGGTAGTGTTGCTGCAGGGAGAAACCAGCTTATTCCTCTGAAACAAGATAGAAAAAAATATCTGATACAGGATGTACCTCTCCTCAGTGCCCATTTCTTGCAGAATGGTAAAAATGCAGACCATGAAATAGTCCAGATTAAGAATGAGGTTTGTAAAAATACTCAGTATCTCCAGATGCAGGTAAACGTAAGGCTTTCAAAACTCCAGAAAATTCTGAAAATTCCATGAGGATTTGCCTTTCCCTTTAAATATGTAAATCCCTTTGGAATCATACCAAGGCTGCTTCAGTTTTGCCTTGCAAAGAGCAGGGTTTGCATGAGCTGCTGCAGCGCCCCCCACCCAGGCACTCCCACCTGGCAGCACAGAGCACTCCTTGTTTCCCTGCTTGCTGTGAGCACCTGTGATTCCAGAAGCTTAACAGAGCTGAGGTTGGATTTATCCGTGGAGGAGACCACAACATGGTGCTGTTGACAGGGATGTTCTGAAAGGAGGGAAAGTTCAGTTGTTTTTACTTCTCCACAGTACCATAGCAAGCACCTCCAAGAGGGGCAGAAAAGGACAGGAGAGGGATTTTGAGTGACAAGGCTCTTACAGAGTCCATAGCCGAAATACAGAACTTCTGCTTTAAATCAGCAGTCAGAAAATCTTGCACAGGTTTATCAAACTTGGTCCCTCAGTTTCTCTCCTGGAGAAACACTGTCTATCTTTGCTGGTTCATGCTTACAGTTGTCTTGCCTGTCTCCCTTGCTGTGCATTTGGAGTGTCCTGCGCTGCCCACAGGTACAGCCCCCCGACCTCTCTCCTGCTCCATGCTGATGTTTGTTTGCCTGTCTGGTCAGTATTTTTCAGATGTTCCCTGCAGACAAGAAGAGGGTGGAAGAAGCATTAAGTGCTTGCCATCTGCCAAATGGCAAGGTAAGGGTTTCTCTGGATATCTAGAAGTCTCATGAGCTTGAGAAGGGATATTTTTCCCTGCCCTGACTGGGATGCCCTTGGCTGTGAAAAACTATCAGCTGAGATGCTCATAGTTGCTTACCTTACCCTACTGCTGCCAGGCCTTAACTTCAGCCTGCTGGCATCAGTTCTGACTCTCTTCCAGTAACACTTGTGACTCCAGCACTTGCACTGTGTGGCACAAGGAGCAGCAGCACCCAACCAGATGTTCCTGTCACTTACTGGGGTTGTCACAGCCAAGTGCTGGGCTGTGGGTGTTCAGTGACAGGTAAGAGCTGTCACAGGTTTGTGGTTCTGACACGTCTTCATTGCATTCTCAGAATGATGCCATCAATCCCGAGGACTTCCCAGAGCCTGTGTACAAGACGTTCCTCATGAATCTGTGTCCACGGCCTGAGATAGATGAGATATTTACCTCGCAGTAAGTTTCCCTCAGGCCACAGCCCAGAACTTGATCTCTTGTGGCAAAACATAGACAGGAGGGGATTTGATGCCGTGTGGTTTGTCTGGCCTTAAGCCTTAGAAGAGCAGGATGCCAGGTCACTTAATGCCTTCACTTACAGCCTGAATAAAATGGATGAGACCTCACTGTGGTACAGGACCATGAAATATATGGGCGCAGAGGGAGGATCAACCTGAGGAAGGATCAATCTCTCCTATGTGAAATGATTTCCTGGGCAATTCCCAGGCCTTACGTCTGCCCCTGTGTGATTCTCTCCCTGCAGCCATCTAAAAGCAAAGCCCTACATGACTAAAGAGCACCTGGCAAAGTTCATCAACAAGAAGCAGCGCGACATCCGCCTCAGTGACATCCTCTTCCCGCCAGCCAAACCCGAGCAGGTGCAGAGCCTGATAGAGAAGTATGAGCCCAGCGGGTTTAACATCCAGAGAGGTGAGTCTTGTTCAGCCCAAAGTTCTTGCTATAGAGGCAGGATGAAAGAGCAGAAGATCTCATGCCTTCTGCCATCCTGCTTCCCAGGGAAGCAATCAGCCTGGTTCTCACAACTCCCTGTGTTGCAAGGCACTTCCAAAGAGCTGCCAGGACCATTAACAGCTCTGTTTGCCATGCAGGGCAGCTGTCTCCGGAGGGGATGGTCTGGTTCCTCTGCGGCCCCGAGAACAACCTGATAGTGCTGGACAAGCTGATGCTGTACCAAGACATGACCCAGCCGCTCTCGCACTACTACATCAATTCCTCACACAACACCTATCTGACAGGTAGCAGTGCCGGGCAGACACGTGCAGGGATGGGGGAGGGACACACTCAGCCGGGCAGATGTTTGTGCCCTGGGCGTTTTGAGGGCTGGCCTGACTCTGAACGCTGTGTGATAGGAAGCAGTGTCACCCTGCAACTGAAAACATCTTGTCAGTCTGCTGCATCCGCCTGCTGAAGGCTGGCAGAGATTCCTGTTGCCCGTTTGAGCAGAGCTGTCCCGTGTGAATAGCTAACGCTGAGCCTCTCTCCTGCAGCTGGGCAGTTTTCTGGGACGTCCTCTCCCGAAATGTACCGCCAGACGCTCCTGGCCGGCTGCCGCTGCGTGGAGCTGGACTGCTGGAAGGGCCGGCCCCCAGACGAGGAGCCCATCATCACCCACGGCTTCACCATGACCACTGAGATCCTCTTCAAGGTAGGGAAGCGCTTCCTCCATGGATGCCTTCCCCTGCCTGCTTTTAGACTGACTGCTGAGGGAGCCAGAGGGATGGGCTGAGGGCAGAGATGTTGGAGAGGAAAAGACTGATGGTGAGGTGACAAGTGAATGAATGTGTGGGTAGAAGGAAAAGTGAACAGATAAGCACTAGGTTGGAGTTTGTACATTTTTGGAATGGGAGGAGTAGCAGAGAGGTTGATAGCTGGATGAAGATGGATGAATGAATGAGGGAAATGTGGGAAGTCGGGCGGAAGCCATGGAGAGGTGGCTGAGCAGAGGTGTCTGTGTCACAGGATGGATGGACAGAATGACTGGTGGATTTATAGATAGAGACACGTCAGAGGAGCAAACCAGATGGGTTTTAGAAAACACACAGTTAAAATGAGTTTATCTTCTGGTCTGCAGCAGGTTTATATGGCTGACAGCCTCAAGTGGAGGCTTTTGGAAGAATAGGGTTCAATTCCTTCCTAATGACTTGAGTGTTGGAATGTGTTCTATGGAGCAGCTGGCTTCCCTGAGGATTCAGCTCCCAGGCTTTGGAAGCACAGCACAAAGCCAGGCAGTACAGGGCATTTATCCACAGCTTGCAGGTTACAAATAAAGGCATCACACTGACATCTTTTCTGCACTCCTTTGCAGCTGCTGCCAACAGGTAGAGGCTCTTTAGATTGTTTTTTCCAGCTCTTTATTTTTCTTCTGTATCTCCCCCCCCCACTCCCACACTTCACTATTATTAAAATGTTTATGTGAGGGGAGGGGGGAAAAAACAACCAACCAAACCAGTCCTTAAGGCCAGAGGTATTGTCATCCTCAGACTCAGTAATTTCCAAAGCCCTGTGGTATCACTGCTGCTTTTTGCACAGCAGTTCACTGCAGATAGAACAGAAATAATGTCATTTGTAGCTGCTGAGTAATTGCAGAGTTCTGCTGAAGCCTGGGACCATTCCTCAAGGAAATTACAACCTGCTAACACAGCATGTGCTAGGTTTTGGTTTTACATAACACATAGTCCTTCCTTACACCACAGTTCCTGTGGCCTTTTAGTAGCATTGTCTGAGGCTTCTCCTCAGAGCCTTGAGGCTTCTGTGACAGACTCCCAGTGGTCCATGGAGGAGCAGCTGTGGCAGCCTTCCTCTGTGCTGAGGTCACGGCTGATCCACGATTTGGGATGATCAGGGCACTGTAATTGCAAAGGAGCAAATGGCACTTCTTTACCAATTAGCAGCACCAGAAGGGAAAATAGTGGAAAGTTTGTGGCAGTTTAACAGGGGCTTGGGGAAAATACTAATATTTTTTCTTGCATCATTAATGCTGAGAAGGTTTCCATGGTATTTGCATTTGAAATGTCAGCACAGCTGGTGACTGAACATTCCAGCTCTCTCTGCTGCCGGGCAAAAGGATTTTATAAGCAGCAGAAACGATAGAAAATTGGGCAGGTTCAGAGGTAAGTATGGACAGAGTTTGCAGTGGTTTAATCTGGTGCTGCACACACCTTTCTGTGCCAGTTCAAGGTGCTTCAGGCAGGGGTTTGTCCTTCTGGCCAGACACTCTCACGTGCAGTGATGTGTACACTGACCTATGCAGCAAGACCCCAAAACCTCACCTTCTTGCATCTTCAGCTTTATTTTGGTGCAAGCTGTTGAGTTTAGCTCAGCATGGATCCTCTGGAGCTGGAAATCTGGGCAGGTGTGAAAAAGATGACACTTCTCACCTTCTTACTGGGAGAATTTTAGTGACTTTGAAAGGAGCTCCTGAGAGACGTTTTGGAGTCCGTTCAGTAGGAGGTCAGCTGTGTATCTGTTATTAATGAGTGCTGAGCTGCTCTCTGATAATGGCCTCTCCTTCAGGATGCCATCGAGGCCATTGCAGAAAGTGCTTTTAAAACATCTCCATACCCTGTGATCCTGTCCTTTGAGAACCACGTGGACTCGTGAGTATTTGGTGATTGGGAGAATTATCTGCTGCCTCCAGAGCAGAAAATACACAGGCAAGGGCTGCTGGGTTTTAAGCAAGTGCTGAGCTGAAGTGAAGCATTAATTCAGGTTTCTAAAGCAACTGGAGGTGGGTCAGAGCTGAAAGATGAGCCTTAACCTGCAGAGTGGAGTGATCACAGTTGTGCAGCCTTTGACCTTGGGGTTGCAGAGTGTGAACATGGGAGTTGGCTTGGGAATGGGACCTCAACATCTGCATAGTTGAGATGGTTTTCTGGATGGAAGACATGGATCTTGAGGTGGTTGTTCATGCCAAACTCTGGATTTGGGCATTTGCTTTCCTCTTCAGTCCTGCCTGATCTCTCTTAGGCCCAAGCAGCAGGCGAAGATGGCTGAGTACTGCCGAACCATTTTTGGAGACATGCTGCTGACAGACCCTCTGGAGAAATACCCGGTACGAGGGAGCTGGGGCAGGAGGCCACTGGGGAGGCCTTTCTGGGAAACCTGGTCACTCCTGCTGCTGGGAGGTGCCACAACAGACACGATGCCATGGACATGGATCCTGGTTCACAGGGATGGGTGGAAGTCTCTGTCACAGAAGTTTTCTTATTTAACACTCTGTCACCCGAGGGACTCTGGGCACTGAGCTCTGGCTGGCCAGGATGTACCAGGTGTGTTCTGTACATGGCACTGGTCCAGCTCTGTCTGCCAGTACTTGGAAACAGGAGCAAGGGCCCAATCGTGCTTCTAGCCTGGAAATACTCCCTTCCACGCATAGGTGGGCAGGTCAGTGCCATGTGCTTGGAATAACTGAGGAAAGCTCCCCATCTGCTTGACTCCAGTCTTCATCTTACCTGTACAACAGGTATTTCTGTGGGCCCAGTGACACCTTTGGTGCTCCCTGGTCACGTTGGTGCCACAGCTGCCCTGCCAGGGGACACCGTTTTAAACATCTGAGCAGGGCCTGTGTCCTGCAGGGCACAAGGCGGCTCCTTGGGGTGTGTAGGGGAGGGGCAGCTGAGGCAGCTGGCCCAAGCATCTGTTTTAAAGCACTGAGACCCAAAGAAGAGCTGGAAAGTAGCAGTGAGCCAGCAGCAGCTGCCCACTGTCCAACCCCATGTCCAGGCAATAGGAACAGAGGGATGAGGGGAGGAACAGTTCAAGGGATCAGCTAAGCTATTAACAGGCCTTTGCTGTCTGTGCAGTCTGTCACATGTCCTTGTCTTGAGCCACCTCCTCTGGGATCTTTTTTTAAATCTGCTGCAGGCAGTGTTTAAATCTGGCCTGAGTGCTGATGAGGGACTGAGGATCTGGGATAATGAGAGAAGTAGGGGGAATGTGAAGCCAGAGGTATGCAGATGCCTTCAGGCCATGTAGGTGTTTTTTAGCAGGATGGGTGGCTAGGCACCATGGCAGAGCCTGAGAGGTACAAAATGCTGGTCTGGAACCACAGGTGAAATCTTAGGAAAAATCTACATTAATCTAGTGGGATATGCTGGCAGATGGAGGAAATTAGGTGTACAGTGGGTGAGAAATGTGTCTGTGCACTGGCTGTTGGCCAGGGGGACAGGAGAGGAGAGTGGATTCTCTCTGTGATGAAGTTTATCTGTTGCAGCTGAAGCCAGGAGTTCCTCTGCCAAGTCCTAAGGATCTCTTAAGGAAAATCTTGATTAAAAACAAAAAGAACCAATCTATGTCTGGGAAGAGGCAGAACTCCCTGAAGAAAGGGAGGAACATGGAACCAGAAACCACTGAGCAGCCAGCCTCTGTGGATGCTGAAGATACTGGTATGTCTGAAGGGAAGTGGGACTAATAAAACTGATGGGCAAAGCTTCCAAATCATCCAATATGAGCTTGGGGCAAGCCAGCACTAGTCATTTAATCAGTTATCCCAAGCAGCAGCATAAAATTGGAAGAAAAATGAAATCTTCAGAATACTTTGAACACTTAGTCCAACGAAAAGAGACAATCATTTACACCCTGCCCATCATCCCTTAGTGATTCACTGATACATGCTGGCTTTTGGGTTGAGAGAAGGGGAATAATTTATTACTATTTGTAGCTCTCTGGTAACCACAAATTCACCACAGCCTGGTTCTTCACCATGAGGGTCTTGGAGGTTCATAAAACCTTCAGCCCCTCTCTCCTCCCTTCCTGTCACCTCTTGGGCTCAGGGGCCCTGTGGTAGAACAGTCCCTGTCATGGTAAGAGTACATAAAGTCGTGTGAGGACAAGGTGAGCACTGCTGCAGAACACCTGGAAATGGACATTTATTCCCACAAATGTGTGTGATCTTGGAGGGGAAACAGCCCAGCCACACTCCTGGGTGTGAGGAGAGCCTGCAGCAGGAATGGTTTGGTCTCCTGGGTGTGCTTGGTGTACTGGTTCATGTTTGGATTTGGCCAATAAAATTGTAGGATTCTTCCCCTCAGCGTTCCAGCATTACTTGGTGGTGAGATCTGGCAGAGCATTCCATTGCCAGCAGCCTGCAGGGTCCTGTCTGTATCCTGCTAATCCATACCACTGATGTGGGCCTGTGTGCTTAGTCTGGGCAGGTGATGTGGCTGAAGAGGAGCCAGAGGAAGAGGATGAACAGCTCAGAAACCTGGATGAAGAAGAAATTAAAAAGATGCAGTCAGATGAGGTACTGTCACTGTTGGTTCTTTTCTGTTTGGATTTTTGCTGCCTTTCATTTTTCTCTGAGGCCTCACCCTACGGAATAGCAATGAACCTTAAGTGTGAAGGGGAATGAACCTGTTGGGAGCTTTCCATCCCCCATGCAACAAGACTTTTGCAGGAGACGCTGAAGAAGAGAAATTTTGTTGCAAGCATAAAGCATGTGGCAGAGGAGTTACTGCTGACTCCGTATGATTTGGAGATAACTGTTTGCCTTGGGGTGTTGGAGAGGCTTAGACTCGGTCTGAGAAGTTGTTACTGAAAGTGCTGCTGCTGGAGGGGGAGGGAGGAGACCAGCATTACCTTGAATAAAAAGTGTACTTCCCATTTCCATCTCCCTGGTATCCTTTGGAGAGGAGGAAAAACAATATCCCCAGTTGGTCCCAGACTCTGTGTTCTGAGGGGTCAAAGAGGTCCTGGGCTTTGTACATCCTCCCTGGAACCTCTCCATGTGCCTTGGTTCCATTTTTGCCCAGCTGCCTGGAGATTTGGTGCTGCTGCCCACCATGGAGCTGTAGGACTGGCAAGCCAGAGAAATTGGAGCACCCTGGTCACAGCAGCCACCAGAGCTCTTTGACTGGGAGGCCCTGGTGCAGTTTGTTTCATCTCCAGGGAAGGTCTCTTCATCTGTTTCCTTTTGGATTGTGTTCTGCTCAGGGCACGGCTGGCCTGGAAGTGACGGCCTATGAGGAGATGTCCAGCCTGGTTAATTACATACAGCCCATCAAATTCAACTCCTTCGAGATCTCTGCCAGTAAGTCGGGCTCAGTCCCTTCGGAATCCAGTCCAAGTGCTTCCTGGGTCTGTTGGTCCCCCAAGCAGAACGGGGACTGGGCGTGCCTTGCTCCTAAATGCTTTATCATCTCCTGTTTCTAGAGAAGAACCGGAGTTACGTCATCTCTTCCTTCACTGAGATGAAGGCTTGCGATCTACTGAGCAAGTTCCCCGTGCAGTTTGTAGAGTATCCTTTTGGCAGCCCTTTTCCAGTGCCCCTGGGTGCTTAGAGTGTGAGGGAGATTCTTGACTGGATGTATCCTGCTGTAGCCACTGTCAGGGCTGCCAGATGCTTGTCCTTAAGAGGAAAGTGTATGGAAAAGGAGCCTGGGCCTCTCTGCTGTCTTGTCTGGAAGGCTCTGAGCATTTGGTAGCAGAGCTCCAACAGTTTTTACAATGGGAATATGTGGGCTGGCCCCAGGGCACAACAGGAGCGCTCCCGACTTGTTTCCTATAGAGCCCATAGATACAACAAGCGGCAGATGAGCCGCATTTACCCCAAAGGCACCCGCATGGACTCCTCCAATTACCAGCCCCAGATGTTCTGGAATATCGGCTGTCAGATGGTGGCACTCAACTTCCAGACCATGGGTGAGTGTCGGGGTGTCCTCCAGCCTCTGAGCGGGTGAGGTCAAGTGGTGCTGGTCTCTGGGTGCTCCTGGTCCCCGTCTCTCTTCCTTTGCTGCCTTTTCCCAAGTGCTGTTCTCCTCTGACTTGATCTCCCACAGACCAACAGCACTTTTCCATGCCCAGCACAGACCTGGCATGCACACACGTGGACTGCTGTCACCCTGTGTCTGGGCACTGTCCCTGGTTGTCTTGTTCCACAGTGTCACACTGAATCACATCCATGAGGGCACCTGCAGCCCCTGTCCTCCAAGCTGCTGCCTCTACAAGGCAGAGACACAGCTCCATCTGGCCACAGCACTGACCTGTCTGTGCCATTATTTCCAGGATTTTGACCTGAACAAGGAGGAAGGGACTTTCCTTGCTGCACAACCGGCATAAGAAGGAAAGAAAAGCCTCAAGAGAAAGCTGTTCCTTAGCTCTCTCCCTTCCTCAGAGGGCTGTGTTATGTATAGAGCATAGGAGACAGAAGGGAGCAAGTGCAGGGTTGGTTCTGAAGAGGATGACACAGTGCAGGCAGGTGCAGAAACCACCTGGTCAGTGGCTTCTGAAACCAGTGGTCAGAAGTGTCAGACAGAAGGTGGACTCAGAGGAGGTCCAAATGAAAGGGAGGGAAGGAGCAGAGGGGCTTAGGCACCTACTGATTCCCACCCAAAAATAGTGGGTGCTCCTTAAAGCAGGTTTTAATTTAGTTCTGCCTATGACTTAAGGTGCAAGTGCAAGCAACCCACTTCCCTTCCTTACAACAGCTGCTGCAATAGTTTTCCCTGTAGGATGCTGAGAGGCTTAATTAGTTTTCAAGCTGGCTTTGTGAGCCGTGGGCTGGCAGGGGCTGGCAGCTTCCGGCAGCTCTCAGCTCCCTCGTAGCACACAGGCTGCCTGTCCCCCCCAGCCCTGTCTCACTGTGTTGCTCTGCTCTCAGATGTCCCCATGCAGCAGAACATGGCCCTGTTCGAGTTCAACGGGCAGTGTGGGTACCTGCTCAAGCATGAGTTCATGCGGCGACCCGACAAGCAGTTCGACCCCTTCTCCGTGGACCGCATCGACGGGCTGGTGGCCACTACTGTCTGTGTCACGGCAAGTACAGCCTGCGTCACCCAGGGGGGACTCTCAGTGCCACATGAACCCGTGGAGTCCTGGGGGAAAGCGTTACTGTGGCAACTCCCAGGCTTGTCACTATTTTAAATTAATCATAATCACATGAAAATGGAAAATGAGCATCTGCCGTGCAGAGGCAGCCAAGGCTGTGCTGGTGGGGGGGGGAGGAAGTGCTGAAACAAGAAATAGGGGTGGAGGTAAAAGAAGAGCTGGAGCAGAAAGGCTGTTTTGGGGTGGGAGAGTGACTTTGGGGTGAAGGAATGAGTGGGTCCTTCTGTTTTACTCTTCCCAGCAGTTGCTAAGTCTGTGTTGTTCACAGGTACTCTCTGGTCAGTTCCTCTCGGACCGCAGTGTGAAGACCTATGTAGAAGTGGAGCTCCTTGGGCTGCCAAGGGACGCCAAACGCAAACACAGAACCAAACTGACCTCCACAGCCAACTCCATTAACCCTGTGTGGAAAGAGGAGGCTTTTGTTTTTGAAAAGGTGAGAACATTTGATAGTAATTTAGCCAGAGAATCCTTAAAGCTCCTGATGGCCATGAGCGCTGCCTTAGGAGAGGTCAGAGCCAGCAGAGGGGACTCCCCTCTGGAGGCCTCAGGCCTGGCTTTGGACACACTCAGGTAACAGCCAAACAACAATATCCAAAACAACTCTCCATCAATATTTCCCAGAACAGACAACAGGTAGCTGGGAATGGTTCTGGAAATAACAGGCATCCAAAATCTCCCCTCTGTGATGCCCTCTTCAGACTGATCAGTTTGGAAAACTTCCAGCACCAGAAAGGAACTGAATGTCTGTGGTTAAACTGTCAGTGAGAAACAGCCAAACCGGAGCAGTAATGGGACCAGTTTTCAGTTGTGCCAGAACATGGAAAGTTGCCCTGTCTCTCCCCAAGAATTCAGTGATCACCAATCCAGCTGCAGGGCACAGGGAAGTTAAGTCAAGTACACATTACACAATTCATCTGTCAGGCACAGTATGGAGCTACAGGTATTTTCAGCCTAACTGGCTGAAATATTGTCCTTTCAGTTTCCTCAGGCTTAAACTCTCTGAGACTTCACTCCTGGCAGAATAATTTTGAGTTCCTTTTATGGCACAAGAAAATGGGGAAGGAAGGAGTCAAAAGCCCTTATAGCAATGTTACCATGTTTGCTAAATTATCCATCCAGTTCATTCTATTCTCCAGTGGTTGCTTCCTGGAAGCAGTGGTGTGGAGGGTTTGTTGCCCTATTTTTCTCTTTAGGTAACCTGTGATCCGGGGCAGGCTGAGAAGGCTGCGTTTGGTGGAGTTTCTGGGCATTCAGCTGTCTATGATAAACTGTGCCCTTAAATTACAAGATGCAGAAATAGGCAGTGCCATCCTTAAGAGATGGAGTTGTTTGGTTGGAAGGAGGAGGAGGAGGATGCTGCTTTCAGGAGATAGAGGTGAGGACACTGGTGCCTTACTCTGCTTTTCCCTTAGATCGTGATGCCTGAGTTGGCGTCTCTCAAAATTGTGGCTTGGGAAGAAGGAGGGAAGTTCATTGGCCAGCGTATCATTCCCATCATCGCAATGCACCCAGGTAAATCAGTGGAAATTCCTTCAGCTTTTGTGCCCTTGAGACCTGTCCAGTGGGAGCCATAAAGACAATACAAACAGCTGCATACTTTGCTCCTTAATCTCCATGCCTGAGGCAGTGGAACCTTCAAATCCATCTTGTTATAGCCTTGGCTTTATCCCATAATGTACCCACCATGCCCTCCTGTAAAGAGGGCCTTGGGCAGCTGGAGCAGGGAGACAGGGAGGGACAGGATGCTGCCAGCTCAGCTCACTCTCCTCTCTGCCCCAGGCTACCGCCACGTGTGCCTGCGCAGCGAAAGCAACATGCCGCTTACCTTGCCCGCCCTCTTCGTGTTCCTGGAGATCAAGGACTATGTGCCGGATGCTTGGGCAGGTAGGGAGCGCTGGAATGCATGGGGAGTGCTTCTGGCCTCCTCCAGACTCTGATTCAGAAGCATTTTTCCAGCCTGGGAAGTGCTTTTCCTGCTGCGCCCTCAATTCCTTGTCGGGGTGGGACTTGAGCGCGTGCCAGCATCCTGTGACAGCCTCGCTGCCTTGAGAAGAGCATGGAGGCTCCCACTGCAGCTGTGCCTGGCTCCCACCTGAGGTGCAGTGCAGGTGTACCAGGCTCCAGTGTGGCATGGCTCGGCCCTACTGTTGTTCAGAGGCAGGGAGAGGTTTCCTTGAGGGAATAGGTGACATCTCTCAGGGG
The DNA here is from genome assembly GCA_013389985.1 of Dryoscopus gambensis. Lineage (NCBI taxonomy): Eukaryota > Metazoa > Chordata > Aves > Passeriformes > Malaconotidae > Dryoscopus > Dryoscopus gambensis. The sequence goes on from WEIT01003779.1 coordinate 239,294, forward strand.
CTGCAGAGAACAGGGGTTTTAGGGAGGTTCTGGGAGTGATGTTCTTCCCTGTTGGAAGAGAAGGGGGGTTCTTGCTGGTACTGAGATATAGGAACCTTCCTTTGAGAAGGGTCAGAGCTGGATGAGACAGAAGCCTCACTGGAGAGATCAACAATCATGACCAAACCCACACAGAATGCAACAGCATCAGCCACAGGAGCTCTCGTGAATACTTCTCATGTTTGCTCTCTCCTCCCCTGTGTTCATATAAATGAACCTTATTCACTGGGGAAATCCTGAGAAATTTGGTTTATCACATTTTTATAAAAAAGATGAGGTTTGTACAGCATTGGACTGGAATTGGAGCAGGGAGCTGTGCAGGTGAGAAAAGTCTTAACCCTGCCCTGGATTTTGGGAGCAGAGTTCCCAAAATCACTTCACAGAGCTGCCCTGAACATCAGTTGTGAGCCATGGCCGTGGGCTGGGACTGAGGTGAAGGAGGTTCCCTTCCTCCCTCCCTTGTGCTGTCAGGGAGAGGTTGGTTACAAGCAGAGAACACAAACTGTTCCTTTGCCACAGTGTCCTGTGCTGGGCAGGGAAAATGAGTCCATGAGTTGTTTGCTATCCAAGCCAAGCCCTCCTCTCTCCTTCCAGATCTCACTATTGCCCTCACCAACCCCATCAAGTTCTTCAGCCTGCAGGACAAGCGCTTGGTGAAGCTCAAGGATGCCTCAGGGGAGGTGAGTTTTTCCAGGTTCTGTTCTTGAGAGCACCTTGCATGGATTCAGCCTGAAGTAACGGAGTTTTCATTTACCTCTTTGTTTTAGAGGTCTGGCACACAGACAAACCTCTCATCTGCTGAGACTAACGGGGTGGCAGGCTCCACTGGGAAACCCAGCATTCCTCCCTCTAACGGGTCCACAGGTAAGTTTCCAAGAGTTCTCAAGCATTCATGCATCTTGGCAGCTTAATTAATTCTTCTGTACGGACACTGACATCCTTCACGCTGCCTGCGTTCTGGTGAGCTCTCCACTGGCCATTTCCAACCTGGACAGCCAAGATGGGACATTAACAGAAACCTCTTTTGGGATTTCAGGAGCAGCAGTGTTCACCAAGGATGAAGCTGTGTTAGAAGTGATGCAGATGGCAGGTAAGTCCTCATGCTGGTCACATGGGCTGAGGCCCTGCCCGTCATTTTACATTCCCAAGGTGTAGCCACCACTAAAGACAAATCCCAGGAATCTTGGGGCTTAAGGACAGGTTTCCTTCAGCACACCTGCACTCCCTGTGCAACGTGTTTTTCACCTGCTTCCAGGTGTCTGAATGCAGTGTGATGCCAATTCCTGTAAACATGGGGCCCAATTGTGCCTCAAAACTGAACTGAAGGCACAAGGGAAACCTGTTTCACTCAGGATATGTTGGCAAGTAACTGTTATGTACACTGCTTTTTTAGAAGTTATTCCTAAAGAAAAGTGTTCCCCAGGACAGAGTATGTACCTGGGGAGAGGCATCCCTTGGTGTGGAGCAGAGGGGGCTCCAGTTTGGATGTGGTGGTTAGGGACATGTGTTGGAGCCTATGCTCCAGTTTCCCTACTCCAAGCCTTGGGAGGGAGCTGGCCCTGCTCAGCCTTTTTATTTTGTGTTTCAGAGCCTGAGACAATCAGCCTTGCTGAGCTGCAGCAGCAGAAGTGCTTCCTGAAGCTGCTGAAGCGGCAGGAGAAGGAGCTGAGGGAGCTGGAGCGGAAGGGAAGCAAACAGAGGGAGGAGCTGCTGCAGAGATATTCTGCGCTCTTTTCGGAGCTGGCCTGTCCTGGGAGTAAGAAAAGGACAATACGCACAAGGAAAACCCAGAAGAAGAGGTAACCACAGCCTGGGGGTCACCTTCCCAAACCAAAACAAGGATCCCCAGGGAAATGTGGGCTTCCCCTCCTCTGTAGGAAGATGGAGCAGTGCAGGCATCTGCAACCCAGGGGGGTTGTTCCCACTGAGGGCAGGTGGGAAGGTTGGGATTATATTGGCATGGCGAGAAGCAGCACGGCCCCGATTCTGCTCTGCAGGAGTGTGACCCCCAGTGATGCTGGTACCAGTGAAAATCCTGTAAAAGTGGCAGAGAGCATCAATCGCTGCCAGCTCCTGGAGCTGAGGGAAAGGCTGGAGATGGACCTCATCCACCTTGGGGAGGAGCACCACAACTGGATCCGAAGGAAGAAAGAGCAGCACGCCACTGAGGTGAGGGCTGCGAGTGTCATCTGAAAATGTATCCTGGGACAGCCCAAAAAATCCCAAGTTATTCACTAAGCTGATCTTGGGAATGACACACACATTGTCCAGTCCATGCCAGGTAACTGAGAATGAAGATATGAAACTTGTTTGTTAGAAGCCCTAAAAATCCTGCAGAAACACTTTTTTTGTCTGCTGTTTTTTAAAAATAGAGCAGCATTGCCCTGGAGCACATCAGGCTCCATCTGTTCCAGATCTTCTGATGGCTTAGCACGGAGTTAATGTGGTGTTTAGTGGCTTCACACATTGCCAGGTGCCACCTCTCTGGGAGCCTGGGAACGCTGAGAGCTGGGTGGCATGGAGGTGGGCTGAGGGTTCACCAGGGGCATCATCAGACATGTTCTGCTGTTTGACTTGGTGGAAGTCATAGAGTCCGGGTGAGGGGACTCCTGCAGGTTGAGGTCAGCCAAGGCCAGCAGGAGCCACGGTGGTGCCTGGGGACAGAGTGCATGCCATGGGAGGGTGGTGGTAAATCCAGCATATGCTATCTGTTCCAGTGAAAGGGGAGCGATTCCAGGCTTGGGAGGCCTTTTCCCATTAGTATTTTTCAAAGGAATTTGCACTTACACATCAAAAATCTTCAGTTCCCTGGTGCACGAGTCCCTTGCAAGCTTTGTGCAGCCCTGAAGGGAAAATAACACTTGGGCACTGGCTCACCTGGGAATCAGGCTTCTTACCTGGGACAGGAGCCAGGGATGAAACCTTCCTGTCTCACAAGTGTCACTCCACTGGCACAATGGGGCCTGCGTGCACAGCTGAGCTCACTGCTATGGCAGTGTTTGCACTGAACCTCATGGATTCAGAACTTGTGGCTCCTGGAATTCAATGCACAGAGGTGTACAGCTGACTTGGGTACAGATGGGGTGCAGCGTCTCATCCTGGTTTGTAACTGTTCCCTTTTGGTCTTGTGTTCATCCCTTGAACAGCAAGTTGCCAGGATCCTGGAGCTGGCCAGGGAGAAGCAGGCAGTGGAGCTGCGGGTGCTGAGGGACACGTCGGAAAGGTAAACACAGCAGTGGAATCACAAATAATGCCCAGTTCTGCTCTGGGGCAGTACTTTCTGCTGGATCTCAAGGCTCTGCTCTGCAGAGGATGGGGAAGAGAAGCCTTTTTTCCCTTTGGCGAGAAATTGAGGCAGGGGGATGTGAGATGGGATCTCACACAGTGGTATGGGGTCAGATGCTTCTTGTGACCCACAGAACAGTGCTCTGCCAGGAGGCACTAAGCAGGATACAGTGTTCCATCTGCAGTGAGCAGCCTGGAGCCACTGATGGGGAAGGAAAGGAAATAGCACTGCTGGTCCCTGGCTGCCAGCTCTGTCTCTTGCAGTCAGGACCTCACATTAATCCCTTCCAGGGACTGATCCACTCCATCCTCTAAGTGAACTGAGCGTTTTGCCTCCAGCATTTAAACAAACTGGCAGGATCAATTGACCAGTTTCTAGCTAGACATGTATCCATGTGTTCTTGCAAGAATTTTGTCCTGAAGCTAAAATTGTCACTCATTCCTCCCTCCCATTAAATCCTCTCTCAGTCTTTACCTGCAAATTCAGATAAAACTCTGTCTTTCTGTGTCCTGTCCTGAGCCAGAGTCTCTTTTCTCAGCTATTCAGGCAAGCCTAAGGAAACAGGTGAGTAGCCAGGTAACTGTTTGTGGAGAGTAGGATGGCATTAGTACAGTCACATCTGCAGCTGGCTGGGAGAAGCTCCAGAAGGTTTTCAAGATCTGGAGCAACAGGCAATGAAATGGCATTTCAGTTCAGCAGGAATAAATATAAAATAATCTAAGTTGAAAACCCTGGCCATAGCCCAGCTGTGCACTGGTGCTGGCACTCAGGTAAAAGATCTTCAGCTGTTGTGGATGCTCTTCATTCCCAGCTCTGCAGTGGCCAAAGTGGCAAACAGGATTTTGGTAATTGTACAGGGGGGAAAAAAAAAAAAAAAGATTGAGTCAGCCTTGTGCCACTGGATCTGTCTGCATTGAGCTGTCCCCTTCTCAGTGTGCCATCTCAAACAAAAAAGTCTTCGAAAGAGCCAGAAGAACAGCTAGCACTGAGGAGGAATTTGTGCACAAAAAGGAGTTAAATGGGACAGCTAGGATAACAGATGTTTGAGGGAATGTGACAGGAATGTGTAAATCATGAGTGGTCTGGAAGAGAAGAGGGAAGTGATTGCTCACTGTTTGTCATAGGAAAGAAGGGTGGGACACCCAGTGAATGTCTCGGGTGCCTCTGTCACGTTGTGTATAAATTAAGTACTGTTGCTCTGAGGGCCAGGAGCTGTGAAATCCAAAAGTAGAGGTAAACTCCAAAGTATGAATGACATCATGGAACGTGATCCATGCATAGATACTGGAGGATATACTGGATACTGGGAAGGTGGAGGAGGGAAAATTTCCTGTACACTTGTTCTTTCTTACACTTGCCTTTAGCATGTGCTGCCTCCACTACTGGGGCAGGACATGTCCTGACTCAGGACTTAAAATATCCTTCAGACTCCAGGCCTCCTGCTGCAGAGTCTCCCACACTTGGTGTTCCTGGACAGCGGAGCACTCCAGAGAGCTGTGGCTGGAGGACTGCTCTGCTCTCTGGGGCTGGTAACCAGGCCTGTATCTCCTCTCTTCTCCCCACAGCAACATTAAAGACATTAAGAAGCGGATGGAGGCAAAGAGAATGGAGCGGGTGCAGGCCATGCTGAGGAATACCAGTGACAAGGCTGCTCAGGAGAGGTGCGGGAGTGGATGTTCCTGGGCTCTGTCTGTGCAGGATGCAGAGTCTCCTGCTGACTTGAAAGCTGACAAAGTAGAATTTTGCATCCAGTTATTTGCCTTATGGCTCAGCCAAATTTGAGTGGTGTTTTATTTGTCCTTCCTAAAATTACAGCAGCTTCTCCCTGTGGCAGGACAGCATGGGCATGTAACACACCTGTTGATCAGTATGGCACTGATCAGTACTGACAAACGGGTTTTATGGAAGGAGAACAGCTGGATTTTACAGGGTTTTATACTTTTCTTTAAAGGTTGAAGAAAGAAATTAACAACTCCCACATTCAAGAAGTGGTGCAGACAGTCAAACGGGTGAGTTCTGGGGGGAAAGGCTGCCCCAGAAGCTCTGGGTTCTGCAGGGGGATGTCAGAGGGAACTTGGTCAGTGTGTTCGGGGCATTTGTAACCCATGGCTCGGGAACAATGGGAAAAGCTGGCAGGAGGAGAGACACCCCAAGGACCCCAGCTCTGCCCTTCAGAGACCCAGTGCCAGACAAAGCTGAGTCCGTGTCTGTGTGTCTGTCAGTGTGTGTCCCTCAGTGAGTGTTGGCATGTGCGTCCATCTGTCCGCCCATGTCTGTGTGTGTGGCTGTGGGGCCATGTGTTCAGCTGTGTCTGTTTCTCTGTCCGTGTCTCTGTCCATGTCGTTGTGTGTCCCTGTTTGTCTGCGTACGTGTTTCTACTGCACGTGTCTGTGTTTGTGTCTCTGCGCATCTGTCCGTGTGTCTGGCCAGGGTGTGTGTACCTGTGTGTCAGTGTCTGTGTCCAGCTGTGTGTCCACATGCAGCTCTGTGCCAGTGTCAGTGTCTGTGTGCCTGCCCTTCTGCAAGTCTGCATATCCACATATGTCTGTGTGTGTCCCTGTATGTCTGTCCACATCCCTATGTCCCACATGTCTGTGTGTGCTCACCTGCCAGGCTGTCGTGGTGTCCCTGAATCCAGGCCGGCCCTGCTGGGCTGAGCTTGGGCTGTCCAAAGCCCTTGCTTATAAAACTGGAACCTGAGGGGGGTTAATTTATTCTTTTTGAAGGTGACAGAGAGGACTGGCAGGTTCCAGCAGAAACTGGAGGAGAAGCAGGCAGCAAGTCTCCAGTCCATCAAGGAGAGAGAAAGCCAGGTAAGGACAATGTTTAGGGTCAGGGCTGTTCCTTGGCACGTCCAAACCACCAGGGAATCAATCTTTATTGCCACCCTCAGCCCACCCACTCTGAGGGGGTGAGAAAGTGGATGAGGGGCCCACACAGACCCCAGATGCACCAACAGCTCATCCCAGAGCTCCTGGTCTTTCTGCTTGGCTCCAGTGTGGGGGAATGACCTGATTCTCCATTTGCAGCTCCAGCAGCAGGTACGGGTGGAATATGAGGAGAAGTTGAGAGCTCTAAACATGGAGGTTCAGGAGATGGTGAAGAAGTACACCAAAGCCAGCTTTCCTGGAGAGCCACAGACGGGGAAGGAAGCAGGTCGGAGCATTCCTGAAGGAGAACAAAGCTCTACAGAACAACTGGAAGCAAACATCCCAGTGGCAGAGGTGTCCAGGCTTACACTGGCAATGACTGAGCCCTTGGGAGCTGGAATAGATGTGGAGATAGAAGAGAGCATATTCTGAGATGAGTCCCTTCCTTACTGTTCATTGCAAGACGGTATATGGTGAAGTAACAACCAGCTTCACAAACTACTGCTATCCCTTTCCATTCTGGGGAGCTCCTGAAATCCTTCAGGAATGTATTTACATTATCCCAGATATCTGGAAGTAGTCTGGAGAGCTCACCCTTCAGAGTACATCCCCCTCTGTCTTCCCCAGCCAGAGCTCTGAGGTATTTCAGCAGTGGGAAAGGGCCTGTACCTGCAGACCAGCTCCCTGTTGGCATCACAGCAGCAGCTACAGGAATATTTACTTTGCATTCAGATCAGTTTTTAGAGTCAGTTCCCTCACCACTCCTCACATGCATTCCTTCGCATCAGTCCAGCTCCTCGTAACATCTTCCACACGGTTCAATGAAACAGCAATAAACAAACCAAACAACCCCTTAAACAGTGATACAAAGAGACACCACAGGTGGGGATGGGGGTGGAAAGTGGACTCAATCACAGCAAACCACACCAGGCTGTGGGTGCTACAGAAGAACAGTTACACCTGAAGCTGCATTAATAAACAATTACAAATGCTGCTATAAAACAAACCAAATCCCAGCTCAAGCCAGTATGAGACAGCATGTTCCAAGCCTAGTCTGAACATCCAGCAAGAGTCCACATCTCCCCTGTGGTGTCACCAGAGTACTGGAATTATGGATTGTACATTTCTGAGCTATTTATTTTCTAAAAAAATTTTAAAATTGCTTTTCTTAAACAATTGGGTCACTTGTTACTTAGCTGCAGCTAGTGTGCATGTCTGTGTGTTTGCCCATGTCTGTGACACTGTATGTGTCCGTACCCAGGCGTGGGTGTGTCTCGATGCCTGTGTCCAGGTGTGTGTGTAGCTGTGTCCCTGTGCGTCCCTGTGGTCATGTGTCTGTGTGTCCAGGTATGTACATGTACATCTGCGTGTGTCCGTATGTCTGTGTGTGTGTCTTCATCCATGTCTCAGCGTGGGACTATGTCTGTGTCCATCTATCCAGCTGTGTCCATGTGTATTTCTCTGTGCCTGTGTGTTCATGTCTATCTTGGTATCCATGCATCTCTATGTGTCCATGTCTGTATGTCTGTGTCTCTGTATCCAGATGTCCATGTGTCTGTATCCATCCTTGTGTCTGTCCGTGCTTCCCTGTCCCTGTCTGTTCATGTGTCTGTCTGTGTGTGTCCATGTCTCTGTCACAGTGTCTGTGGCCCCTGTGTGTGTGTCTGTGTGTCCCTGACTGTCTGTGAGTCTGTGTGTCCACGTCCCTGTGTGTTTGTCTGTCCACTTATCTCTGTCCCTGTGGTGTTTGAGGCCCTTCCTCACCAGAAGACAAGCATTCCAGCAAGGTCCAACTGCAGCCAGGGAGCAGTTGGAGATTTTACCTTAAATCCAGAGGCAACCCTGGCAGTTCCAAACCGGAGCACAGGGGGACTGAGCCCTGCATCCTACACCAGTGTGTCACCAGCTTCGGCCCCTCAAACCCCTCCAGAGAAGCTTTTTAGAGGCTATTTTAAAAGAAAATTTGTCCCGTCTCTCCCTGAAGGGACCCCAGATGCCAGTGTCAGACCAGAAGGTGGACACACAGGGTGGTCCCCTCTCCACACACTGCCAAAGTTCCAGGGGTTGGGTTTTCCCCTCAAACCCTCTCTGGAAATGAATCCCACAGAATAAACACACATGGAAAGCCAGGACACAACAGCAGGGCCGTATTTGCAGGAGTTTTCCTTCCCCCAGTGCCACGACCTAAAGATCATGTTGCTCAGGGAGAGTGGCAGAGACAGGCAGGACACGCTCTGTCCCTCCAAACGGCACACAACAGGACAAACACTCCAAGTCACGTTGGCCAGGTTCAATCTCACAGGCTGCTCCTACCAACAGCACTGGCACAAGCTGTGACACTGGACAACAGCACTACAGTCCATCCCTCCACCCTGCCACAATTCCCAAACAGCTTCACTTTCCAGCCTGGAGACCTCTAATTCCTGCCTTGCAGCAACTGCTTCCCTGGGAGCCATCTGAGAGCCAGCAGAACCCGACGCTTTGCCCTTCTCAAGCTGAGCCCCTCTGCCCCTTCCTCAAGCAGAGCATCAGTGTCCCAAGAGCTCTGAACAGCACAAAGCCAGAGGCCAAAGCAAGGGCTGACACAGCACCAGAGCAACACACCTTGAGGTGTGGGCATTTCCAAATCAACCAGAGCTCAGCTGGACTGCGACAGGGCTACGAAAACACAACTTCAGCACTTGGCATTTGCGGCATTAATGTCCTCTGATGTTTGAAACCTGAGCAAGTAAACCCACCATGAGAACTTGTGCCCTTACAAGCCCATCACAGTTTCTGCTCTGCAACCCTTCTGTTATGGAACCCAAAACTGGCACAGGGGATTGATGCCAAATTTCATGAAAAATAGGTGCAATCTTTTATACAGATTTCGCCTCAGTGCTAAAAAACACCATCTAAATGTACTTTTCAGAATGCACATGGAAGCATCACTATAAGCAAAGCCAGGGCTCCCATGAAGCACAGACCACACTCTGCATCACCCCCTTTCGCCCCAGGGTGAAGCCCCTCTGTGCCTCTGAGCCCACACGTGCCGCGGTGCCTCCAACACCTCCCTGTCTGCACAAAATGGGGGAAAGCTCTGCAAGAAGGGAAACAGACAAAATTAAATTAAGGCACTAAACCAAGCATTACTGCAAAGGTTCCTGAGCATGCCTTGAACTCCCACCACCCTTCCAGCAGCACTACTCAGTCACGCCAGGGTTTGGTTACTCACCGACTCCAGAGGAGAGGGGCCATCTGATTTTCCAGCAGTATTTCTCCCCACAGGATTCAGACATCCTTGAGGATTTCTTCCTCTGCAGCCCTGCCTGTGTTTTTGCTTACCTGCCGAGCACAGGGTGATGTGCTACCAGGCTCAGACAGGCCTCTCATCAGGCAGTTACACACACAACTCCAATGAGTTCTGGGCAATTGAGACAATAACATCTGGTCACGCACTGAACAGCAGCAGATTTAGGTACAATTTCTGATCCTTTCCACATTTTCATCTTTTAAGTGGCATATTCTAGATCTCATTCTCTGGCCCAAAATATTTAAGTGAGGCAAACCTTTGTACCATATAATTAAAAATTAGATAATGGCGATTGGGGATGTCTAAAGCAGAGGAGGACTCCAACCCCAGCAAGGGACACAAACAGGAGACACTGCACCTGAATGACCCCAATCTTTTTTACCTGCGTAACAGAGATAGTGCCGATGTGCCTAATGCACTCAGAGAAGAAATTGCTGGACAGTAACTATTCCATTTTAGAGACACTCTCCCTGCCCCACACATATCCCATATGTCTCCAAGATTATCAAGATTATTACTTGTTATCCCCATTTATCCCCTGGACCCAGAGCGCAGCCAGAAGCTCTCTCTCCCCAGTCTGCAGGGGAAGGGTGGGGTTTGTCTCAAATGATGTCTCAAGCCAAACTCAAAAGATGTCAAATTCAGGAGCCTCATTTGAACCAGGACCCTTGTGCTGCCACTGCTTAAAAAACAGGGGCCTCCAAAGAGCTATCCTGTTCTAAAATAAATGGGATAATAAGCTGCTGCATCCAACATCAGAGACCTGTTGGAGGAAGACAGGCACCATTATAGATAAACCAGTGCAATTGGGACATGACAGCACTGACAGACTCCCTGTTTGATTCAGCAAATTGTTCATATAAATACCATGTGCCATCTTCAAAGGCCTCCTGGATGCTGATTGCCAGGGCTATGGCAGCAAGGAAAAGGCTCCATACCAGCAAAGCTGACAGGAAGGAAAATAAAAGGGAAGGATTCAGGGAAAACATGACACAGAACAGCAGCAAACCCAGAGACACGAGTGTACCCTTGTAGAAGAGGAAAGATACTCAGAGAAAACATCATCTCCAACCATAATTACCCACTGAGTAGGCTCTGAGCTCATGAGAGAAGAGGCTACACCTTGTACAGTCAGATCTCACCCAGCATACGTGAAATCCCGACCTGAACGCTACTGCAATGCAAATTCCAAGCCTGCTCTGTATCCTCACTCTCCTGCCTGGCTGCCTGGTTCCTGGGGAAGGAGCTGTCGGCCCTGGAGACAGAACTTCAATCTTTCAGCTAATCTAGGTTTATCTTAGGATTTAGGTTTGATTCCACACTCATCTAAGTAATGGAGCAGTTAATTGGTGCTGTGCTGTGCATGAACTGCAAAGAGAGAAGCACAAGAATCAGGAATTGAATTCTACACTGGGCAGGAAGATGGATCCTTTCTGCATTCCTCACAAATATGGTAATGAGATTTTAAAATTTTATAAGATACTTGAATGCAATTTTTCCAGGGCCTTCCCTCACTGTGTTTAGTCAGATTTGCGCTAAAGTATAAAATGGCGTTAAATGCTAAACCTGTCATCCCTGTCTCCAAGAAACCTTCATTTCAGGACTCAGGATCCAGGCTCCTGCCCCAGTCTCCTCTTGTTTTAAAAGCCACATAGCCACAGAACAGGGACATTAGAGCAGACTCCAAGGTTCACACTCCCATCTCTGAACTGTAGACACATTTTAAGCATCTCAGCACTGTAACAGGCTTATGAATAAATCAAGAACTACTTTAATTTAAAACACAAGTGCAAAGGATTCACACAACTACAGACAAGCAGGACTGTTTGTTTCAAATTATAAATCTTTTCTAAGCCCTGCTTTTTTTGCATTAAAAAAAAGCAATATATCTGGAATACAGAAACATTTTACATCAAAAATTTTCCAGTGCATCTAAGGAGGAGCTTAATGAATTAATTTCAACCAACTCCATCAGCCTGAAACTTAGACATCCAGTCTACAGAAACCCCCTACGACCTCTCTACCTGCCTCAGGTGAGAGAGTGATTTCGTCCTTCAGCAGGTGTCTGAGCCAAGGGGATGAACCACCTCTGGAGTTGTTCCCCCAGGGGTGCTCCTCTCCCCATGGGCTACAGAGCCAAGCTACACGCTCCGCAGACTGGGTGCCCACCCTTTGATGGCTGGCAGCAGTGCAGATGAATTCCATCCCAAATTACTTCAAGTAATCAACTGTGGCTTCAATTTTGAAGCAGGATCTGTAGCTGGAGCAAATAGCAGAGGACAGAGGTTATGAACATCTTCTGAAGAAAACGCAGTTCTGAGGTCAGTTTCTGAGACAGCAGGACTGTCCTGAGAATAACTTAAAGTCCAATACCTTGGTATATGGAGTTTCAAAACAAGATCCCAGTTCCACATGTAGGAATATATTCTTGAGACCTCACAACAACACACACCATCACTGTACAATGTTAACCCCAAACTAGAGTCCAATTACCTTGAGGATCTCACTATCAGAAAGTGCAGCATACAAAATACCTAAAACTATGTTAAAAATAACTGAAAGAGCTGTTTAGACAACCAGAAACCTTCCAGATGCAAAGGGATGATGGGGAAGGGCAGACCAAGGGCCAGACAGCAGCACACAAACACAAAAATCAGTCCTGGGATATGCAGGACAGCTCAAACTTTTCCATTTGGTCTCCTACAGCATTCCCAAAATGCTACCCAATAACTGCCCCAGGGCAGCTCTTCTCAGCCTCTCCCGGGAGAAAGGACTGGGAAGACAAGGTGCCTGGAAACCAGCCACAGGAACACACAGTTCACATTCCAACTAGCACATAAGGTGTTGCAAATGGTGAAATTTCAACCATAAGGTTTTGGTGGCAAGAGCACCTAGTCTTCATAGAGTCCACTTTGAGGCCTGTATCCAAGGGTTTCCCCTCCAAAAGTTTAAAATCATGAAATGGATTCAAGATCGACCACTAAACCATACATATTCTGCAGCAAAAGAGAAGCATGTTGATGCAAGAGAGCCACTTAGAAACAAATATATACATATCACATCTGCTCCCTAAGGAAGTGTGTGCAGGTTTCTAGGTTCATGTTTAACCAAAGGAAATTAAAATCAACTGTGAAAAGGTCTCAGAGGAAAAAAAAAAAAAAAAAGTCAAGTCTTTGTGCATTGAGAATTTAAAGGGGTCTGTACCCCAAAGTGAGTCAGCTCACGGCTCCAGTGTACAATGGAGGAAACGAAGATCACATTTCTAAGTGGGAAATATCATTCCAGCTCAGTAGTCAGCAGCCAGGGTGTGCAGAAACTCACAGACATTCAGATACACAGCTTCAGACTCCACTTTCGAATGCCATCCTTCGGCAGCAGTGATCCCCAAGCCATGGAATACCCGCTTTATCCTTGAGACAGACTTGGTCTCACTTAGATCTAGTCTGTATTGATTGTCTTCAGCAAAGGAGAAGCCACAGAAGGCTGAGGATGCACAGACAGGATTCACATTTGTCCTCCAAAACAATCACTGGCGAGTTCCAAGCACCATTCACAGGTCGAGACTGCCTGGGCTCTTAATCTTTTCTATATATTTTTTTTATAAACATTCCTTTTCCCTACAGTTTCCCCTCACACAAATTCAGCAGGTGGAGGTGCGCTTCCTGTACTGTTGGATAAGGGGCACCAAGCACTCTGGAAGTCCTGTCTGGAGCAAAAAGGGGTGATCCAGAAGTTCTTGTGCTGTTGCTCTTTCCAACGGATCCCGTGTCAACATCCTTTCCAAGAAGTCTCTCAGAACTGGGGAGGTCTGTGAAAAAGCAACCAACCAAGTCAACCCCACAAAAGGACCAGGCACAGCTCATGCAACACCAGGCTGCCAACATGGGTGTGGTTAAAAGGATTCTGCACATTCCCAATCTGTATCCCTGTTTGCCCAGCAATGTGACATGGGTCACATGCTTTTTATGCTATGGACATAACTCTCTGTCACTGGTAGGCACAACACTTTTGTTGTTTTCTTTTTAACGGGATACAGCCAATTAAGATAAGACTGCCTGCCATGTCCTTCCATTTGGGTTATTTCTGCTTCCCATTTTATTACTTAAACTTTCCTGGATTTCAGCTCAAAAACTCAGCAGGATTCCTGCTACCTGGCCACATCACTTGGGTGGGAAGGGGGCATCCATCTATTCTTTTACTGGTCACAGATTACAAAAAGGTAGTTAAATAGAATTCTCCAATAGGTTCTGAGAGCCTGAAAAACCCTCACGCTAATGGTACAAGAAGATGAAGAAGCTGCAGAACAAGTACCAAACAGCTGAATGACCTCACAGGTTTGTCCTTTGGAAGAGGTGTAAAAGCCTGGGACTAGCCAGCCCCAAGCACCACTTCAAGACCCTGCATGTTTCTGGCTGATTTAATCTTCTGCATTGTTAAAATGGAATAAAAAATGAACTTGGCATATATTTATTTATTTTAATGCTAATAATTACATCCAGTTTAGACTGGGGGCATTTTCCCCAGCTCTGGTTCACTTAGTAGATCCTGAAATACTGTTCACACTGAGCTATTGATCATCTCAGGAATGCTTTGGATGACTTCGCTTGGGATTGCTGGAGAAGGCACCGCATAGCTCAGGACAAGTGCCAGGATCCAGCCTGTATCCCTGTCAATAAATCTGCCCATGGCTTTAGCAACGCAGCAGGGATTATCCTAGGTGGCATCCCTTTAACCAGCTGCCCCCAGTACTGCAGTCGCTGACCACAATGAGCCATGAATTGGCACCAGAACAGAGGGCTGGATCCACAGCTGGAGCTGCACTCCAGCAAGACATTGGGGATGAGGCGCACCAGCCTGTAAATTAGAGGTCTGCTGGAAGCCAGTTTGCTTCCCAGTACAAAGTGGAGAAGAGCAAGACCATAACCAGCTCTGGCTGCTGCAGCCTGTGGCAGGGCCATGTCACCAAGCAAGGTGTGACTTGGACCAGGATGGTTTTACACTGCCCAAGGAGGGTAAGCACCAGGTCCAGAATGCAACCATGAAATTTTAATTAGTGTTGCAAAGGCAAAAAGGAAAGAACAGCTGTTGATGTTGGAGTGTGTGCTGTTAGTTCAGCAGTCTGCTCTCTTAAATAATTCAGTTTTAGCAGCTACAGATGCTCTGATTAATTGGAAAGGCTGGGTAGCTCAGGATGCTGCAGAAGCTGTTTGATCTCAGAGGCTGGGCATGGAATAAAAGGAGGACTGCTTTAAGAGGGCACTGAAAGGTGATCACTATTTCTTATGTCATTGCTACTTTTTCCTAAGAAACCATGAAGCCAAGTTCATCTTCTGAGCTGCTGCAGTGTCTCCATCAGTTCCTGTCTGTCCTGAGCTCTCCTGCTCTGACCATAATGCAGCCTTTGTAGTCCTGAAGGCCATGAAGCTGGAAACTCCCAAGAGCAAGGATCCTCCTGTTCCCTTCCCTGGAAGATGAGCTACTGTATTGACATCAGCAAGCTGGGAATTGCTGGGTCCACCTGAAGCAGCTCTGACCTGCACCCTCCATTTATGCCCAGCTGCCCTCACACTGCCAGGGCTGTTTCCCAAAGCAGCCACCAGCTGTCAGCAGCAGCTTGCAGCCACCAAGACCCCAGGACCAAAGCTGCTCCCCAAGAAACATGTCCTAGCAAGAGTGTTTCCACAGCCAGCTGCACTGGGAACAGCTGATATGGATGTTTGCCCACAACCATCAGGCTTACAAAGTGTTTGGCAGCATGCTCACCCTGTGGAAGTTTTTAAGTTTGGGAGGAGGGCTGTCACGGAGTCTCTTCATCGCCTGGACCGGAGAATCACTGAAGTAGGGGGGTTCTCCATCTACCATCTCTATCACCATGATCCCCAGGGACCAGATATCCACCTGTGGGAGACAAGGTCACATCAATACACACAATCCCAGAACAGCATGTCCTCGTTTTGTTGCTGTCACAAAGACCACAACACCCCGTCCATGACAAATGGTACCAAGAGAGTCCAACGCTGATGCCCTTAATGCTCTTGGGGCTCCTTACAGGAGTTTAACAAAGTCAATTTTGCACCCAGGACTGAGCCATGCTGGTGTTGCAACATGTAAAGGTGTGCAAGTAACTGCTTGTACCACACCTGGTTGGTTGGTAAACAAAACCAGTCAGTCTGCTGCCACCTGCCCAGAGCTCCAGAGCTCCCATGTCTGCTTTCCCTGAGGTGAGCCCCTCACATCTCCCCCCTCCTTCCTTTATGGAATCGATTTACTGATCCCTATCATGTCACAGGCTGCTCCTTGTGCACATCAATCCACAGCAGGTACAAGTCTAGGCCAAGCTTTAGGTGTAAGAATAGAATAAGTTGATGCCTTGTTCCTGGAAGTAGAACAATCTGGTTTTTTACCAATTTAGGAAATATTGATGTTGTCATCATCAAAGCTGTAGTCATAGTTGGGTTTGTATTTTGAATAGAATCTAGAGACTTCCTAGAAAAGCCAATAGTTATGTTCCTGTGACACTTCAGAATATTAATTGCTCTCTCTCCTGCTATTAGGGAGGTGGTCCCTTACCTCAGTGGTGTATGGTATCCTTGCAATGACTTCTGGAGCCATCCAATAAGGAGTACCTACCAGGGATTTTCTTTTAGGTACATCTTTACTGATCTGAGCACAGAAGCCAAAATCAGAGAGTTTGACCTGTACAAGGAGAAAAGCAACCAACCTTAAAAATAAGCATTAAACAACACAGAGGGAAGCACCAAGACAAAGAGAGTAAGAGGATGAGGTGAAAACAAGGGATTTGCAACAGAAAGGAAATAAGAGACAGAGGCTGCAGCAGCAGAAGACAGGAAACAATTTGTCTGAGGAAACACACCCTGCCATCCAATGTCAGAAGAATGGAGTCGCTCTTGATGTCTCGGTGAATGACCCCCTGAGAGTGGAGATAGGACAGCGCCTGCAGCACCGACTCACACACTGTGGCAATCTGCTCCTCGTTCAGCCTGCAATTAGAGACAGGGGACTTAAACTGCGCAGAGAACAGTGCTCCTTCACAGGGGCACGGGGAGGTTAAAGCACAGACACTTTGGTTCCCTATGACAGTTACCATTGCACCTTTACCATTTTTCTCTACCCGTTACTGCGGAAAACATTTTTGACTTGATAGTTGACAATTTTAAGTTTTCATAGGTTTAATATAGAGAAATTGCACTTTAAATTCTGCACCTAAATTCATTCTGCAAGATGCTGTTTCAAGCAGTTCTGATAAGCAGCAGTGCTGGTTGATGCCAAAGTGCTGCAGTAACTGGTGAGACAGCTTTTTTTAAAGCAAATACAATAAAGCCATTATTCTCAAGGCTTATTGTGGAACTGTATCCACAAAACATCCAAACACATCATTTGAGAGTGAATATAGGGATCCTTTAGGTGTTTCCTGCAGACACTTCGGGTACACTTACACCTAACTAAAGGTCACACAGGCTACAAGCAGGGAAGACACTCCTGATTTCTACTACTCTGTTAGCACATGGAATATGAGCCCCAAGAACCTCCTCTTTAGAAGCTCTTGCTGTTTAGAATAACAATGCAAAAACCTTCACAATTGACTGAAAATGGTAGAAATGAAAATTCTCTCCTGTACCTGGGGACAGTGACAGCTCTGTATGTTTACACTGAGAAATGCTAGGAGTGAACTATTTCAAAGAATAGCTGAAGTACCCAGCTTGAGTACTGTGGATTCTCAGCCTGTCTCTAGCAGTTGTTCTGAACAACCCCCAGTTGAGGACAGAGAAGTGAAATGTCCTCAGATTTGGGTCTGCAAGCGAGCCTAAGGAGAAGAGAGGACTCAGAAGGCAGAGCTGTGCAGTGAACCAGCACCTTCTAAACCCGTAACAACTTCTACACCATCAGCTGAGAAATCTACACTCATGCTGCTTGTTTGGCATCCCATACCTTGCTCTTCCAAACCAGGACAGCTACAGGTTGTAGCTGCGCTGTGCCACACTGGCGGCAACTAAATCTGAAGGGTGACAGGGGGCTACTTCGGCCTTTATGATTTAACCTGAAAAGGGAGAGGGACAAAGGCTACCTGTGGGACTTCCCAGCACAGAACCCAATGTTTTTAGGAGCAGTGCTTTTCATTTCATAGTGCCTGAGCTGATCCACCTGAGAGCCCTGTGGGTCCAGAAGATCACAAGAGGTGCACTTTCACCCTGTCACGTATGGAATTTGGTTTCAGTCAAGTGACTGCATAGTGTAAAACAGATTACTGGAGGATTACCTCACTCCTGGAGATGTAAATCACTTACCCCCTCAGCAAAAGTTTAATGACTGCAATGATGGTATTTTCCTCCCTGGGAAAAACTGATAAAGGTTTGCAGCTTGCTTCGATAAATGTTATGGTTATAACAGATCCTGCTTCCATCAAGTGGAAAAACAAGCATTCATTATAACAGGTTCAAAGGAAGCTTCTTAAAACAAAACTAGGCTGAGGTCTCACTGGTGGCTATAAACATACAGACCCCTTCATAAACCTCTTCATCACTTTTTATCTGTAAGTCAGTACCAGCCAAGAGCTACAAGAGTTTCACTGGCCCTGTAAGCTGTAACTCAGCACTCCTCAGGATTAAATGTTGGCTGGCAGACCCTGAGATGCCTCTGAACTCAATTCTGGAAGGGCCTGCCCAGGTAAGTGTCTCCAGGAGACTCCTTCCAGGTGGGGTTGTGGGGGCTACAGAGGAGAATGTGGCTCTTGACAGCTCTCAAAATTATCACAGGTGTGCTTCCAAAACACAGAACCCAACAGGGCAAGATACGTGCCTTATATCCACCACAGGACCTAGGCCAAGCACGTATGTGAACTAAAGGTATACTATGATTTTAAAAGAACTGAACACAATCAGTGCTAGCAATACTGCCTAATTGTAATCCAATTAAGATCCTGGATCTTCCAAAAACAAACTCTCATCCTACAGACTTTCTTGGCCAGTCTTTCCACTGGCATTCCCTGCCCCAGTTTCCAGCCTCACAGGACTGCTCTGAAGCAGGAGGAGGGTGCTCCAGAGTCATGGGTAAGACACAATCACCATAACTGGATCATCAGAACACCTTGTGAGAGGGACCAGAGGCCATCTGAGAACAACTTCTTTGCCCTACAGAAATGCTTTGGGCACTATTGAATATGAAGCAGTGTAGATAAGGAAACAAATTTAGGAGAGTGTCCAGTAGTTGCTATCTTTAGGCAATGAAATTTGGGAAAGAGTCCAGATCTCAAGGCTCTGCTGCACTTCTCCAGAGGAGTTAGTGAGGTTGAATTTGTGGCTAAGGTTGCACCACTGAAAACTATTTCTGCATGCTCTTTAATACTTATTCAGTGAACTTCTGGCCAAGATTCAAGAGATATATTAAACAACACTCCTTTTGAGTACTGTGTTTTACAGGGAAGGTCATCAAGGAGATGACTAGTGGATATCTAAAGGGATCAGTACTTTAAATTAGTCCCTTCTATACCAGAAGTGTTATCACATATTTTAAATGGATAACAAACGGTAGTAGTTTCAGGGCACTGCAAACACAAGATCTCTGAGGGAAACTATTTGTCCCAGAAATCCCCACTCTGCTGCTCTTGCTCTCCCATGTTGATGTCTGGGATTTTGCTTTGTACCTGATCTGAGACACGATGTCTGTGAGGGCTCCTCCCTGAAGGAACTCCATCAGCACCCAGAGCTCCTCTCCCACGAGGTAGCTCTTGTACATCTCCACGACGTTGACGTGTTGATAGTCCCTCATTATCACCACCTGTAAAACCACAGTGGACAAGTGACCACCACAAAGTCACTCACCACACTTCATCTTAACCAACCAAGTGAGCACACACAGCCCTGTAAGCACGGTGCAGAGCCTCCATCCCCCCAGCAATAGTTATTCTTGGTACAAGCATAAGGCTACTAAAAGAAAGATGATCCTGCTCTTCTCCTCCTTTTGCCACACTGATTGTTCCAATGTAGACAGCAGAATCCCCCTGTCTTCAGCACACTCACCTCATTGAAGAGGAGCTCCCGGCGCTGCTGCTTCCTCAGATCCATCATTTTCACGGCCACCTGACGCCCTGAGTGCTTCTCCCGAGCGATGCACACAATTCCTGTGGAGCCTTCCCCAATCTTGACATAATTCTCCAGCAATGTCCTGGGATCTCCCTGGTCCACAACCATCCTGAGGGCAGCTTTGAACTGCTCATGAGTCACAACCACAGGGTCCTCGCTGGGTGGCTGCCCCTTCCCAGCAGAGTCCTGGGGCAGGTGAAGGTTGCTGGAACTGGTCTGGGTCTGCCGGTTCCTGGGGGACCCCGCTGGGGAGGGCCGGCCTGGTGGCACTGCCACAGCCTTCTCTGTCGTTGGGGATTTCTGGGGGGTCCCAGCTTCGGAGATCATCCTGGGGAACTTGGAGGCAGGTTGGTCTGGAGGGAGAGACTGGGCTTTGGCTGCAGGGCTGTGAGGAGAACCCCACTGCTGGGGCTTGAAGAAAGCAGTAGGCTTCGAGAAGGACAAAGAGGAAAGTGAGAGAAAGAAAAAGTGATGGTTGGGTTAACAAGAAGCAAGGTGAGGGATCAGTTCTGTATTGTCCTGTTCTGCCCTAGCACACCTTGGAGCAGACTGGAGTCAAGAGCTTCAGGTTCTTGTCTCCAGGTCTGCCCAGCACATGGCTCGGACGAAGATCTCCTTAGATGCAGATCTTCAAGAACCCCTTAGGGAATGGGTGCTACGCTTTACTCCAAATTGAGGCAGTTTAAAAGGAACATGCTTTAAAAATAACACCAAGACACATAACCCACAGAAAAAAACCCCAGCTGCTAAAAAGCATTCCAACCTTGCCACCAAAACTCAGGGGCAACCTGTGCTGCAGAGAATTTGAAAATCCTTTATCCCTCTGCGCCTCTGATCTTTCTTTGTATAAAAGGAAAGGGGATTCATGCCAAGGCTGTAAATCACTTTGATGTCTTGGCCTAATTCCCTTTGGGTAATTACAGTCTGCCTACTGAAAACACTCTCCGCACTTTCCACTGTTACCTGCAGAGCATTCCTGTCGATCAGGCATGGAACTAGCTCTCCACTTTGGGAAAAGCACCAGGAACCAGGAGAGCTGGAGGCAGCCAGCATGAGACTCCAGCTACACAGAGCTACTTGCCACCTCACTGGCTTAAAACTGACCTACAGTGAATTTGGATTAGCAGTGCTCAAGGTTTTTGGAGACCTCCCACTCAAATAACAAGCAGGCCCAACCCTGTTTAGTGTAGGAGATGTAGTAAGATCACAGCCTGTGGGAATGTGGCTTCAGGATATGCATTCCCATGCCAGGAAGGATATATATTGTTGTGCTAATACTCACCCTGGAAATGCTGATTAATTAAAATTCAACAACATTAAGCAGGTGGGGTACAAAATACATTATATGCGTACATGTCTATATGTAAAAGAAACATATGTATATAAATATATGCAAAATAATAGTGGATCTGTCAAAGAAGCAACTTCAGAGAGAGCAAGCCCATCATTTATATTATAGGGCAAAATAAAAACTTCAAAGCAAAAAGCCTTTTCTCTCTCACAATTCAGAGAGATTATTAATAAAGTTAATAATATGGGCATGGGAACTAAAAACTGCCAATCGAGAATTTTTTACAAGAGCACTCATTTTCCCTGTCTCAGACAGAAAATAATTGTGTAGGATTTAATTCTATGCACTTTGGGTTTTAATCAAGGATTTTTGTCAAGAGCAGAATCTGCATAAGCCTCACACACAGAGGCCCTGTAAAACACGATTTAGCGGCATCAGGGCACAGCACAAACACAACTGCCTGTCAGGAGTTCCTTCCTCCCCATACACCAGCTCCACCCTGCAGTCCTGTGCTGACATGCTCACAGCAACACAGAATTTATTTCCCAAATCTTGTTTTGTCTCAGGAGAGAGAAAAAGAAAAATGTTTTACATAACCCAGAGCATGCAGAAGGGCACACAACACATGTGCAAGCTCACGCAGGTTTGTTTACCCACGCGCATAAGTCTCATTTCCTGCTCCTGTAATCTGACAGTCCCCCCTCCTGTACATGTTTTCTGTCTTGGGACATTTTGAGGTGTCAGTGGTTTCCCACTCCTTCCCTTCATAAGGAAGGGGCACTCAAACTTCCCATGGTGCCTTTCAAGGCACCGCCTTCCCATTTCAGCCAGCCACCCAGGCAAGTGGTGGGTGCTCCATCTCTGCAAGTGTTCAAGACCAGGCTGGAGCAGCCTGGTCTAGTGGAAGGTGTTCCTGCCCATGGCAGGGGGTGGAACTTGATGGACATTAAGGTCTCTACCAACCCAAACCCGTCTGGGATTCCATGATTCAGCTATAAACCTGTCCCTTTCACCTGCAATTACGCATTTCTCACACACCATCAGCTCCATCAGAGTGGGAGACCCAGGTTTTCATCATCAGGGATGTAAGAACATCTTAGATAAACAACAACCAGGGATGGCACAGATCCCTTACTGGAGTAGGGAGATAGATTACATAGTCTTCAAGGTCTTTCCCACTCCTCTCCTCTGACAAACAGCTGAACTTCAAACACTCCCAAGCACATCCACTTGGCTGGTAACTTCTGCTCGTGTTTGTGGAAGTGCTGAGCCTGGCAAAGACACTCTGTCTAGGGAAGACAGAAGTGGCCAGTTTTAGGTGCTCAGGGACAAGCCTCCAACCAGTGTAGACCAGCTCAGAGTCACTGAGACAGTAATAAGTGCGGTTTGTGTTACACAAGGACTGCATTCCTTCAAAATCCTCTCCCTTGGAAAGGAAACCCACTGTGCCCAAAACCTTGAGCCTGGATCCTTATGCAAACTGCAAGAAGCTGGATTGGAGACATCCCCTTCCTGCAACACCCTTCAGAACAGTCAGGTTGGTTTGGACAGTGGTTCCTGTCATTGTCCTCCCAGTTCAGGGACTTCACAGCTGCTGGGAATCAGCCTGGCCCAGCACCAGCTTTGAAGCCACCAGACAAGCCATGCAAAGAAGACAGGTGCTGGGTCAGCCCACAATGGAAAAGAAGCAATGGCTGCATTTCCTATCCAGTACCAGGAACCAGAGATTTTCTGCAGTTTAACAAGAAATAAGTCATCCATTCAGGACAGCTTTCCTGGGGGAGCTGTAGCTGTGAGCTGTCCCACCCTTTGCAAAATCCAACAGCAGCCTGATTTCATGTGTGACAGCACCGTGGGTGCCAATGCAAACCCTGCTGCTTGTAGCAGCCTGGCAGATACAGCTATAACCAACACGCTCTCCCGAGGTAGTTCTGGTTTGCACAGGCAGAAGAATACACTGCTAATGCAAATCATGGCAATTTCCCAAATGGCAAAGGCTCTCTGGGGCCAGCAGAATGGCACTGCAGTTATGCCTTTACCTCACAGAAGGTAATGACTAAGACCCCTCGTCCTTCCCAGCCCACGCTCCCGCAGCTCCGCCAAACCTTCTGCTGGAGATCTGGCTGCCATCCTGAGCTGTGCCTTGCAGCATCTTGTGAAGCTCAGGCGGACCATATATTTCCCCTGCCCAGGACTATTTTGATTCCAACATTAATCATAACAAGAACAGATGGTTGCCCGATGTTTGCAATTAAATTGGCTGCATATGTAACCTCTGGAACTGTAAAGTCAACATTGCACTCCAGTGAATAACTCTTACCTTGATCTGCAGGGGAGGGCCTGGCTTGTTTGAGGTGCTGGATGAGGGGAACACGCTGCGCAAGAGCCTCCTCTTTAGGCTGTTCTCCCGTGATTTGGAGTTGGGGCTGCCCTCCCCCGAGGGCCTGGCGTTGGGCTGTCGCTGAAGCCAGCCCTCTTCGGGGCTCTTCATGGCCGTCTCACTCTCCCCCGGCACAGCGGGCACGTGCTGCAGCCCAGAGGCGCGCTGCAGGCAGCTGCCATCGGCGCCCTGGAACTCCGACGGCCCCAGGGACTGGGCTTTTGTCACCATCCCGTTGGGATGAGACTGCCCTTCCAGGCGGGGCTTGTAATCCGGCCACATGGTCTGCCTCCGGGCCACCTTGGACCCACCATTACAGTTGAGGTAGTTCCCATACTTGTCTGCCCAGTCTCCTTCAGGACTCTGAAGGTACATATCTGGGGGTCTCTCGTCTCCCAGGAGCCCAAGGGACTGGGCTCTCCTCCTGCTGGTGGGGCTCCTGCCCCTTAGAGTGTTCGAGCTGATGGCAGAAAGCTTCTGGATGTCGTTGAGCAACCCAGAGATGTAGCCTTCCACTTCCACGGTGCTGCCCCGCACCACGGTCTGGGAAACACAGGGAAGGTGAGAAACAAATCAGAGTTGTAAGAATCGAGGCTCTCTTTATCTTGCCAAAGGTTAAATTTTGTACATATAGCCAAAGACAACTCAAGGAGTTCGGGAAAAATTACGAATTTTTGTCTTTTGTTTCATTGTCCTTTGCTGAGGGAAAAAAAGCAGTCCTTGGGTTACATCCCACTGTCAGAGCAGCAGTGCTGTCAGCCAGAACAATCAATTTTGCTGTTGTGCTCACATTCTAAAAGCAAAACTGGGATATTTCAACACTCCTGGCTTTCTTGTGCTGAAACTGTGTGACACTACACCACTAATGCACTTACCAAGCTCCTGAAATACTAGTTCTCAGAAGTTCCAGCATGCTGCAAGCTCCATTTGCAAAACTCACTTTTGCTGTGCCAACACAAGGTTCCTCTCTCCCCTGAAGCATGCTCCATAGCATTGTAATCAGCCTCCCTTAGTCTGCTTCTCCACCATTTCTGCTAATACATCTCAATCCTGACCAGTGCAGACTGTGCTGTTCCAACTCTGCCTCCCTCCTCTGCTCTGCCAAGCTATTATAATTAAAAACGATGAACAAAGGGTCACAGCAGCTCACAACTGCCTTGTAAGCAAACGCTGAAGAATAAGGCTTCCATCCAAACAGGCACCAGCTCTGTACAAGTAGGACACTTGAAGCTGTTGGCATATTATGTAGTGTTCTACCTTGTTTTTTCTGGAACTGAAAAGCTTACAGAAGATTTTCTAGCGCTGGGAACCAAAATGTTTCATTTCTCCACAGCAATTTGCAGCACAGGATCACTCCTACACTTTCATGAACCTCTGCCTGAGGAAAGTCCTTCCCTGGAGTGACAGCAATCTCCTGTTTGCTAACTGAGCTCCAGGGACCTTCTAAACATGCTGAATTAATTACACTGAGACTAATATTTAGCTGGTGCAACACAGTAGCTCCAGTAATTTCAACAGAACGCCATCACAGTGCACAAATGAGCACCTGGTTTGCTCTGTCTGAGAACGAGAGGCAGAACAGAAGATTTTTGTTCAACAAGGTGAAGAAAGGACAACTCAACTCACTCCATGGCACACACACCAGCTGCAGCTGGAAATTCTGGTCTTCACTCTTACTCCCTCACCACATACACACCCCTTCCTCCACCACCCAGCTGCTGTCACAGAACAACGTGCTGGGGACATGAACTTTTTGTCCAAAATGGACAAAAGTCATTCCAGAAAGACGTGTGTATTCTCAAAATAAGAGGTCTCCAACAACATGCAGTGGGCCTCTCCAGAAAATCCACTCCAGTGCTCTCCTCCCTTCTAGCTAAAACTCCCTAGAATTAGACTCACGTCACTCCCATGAAGTCAGACCTAGCCCCAGCAGACAGGGAAGATGTGAATTAATTTTGCTTTGCTGCTGCATTTAAGGACTGCATCAGAATAATGAGGAAACATCCAAATATGAGCCAAATCTATATGGAATGCTCTTACACAGATCATGCCTTACTGACCAAAATGGAGAAATTATAACAAGAAAAGCACCTTTGTATAATCTATGCACAAACCCAGGAACTGCTCTGATAGTTGAATCCAGGACTATCTACGAGGGCTTGGCCAACTAACAACTTAGAAAAAAAAAACAACTAATTGACTCGTATCACTGAAAAGGAATTAATTCAAGTGGCGTTTACCAGAAATAGTCAGCTTTGTTATACAGTCTAAGAGTGTGTTTGCACTTGGAATTACTGGGAAAAACAGTGTTAGTTTAAGATGATTCTTTAGTTTTTAAAGCCTGTTGGGTATTCTGTCCTTGTTCTCTTAAGGATTTGCACCTCCTTTCAGCTTTACCATCCTTGGGTTTAGTGTCAGATGTGAAAGTCCTGACCAGCATAAGGCTCAGGGTGAACTCCAGGAAATCTCTTACACACATTTCAGTTTCAACAGGGATGCCTCACACTATTTTTCGAGCATCCATTGCCTAATACTTGAGGAAACTTGGTTTGCTCTGGGAATGCCATCGGTGCAGTGTCCAGAGCCTCACTGAAGTCAAGACACAGGGGAGTGCTATCACTACTTCTTCCTGACCCAAAGCCCCTGACCCTGTGATTGATGAAAATTGGGTTGCTTGACGTGACTCTTTTCTTGATAAATCCATACTGGCTGCCAGCTATTACCCTGCTATCTCCTTGGAAGTGGCTGCAAATAGATTACTTGCTTATTTGTTCCAGTCTCTTTCTGGGGATAGAAATTATTTTGACTGATCTGCAATTCCTTGAATTTCATTAGGCCCAGCTGACTTGAAAATATGCAACTTCTTAGCTAAGTCTCATTTCTGTTCCTGTTCTTTGCTTATTCCAGCCTGCATTCTCATCCCTTCATGCTCATGCTAATTGTCAGCCCACTGATCACACTTAATAAAGACCAGAGAAAAATCATTAAACACTTAGGAATTCTCAGTGTCATCTGGTAACTTTCTTCCAAAATCAGCAGTGAAAAAATTCTTTCCTTCATCCTCCTTCTCCTCCTCAGTGCACTCATGATGTCTTCCTTAGTGCCCTTTATGTTCTTTGAGAATAACATCTCTTTTTGTGCCTTGGCCTTCCAGTTTTGCTCCTACATGAATTTCTTTTCTCTTTGCCCTTTATAACTTGACCTAGTTTCCACTCTTCTGAGCAATCCTCCTGCAGTTTAAACTCATTAAAGAGCTCCTGATCTAACCAAGTTGGTCTCTTATTACACATTTTATCTCTTCTCTGGATTGTGCTCCTATCCTCCACTACATTTTGAACCTCAAAGCACATTCAGGACACCAGGCAATATCTCCTGCCTCTTTTTTTCACCTGTTCTTCCTAAGCAAGTTTTTCCTTTATAAATCAGCATCTGCTCAAAGATCCTGATGGGCTATTTCATTTGCAGGTTGGATTATGTACTAAAGCTTACATTATACCAAATATAGTCCTCTTTAGTCCCCACGTTTTAAGCACCTGTACACAAAAAGCTAAATATATTCATCGCATAGACAACTCTTTTCTATATCCCTCCTAAAATCCATGTAGCAACATCTCTATTTTACAACGCACCATTCAGTTTTTAGGCCCCTGCAGGGCTTTTTTAACTGGTAACAAAAACCTCCCCCAAGCTAGCAAGACTTTAAGTGCAATATTTCTCTCACCATCTTTTGCTTCCTTTCCGGAGAGGTCACCACAAAGTTGCCTTTTCCCACAGCATGTTCCTGCTGCCACTTACAGAGTCTCCAGATGCCAGTACCAGCGGCCATCTAAACCCACCCATCTATAGGAATCACTTGTTTTTCCTTACTGAAGCACATTCTCCCTATTACTATGTCCCACTTTCCCTTAAAATGCTGGTTTACTAACCATTTTAGCCAAGACCATAGTTTAGTCCTTGTTGTCCCTACTTGTCCATGAACAGCAAGGCAGCGCTTTTACCCTGCTCTTTCTTCCACTCAGGCTTCCCAGGCAACTTAATTACCAGCCAAATTTGCTCACCCACGAGAATGACAAACCTGCTAAAACAGGTCTCTCCACGAATTCTTCTCTTGGCTTCCCTGTACAACAGCTGAATGCATCCTGGGTCCTGTCAGCTACCACAGGAGCTTTCACAGGTCCCCGTCACAGTGACAGGCAGCCAGCTGGTTATTTCAACAGTGACAGCAACAGGTCAGGATCCTACTGTCCTTATTCCTGATGAAGTTACTATCACCTTGGGCTATCAAAGCCTGCTATCCACTGAATTCCATACCGATACCGCGCTTAGTCCCGCTCACGGGGCAATAGAAACAGTACCTCAACTTGGAGGCAACTCCCTGAGGAACAGGAAAGAACAGTCTCCCTCTCTTACCTTCATAGGCTGGAGCTGCATCCTCGTGATCCTTGAAGGGTCTACCACTGGCTTGGGGCGTCTCAGCGTGTCCAGAATATTCTGCCATTGAGGTGGCAGGCCCACAAATTTGCCCTCCTTTGGGTCGAATGAGGTGTGGACACGGTGCTCAAAGTTCTGAGGGGCCGAGATCTCTGGGCGTTTCTTCTTCTTCTTGCGGAACATGATGCCTGAAGAGGAGAAGGCAACGCCATCAGTGCCTGGCCAGGGCTGAAGTGCCCAACCAATAAAATCACGCATCAATTCTATGAGTTAATTATGTTATATTGAGAACATTCTCCAGTGAAAAGCACTTGAACAGGAGTTGATAACCTGCTTTTACAGATGAGGAAACAGACACCGATGATGATTTGCCCAAAGCCACCTTGCAGGTTCATGGCTGAGATGGGATTTCTAGTGACTTCCTTTCTTTCTATAAATTCATATTGCCTGATAAAACAATTTAACCAATAATTTAGAGATACACATTTATATTTTACCTGTTTGTACTTATGTTAAATGGCTTGGAGTCCAGCCAGTTAGACAGCATTGATTCTACCACAAGGCTGGAATTTAAGGTGGCTATGAACAGGGCTCAGGTTGTCTTCTCACTGCGTACTCCAAGTAAGTAATAGCCACTTGGTTCCCATTTAGAAGCAGCAGAGCTGTTGCCAAAGGAAGAGCTGCCTGAGACTGACTCTGGATCTCAGTTTTTCTTGCTTAGAGGGCTCGAGAGGGAGAGAGGAGGTGGTAGGTGGAAATCAAACTCTGTCAGCAGGTAGCTGAAGAAGCTAAAATTAAAAACTAAGATTCCTTTTCCTTGGGGGCTGAGAGAGACAGCTTGTGTGAACAGCCAGTGCAAGTGCAACAAGCCAGCAGCACCTAACGCTGAAATATACCCAAACACAGGAGACATTCAAAATCCGAATTAAGAATTTATAACCAAAAAAAGATATTTAGATAGAAAGCTAAGAGATTGGACTTTTTTGAAATCAGGAAGATACAAAGGAAAAGGAAGAACTGGAGTTCTGCATGCAGTTAAGAGGTAGGAAAGCTGGAGGACTGCAATGGATTGACACAACCTTGTCACAAAAACCAGACAAGGAAGATAGGGTGAGGTAAGGAGATTTTCTATGGAGAGCCAGGTTTTTCACAGTGGGGAGTGGTGGGAGCGAGACACAGACAGGCATAAATCAAAACAGGAGTGGTCCTGACAGAAGAGAAAGACAAGCTTTCCTGTGACTAGGAGAGTCCAGCATTGGAGCAGCCTGCCCAGACAGGCTGGGCAGGCCCCATCCTCAGGGGTTTGCTCTCAGAGCCAAAGCCCTGAGTAATCCAGCCTGACCCTCCAAGCTGACCCTGCCTTGAGCAGGGGGGTTGGGCTGCGCCTCTCAAGGTCCCTTCTCCTCTGAAATGTTCTATGACTCTGTTCACTGCTTTAAGAAAAAGCTGCACAGGTTTTTTAAAGCCACTATCATCCACCAATAAACAAAAATAACAAACTTTATATGCTTTTCCTTTTCCACAGGCAACATTACTACTGGCATTTGACTCTCACTAACACTGCTTACAGCCATGAATGCCATCTCTTCCCTGACATCAGGCTGAGGATTTTTGCCACTTAATCTTCAACTTTGTAGCAGTCACTCTTCCCCTGTACAGGACCTCAGCTTCCAACTATTTGTGCTGAATAAATATTTACAAGGGTCAGAGAGACAGACCACATAGAGAGATAACCTGCTGTGGTGTAGACATGAACACACTTCTAAAGGACACCAGTCTCCAAAATCAGCACATCACAGTGAAATCTATGTCAAACATTTTCCAGGTTGTCCCACTCTAAACTTGTTTAGGGAGCAAAGGGCAGCCACCAGCTGAACAATGACTTTGCTCCCTGGTGCTAGACTGGGGTCTTGAAAATCCAATACACACTGGCTCCCAGTGTGGTTACCACGATCCTACAGTCACAGGCATAGGAAGTGTTTGTATGGCAGAGAAGGACCTTTGCTCCATCTAACCTCCTAGTCATGCAATCCATCCTTGGTGAGACACCAACTTCATGCACACTGTCCATTGCAACAGCCTACTAAAGATACCTCACAGGTGAAAAAGAAAACAAAACGTTAGGAAACTAAAAAAACCCCAGCATTTACAAAAGAGGCTGGAAGCAACTGCTCTGCCTAGAAGAGATTTTGCAGCCAGAATAATCTTTGCCTAGAACAAGCTCCAATGAAAACCCAAATACATCTTAATGGAGAGCTTGTGGGAAGGGTGTCTGTGCTCCAGGT
Organism: Dryoscopus gambensis; assembly: GCA_013389985.1. NCBI lineage: Eukaryota > Metazoa > Chordata > Aves > Passeriformes > Malaconotidae > Dryoscopus > Dryoscopus gambensis. The sequence continues at coordinate 269,268 of WEIT01003779.1, forward strand.
CTATATTGCAGCTCCTCAAACACAGTGATTCATCTCTCAGGCCCCTTAGGTGCTGCTTATTAACTAATAATCAAGACTAAAGTCAGAGGGCAATTCTTTAAGGGAAAAAAGTGCAGACAATCCCAGAAAGGAAAGATACTCTAATAGCTTGTGGTGTTAGTGCTCAAACCAACAGCTGGAGCTGCTGAGGAGCTTCAGAGCCTCCAAGGAAAGCACGGAGTATCTCTGTAGTATTACAGCAAGTGGCTCAGTTCTGAATCCTTGACTACAAGTCAGTTATGACAGCTCCTTGATCCACCTTGACCCTGCCACACCAATCCCAGTGATCTTACTATTTCAACCAGGGTCTCTCCTGCTCCTACTCTCACAGCTTCATGATGAGAAGATACCCAGGCCACAGCAGACAGTCTCAACTTTGCTCTTTTAAGCACTTCATGCGTGCAAAGGGTCCTGTAAATCAGGGTGTTACAAATGCCACAATCATTAGCACTTTTAGCATCAATGGTTTTCTGAACATGTTAGGTATTTCCCCATAAGGAGAATGATTCTGGCTTAAGTGCTTCAAAATGCAAATTTTTAAAGCCCAGGTGATATTTTGGCTCCAACCAGAACAGTGGCTCTATTTCACCACCTCAGTCTGCAGAAGCATAAACACAACACTACATTTGTATATTTACATAAAACCCCTATCCCTGGCAATCAACATGTGGACTACACTTGGATCCCATAGCCAAAAGCATGCTTCCAAAACGCAAAAAGGAGCACCTACTGAGTTCATGGTCAGTTTTAAGTAACTGGTTGGCATGGCCTGCATCTACCTTATTGGCTTAAAACAGCTTAAAAACAAAAAAATGTAATCAGCTCCAAATACAACACACCCCTAGGCATCCAATGGCATTTGCTTTATATGGTCAGCATCAATCCCTGATTATAAAGAGATCAGACAGGTGGTTTAAAAGTAAACTGCATTAAGATCAAATGAAATACATACACTAAAAATAGTTATTTGAAATCCAATGAATTCTAATAATCTTGGTAGGTTTTGCATCTTACTGAGGAGGTCTGTATTTAACCAGTCTCCTTTCACTTTGTGGTTTTCATGCAAGAGCTATTTACTTCTATTTCCAATACCCAGCTAAAGAATGTTTATTGTTAAATAAAACACATAAAACCAGACCTTTTCTAGGTCAGTAAGAAATTCATAAGAACATTTTATGTATATAAGATTTTGTAAATCAAGCCAAACCTGTAGTTAAACATAGACAGCATCCCTTTAATATAACAACACAAATACTGTGACACCGATTTTATAATAATCTACTAGATTTTAGTCTTTCATTCAGTGCTGACAACTGTACTGTAAGAAATGTCACAAACATAAATAATAAAAGTCACTACCACAAGACAAAAGCAGTCGGAGATTAAAATTCTCTCAGCGATCCATTCCTGCTGCCTGGGAAACCACGTTAGGTTTTTCAACTCCAGATATAGCTGTTCTTAGATGATACAGTTCCAAAAGCTGTCACATCTGCCAGTGAGCACGAGAAAAAAATCCCACAGCCAGCAGATCCAGAGCAGGGGGAGGGATCAACTGGGAAGGAGGGGCAAAAAGAGAGAGGGGTCAGGCTCAGATGAGAGGAAGGGGTGGGAAGATTAAGGATGGAAGGGTAATGAGAGTTAGTAAGGAAGAGAGGAATGGGTGGGAGACAGGCAACCCGAGGAGGAGGGCACAGAAAAGAAGCAACACCACCGGAAAGAAAAAAAAAAAAAAAGAAAGAAAGAAAAAAAGAAGTAGATAAACGTTATCAGGAGTGGCTCGTTCCAACGCCCAGACAAAGGCAGCAGCGTGCACTGCCTTTTCACCCGACCTGCCTCCACCCTGCTCGCGTCCAGCCACACGTTCCACTAGGACACCGCGCCGTACGGACCCGTGCTTGTACCCTCCCTCACTCACACATGCACTTGATGATAGCACGGCAGCACAGAGCTACTTCAGTCTCACTTGTGCAGTTTCCAGTTAAAAATAAGCTCTCCCTCCCCCTCCTTGCTGCAGCACTGAACTCGCTCATCAGCTCATTGCGTCGCTATCACAGATCTGGACGCAGCTCCCTACATTCCTCCTGCCCCGGACGAGAGATAACGCTTGGTCTCTGGGCTCAAGAAAGCCATTCCCATCATTTCCAAGTCCTCCCACAGCTGATCTGCCAAACTGCTCCGGCCAGCTTCAAGAGGAGAGGGAGAGCAGGAGAACTCTTCCTACAGGACCTGAGGAACTGCAATATGCAGATTGAGTTTGCAGTAGGAAGATGAAGAGCCCAGAGAACCTGCCAGTTAAAAGGAAAAATGTATTTCCATACTCTGCTGCTCAGGTCACTGTCATGTGCTGCATTTGAAATGGATTACAGGTTAACTAGGCCATTATCCATGCATGTCATATGCATGTGTTCACACAAATGTATGTGTGAATATGCACACATGGAATTTCACTCCATCCCATACCTTCTAAAATACTCAGGTTCGCCTTCCTGAGGTTTCCAACACTCTTCCTATTTATAACAAGCCATAAACGATCATAGCCATTTGCAAACAAAGGAAAATGACAGGTTAGGTCCCTGAAGAGCTGACAAAACCAAATGTGACTTCACAAAGCAAGGGATGGCAACAAGGGTCAGTGAAAGGGAGAAAGAAAGCCAAATGGTCCAAAATCTGAAATGGGATCTAAGAGCTGCCCTGACACCTTCCACATTTGTGTGCAATTCCAGTTTTAGAAATACTGGTTGAAGTACTTTTTTTCCTCCTAAAGGAAGAGTGGATATTTCCTTGCTGTGCTATCCCTTTCCTCCTTTCAAGTCCTTTCCTTCTACTCCCTTCTCCCTCACCAGCCCCCCATGGCAAAGCTGCATGTCAGAGCAAAGCAACAGCACAGCAAACTGATGTAATGCTCTAAATCCTGCCCAAACACACGTGAGAGCACAGATTAATATTACATTAGAAATAAGCTTAGGGAGAGACATATTTGCTGTATTGGTGGGTTTGTTTCTGAGAAATGAGAAGAACAGCACATGGCTTGACATTTTTTGCCGTGCCTCCACTGAGCAGGGTCTGAAGGCTTCTGGAGGCTCCAGAGCTGCCTCTCTCTCCCCTGTTCCATTTCCTTGCTCATAAATTAGGACTAAAACCTAAAACCCAGTGAACGCCTATTTGCTCAGCTTGTTTGGGACACTGTTGGGTTACATACTTTTAGATGTGTTTTAGCTATACCATACCAGCTTCATTCTGGGACATATATAAAAGCACTTGGAAAGAAAAGACCTCTTGAACTTTCCAAAACCAGCACAGGCATGTCCCAGATGTTAATGGGCTTTATCCCTTGGCAAATAACAAAATTTTCCATTCTTTACAGTCCCCTAGAAATCCCATCCAAAGTCACCATCCCATTGTGTCTGTCTCTGAAGTTAGGCCCCACCCTCTAGAGGTTTCACCTAAACAGACGAAAGGTGAGGAAAGGGAATTATTATCCTCATTTGCAGATGAGACAGAAAAAAAATTACTAGCCCTGTTTCTTCCCAGCTATGTCTAGATTAGCAGATCTACAACATCTCCCAGGTATGTCTCCTGGCTGCTTTTTAACTTTATATCAAGGCCAGATCCAGGCCCAACACACCCTGGCTTCCACAGAGAGAAAACATGGGTGCAGGGCCGCAGCAGAGGCCAAGACACACTCTGACCACAGGTTTGATCTGGACACCAGCGCGTAAGTCCAGATGCCTGGACAGAACCCAGCAGCACAGACAGAAATCACACCCAAACCTCAGCCCTCAAACCTTTCCTACCTGGGTTCAGTATGTGAAAGGGTAGAGCCACCAAACGCTGCTGCAGCACCAGGAAAGGCGGCTCACTCACTGTGGCCTCGGCACGCAGAGCCAGCAGGACGTGTGCTGCAGGTCACCAGGCTGAGACTAAAGCCACGACAACTCTGACCCTTTTCCCCACCTTTTACGTGATTCATGTGGCTCATGTCCTGTTCTGGCTATACCAAACCATGCAGTGCAGCACCTCTGACACTCATAACACACCTACACCCCTCCCTGATCCCTGTCCAAAGAGCAGCTGCATTGTTCCACATGGATTTACTGACATTATTTTGCCACAAAGGATGCATCAGGGTTAAAAACAAGTCGCTGTATTTTGCTGTTAATGCAAAGCACCACAGAGCTTCAAGACAGTGCTTGAAGGATTCAGGGCTTCAACCCTCCACTGTCTCGTGTGACAGATCCATTCAAAATCAGCATAAGAGTACTACTGGGATTAGAACAAGAACATTTAAGGTCCTGTCTCCAAAAATTCACACGAATAGCAACATCTTACATATGAGATGAGGTTATGTTGGGACAAGCCAAAGGGCCACATCTGGCACGCAGGGTCACATGGCAGGGGAAGGAGCCAAGGCACTGGGCTGCAACACTGGGCACCACGTCCTGCGGCTCCATGCAAGCGCTGGACCCTCAGCGCGCTCTTGCACGGCTCGCAGATCCAGCTGCCTCTGGCATGCGGGGTTACAAGAGGGGAGCTGCAGCTCTGTGCTGCAAATGGGCACAGCACAGATTTTACTGTATGCAGGAAGTCACGCACCCAGGGAGCAGGGCTGAATTCTCATAAGCAGACCTGTCCCAGCCGAGGCACTGGTGACCTCCATCCTAGATCAGCATCCTCACTCCAGCAGCACAGCAAAGAGCTGACAGAGACACCCCAGCAATTCCACAGATCACCCAAGTATAGAGATGAAAGAGTTAAACTTCCTTCCAGCCAACATTAAACAATCTCAGTCCCTAGTTATGTTCATCATGTTCTCCCAAAGAGAGATACAAATATATTTAATTGCTGTCAGCAGCCTGCAAGGCAGTTTGCTTGTGTTATCCCCACAGGATAACTGATGGGAAAACTGCAGGCCAGGCAGTATGCCCCAAAACATGGAAAGGACAGACTCGCTTAAACCCCACAACCTGCCTGACTCTCAGTGCCTTCCTGCTCACTGCTGCCAGCACTGAGATGCAAATTTAAATCGCAACAGACAAGTCTTCTCCCAGGGAATATCGGTTATCCTGCTCTGTTTGCCACGACTGTGAGTGTTCACACAGCCCTCTGTACGTTAAAACCTGAAGTGCACTCCTAACATGAGATAAATGACTGCTATTGGCTACAGCTACACTCTGTTCATAAATTAATTACAAAATAATCTAACTACTAACACTACAAGTTAAATGGCTGAGCCCTAGGGAAAGTGTAATTTCCTGAGACATTTTTGAGGGAAGTAGATTTCAACTTTTAGTCTATGGGCACCCTTCATTCCCACTGTTCTCTTTTGCCAGACAAATGGGAGGTCAGTCACAGAACAGTATCATTGCTAAGACTGAATGGCAGTGTGTTAGTCCTCCAACCACATGGTAATCCTGCAACTTTAGAAACCATGATGAGAATTCCTTAAAAACAAGACCTGCAGCAGCCAAGTGCTGATTTTGTGCTTCATTGCACCAAGTCTATGCCATTATAACTCAAAGTCAGTGAGACTGGTGCAGGAGCAGGTGCCACAGACAAGGAAGGCAGTCCCCAGCCCAGAACCCACCCCCCACCCCCAACAAGGTGTCAGAGACTGCTGTGATCTGTGCAGCCCTCAGTCCTGAGCAGCACAACTCCTGCTGAGCCCTCAGCTACTCCTGCTCTCTTGTGTCCTGTCCAGGTACAGAGCTCACCTGCTGCTCTGAATGGCATGGAACTTCTTCAGGGTACCCCTGTGGATACCCAAAAAACCCTCAAGTGCAATACAGAGCTCAGACCCTGGCTGTGTTTTTACCTGCAGTTGGGCTAAGCTAGTCCAAGCTGCTTTAAGCAATTTTGTTTAAAGCAATTTACACAAATATTTAGCTCTTTTCTCTGCTTGTGAATTTCCCTAAGCATATTAGAGAAGTAGGTTAAAAAGAGCTCTTTTTTCCTGATTGGAGGCAGGACAGACAAACTTTAAAGAATTCTCCTTCATTAATTTCATTCTTCTTGGGAATGAAAACCATTTTGTGACCAAGCAAGTGTTGTTTCTCGCTTTTGCAAGCCTTGGCAGCAGAACCCAGGGTGGCCTTCCCAGGTACATCCATACTTACACCCATCTAGACAGAAACAACCCCTGTGCAGGGAGCAGGCTTTCCATCTGCGAGCACAGTTACTAATCCAGCAAGCTATTTGCTGATAGCTCTTTCCACTATTTGATCAGCTTTGCTTCTAGATTCATAAACCATTGTTCATACAGCATGCAGGACGTACATACCAAGGCAGCAATAAATGTTAAAATCAATATAAAGCTTTATCACACCATCAGGAATGAGACTTTTCCGTGGGACAGGGCTGGAGAGAGAGCCAGACAGCAGGTTCCCTTCCGCAGCAGCTGTGTTGGGGGCTGACTCAGGTTGTACCCAGAGAACTCAGAAAAGCAGACAGACTGGACAAAGGTCTCTAATTCTCTGTACATCCCCCAGCCTCACCTGAGTGCTTGCACTCACCAGATACAAATTGCTCCTCTGTTTTTTCAGTGCTCTGTCCCCAAATACATTAAAGCGTTAATGTCCTGGCAAAGAAGAAAGCAAATATTAACAGACAGGACTGTTTTCTGTCACTGCAAATACCTGCCTGTATGCATTGGTTACCTGACAAAAATAATTAAGTACAAATGCCCAATAAAACCGTATATTGTAACTTAAATAGGACAAGATTAGGCAGCTTTCAGCCAGCCAAAACACACTCACACACCCAGCCCCACACGAGTACTCCAGCATAGCTTCAGGAGGTGTTCTGAAAGGATCCTGGCCAGCACAGCTGCCAGAAGGTTGGGAATACAGACAGCAGGGGTTTAACTAGACTTCTCTGTAAGGTATGGGGAGGGTCCTTGCAGATACAAGATACTTAAGAGCAGATATTGCTCTGTCTCCTGTAAAGAAGATGAGTATGCATGTTCCTGACATGCTGTCTGCTCTCTCAAGCATCATCCAGAATAATTTTTAACCCCTTCTTCACCCCAAGGTTTGAAGAGCATCACCGTGCAAGATTCAACAAGGCATTTTTCCTCCACATTCCCCATCCTCTTGAGTGTCTGTTGGCTGAACCACCAGACCTCAGCCCCACACACTGTCCCACCTTGTAGACCCTGGAAAGTAAAAACCTCAAGATCTTACTGGCAGTCCTGCTGCAACAATGCCGGTGGTGGACAGTTCCAAAGGAGAGGAGAAAGAAGGGTCTGGAGGTAAACTCTCCCACTGTCATGCAGCAAAGCCGATTGGAGGACGGTGTTGCTGGGCTATAGGAGTGAAGATGAAGCAAACTCCTTCCCAAAGGAATCTAGCTCCCAGTTTTTCTTCCCTTCCAGAAGCATTCCTTGAGAGAAAAAATTGTATGACCCCCCGAACTATTCCACTCTCACTTCACTTCAGGCTGGCACTGCCAACACACGTGTGATCATTACGCTAATCCTTAGCAGTGGCACGGCTCAGCTCCGGAGGGAAGGGGTTAAGCCGAGGCAGCACAGCCACTGGGAAGTGGAGACTTAGTTTAAACTGACAAACCCAGTCCTCCGTAAACACAGGGAACAAATCCCACAAAACAGCGGCCATTAGGACGGTTGTTAAAGCTTTAAAGCAAGCAAGCAAATCAAAGTTGATCCCCAAACCTGCAGGAGGGCGCTTACCCCTGACTCCTCATTGCTCCGTGACCAGAGATGAAGTGAGAATGCTCCGCCACCGGAATCCGCTGACACGTCGATAAACTTGAGAGAGAAAGACGGCAGGAGAAAGCGGGAGAAGAAAAAGGGGTGGAGGCAAGTCTGACATGTTTGTACAGTGCCTGGTTCACCTAAGCTGCCGAGTTTGATTTCAGGGTGTGGTAGCAGATGGGACACAGAAGCACTCAGCGTGGAGAAGCCTCAGATTCCTTTTCCACGGAAAACGACAGATGTCGACAGCAGAGCCTCTTGGGACCATCTCGCCTTCTTCTCACCGTCTCCTTTCTTGGTCCCTAGAGGGAATAAGAGAAAGAGCTCAGAGTCACACCTGGGCACCCCGATGTGCCGGGTCTCAGGCAAGAACCTTGGGGAGATCATCTCCCATTCCCCTCCGCCCTTTTTCACTACCCCACTTCACTGTGACTTATTAAAGCCCCACTCGTCAGCTCTTCTCTCTCGGCTCTCCAGCCTCGGGGCCGGGAGCTGCTGCAGCTTCTAACGAACCCGACATCTCCGCCTGTGTCGCCTGGCTGCAGATTTCAGGACCTGCCACCAATCCCTTGTCATTCCAGAAAGGAAAGCTTTGCTTGCTTGATTTATGGCTCGCTGTAGAAGAATTCACCCCATTTATTTGCATTGCAGATGAGCAGCACATGACCTGGCGCTTTTACTTTTCCCCTGTCCTCGCCATGAGTCAGTGCTGCCAGGTCTGGAGTCTGGGATAACCCTCTAATCCTGTTGCGCTGCCTGTGCCTCAGGGTTTACTGACTCCTGGAAATAGACTTTCCACAAGCGACTGTACTCAGCAGGACACCAGCTCTGGCAGTGTCGGCTGGGCTTGGTGACTGGGCCATCATCAGAGGATACTTTGGGGATTACAGCCCAGAGCGGTCAGAGTTCATGGCAGCAAACCCATCAGCTGCCCTTGCTCCATTGCAAATAAAGATTCTTTGCCTCTCCAAACCACTGACAATGCTGGCTAAACCCTCAGATATTTTTAGGTCCAAAGAACAGAGATACAAACCATAAAAACCTACCCCCGTGACTTTTTAGGGTTTTTTTTTTAACATTGGTTTTGTTGAACCACCCTTAAAATAAATAAATGAGTGACATGCTACAAATAATCATTAGGCTCTCATTATTATTGCTGGGAGTGGCTTGGCCAGCTCAGTGACATTTTAGCCATGTTCCCCCCATTCCCATTTTCCTCCCTACCTGTTCATTCCAACTGAAAGAGCTGCAAGAGTATTTTTGTACAACCACCAGAGTCTCAGCTGTAGATGGAATTCATAAGCTCTACAGTACTATCACGGAGAAGGAACAGAACCAAGGTTCAGAGGGAACCTTTTGGAGCTGATGGTCTGAGGTTCCTAATCCTCATTTCCAGACCTGCTAGCTAAGTTGTGGAAGGCTGCTTCCTGAACGTGCAGTCACCGCTTCTACATTATCCTGCAGGTCCCTGCCTGCCACAGTGACCCAGGTTTCCTGCCTGTTCCCTCTCCAAGGTATAGGAAATAGAGTTAGCCGGGTTCCATTCTGTCTAGGGATTAGCTTCTCTCTCCTATGGGGCAGGCCCCATACACAGACGTAATCAGAAAAAGGAAAGTTCCCTTTAACAGTAACAAATCATAGTAAATAACAGAGGGGGACAGCATTCTTTCCCCAAGCACTGGAACTCACAGGGCAGAGCAGCGTGGTGGAGGATCAGGGATGAGGAAGCAGAGCGTGAACCTGGTAGGTGTGGACGGCAAACCGTCCCTGTCATCTGTGCACCTGGGCTTTGCTGCTGTGCCAGGCAGCGAGGAGTCATCTGCACAACCATGGCGTGGGGAGCGTCACACACAAATGGTTTTTACAGTCTACAAGGAGTCATCCAGCCTTGGAGCTGGCTCCACATTTGCATGAGTATTGTATTTCCTGGGTTACGTGCTAGCACAGTCTTCCAGAACAAGACTTGAGTTCGTTATAAATGGCAAAGCCTTATTTTACTTGTCAAGGCACAAGCTTAGATGAAACCAAGGCACTTCTGAGTCGGTGTGAACCTCTGCTGCCTACAATCTTAATGAAAAAATAGGACACTTTCCAGTCTTTATATTCACAAGTTTGGTCCCAGCAGTCCTGCACACTTTGAAGAAAAATTTCCCAGTAAAAGCGACACGTCTCTAATTTTCCCCTTCAGCAACTGTTCCTTCATTACACATTTTACTGCTCCTTGCCTGCCCACTGCTCCCTTCTTACCTAGAGAATTGCACAAGACAATATAAATAATTATACTGGCGCATTTATATAAACACGCGATACACGCCCCACTCCTCCTGCTGCTCTGTGCTGCTCACTCAGGTCCTGTCGGTCTCCGGGACAGCCATTCCTGGCAGCAACAAGTGCTTCAGGGTACGTTGACTAAATGTTTGCATTACAGCCTGCCTGAATTATCTTCCCAGCAAAGGCCATTCCATATTCCATGTCCCCTCCCCAGACACAAAGCAAAGCAAATTTCAGATCCAAAGTGCTGATCTCACCTTGTTCCTCACCCTGCCCAGCCACATCACTGTGCTAGGAGAGGTTCAGGATCTCACATCTTGCACTGCTGCTGCAGTAGGTTCCATTTAATCCCATTTAATCGCTACTGGAGGAGGATTTTTTGATGAAAACCCCACTATTCAATGTGTTCCTATTCCAATAGGCAACACTGGGGACTTTCAACTTTAAAAATGAAAGGTCAGAGACACCCAGGCCAACTGTACCATATACAATGTCTGTCTTCTACCTCAGCCGAGAGAAATGTACCTGTGTCCCTATCTGAAGCTTGTGGGAACTGGGCAAACTGCTAAGGAAAATGGATCTGTATTCAACAAAGCTTCCAGGAAAAGCCTAACACCAAGGCACAGGAAATCTGAATTACCCAGTAAGAACTACAGCAATTCCACCTATGAAGCCAGGCTGTGGTTCAGGACCAGCCCTTTCGTCAAGTCTTCTCTGTGCTCAGGGATCTGATAGGAGGCAGGAATGCTGTTCCACACGGAATCGCTTCCCTCCTCTCTTTCATAGTTCTGGAAATCTAGAGAAGCTGCTCAGGAAAGTGAAAGAATACACTTAAGGATTGGGACAAAGGGGTCACTAGGAGAAAGGGTGTGTTGCAAATTTGCACATCAGCACCAAGCGGTGGGAGGAAGCACAAGATAGGAATCAAGTCTGGGAGTCTCATAATCAACACATGACATGAGCCAGGAGTGGAGATAAGGAGGGAGCAATCCAGAGGCAGTTTCACTTTAAATAAGTGCTTACAGTTTAGCCACCTTTCCCCAAGGGTATCCCATTCAGGGGTGGGCAGAACATTCCAGGAGAGCATTAGCTGGATGGCCAGCTCCAGTGTTTGGGTTATCCTCCTGCTTACTATGCATTGCAGCCATTATCCAGGTAGTGTCCTGAGACGCCAGCAGGACAAAGCCCTGCTTGCACTCCAGCTGCATGAGCTCATCCAGTGTTTTTATCCAAGGTTTACAGTCTAAACCAGGGGAGGTTTTTTCCGATTCAAAACAAAACAAATGCACCAGAGCTGAAGAACTGGAAGTCGGTTGAGCAAGTGCATTGCCTCTGCCAGAGCTCTGGGTGCTGTCGAAGATCCAGATGCATCCCCACACTCCTATCTGGCAGGGCAGCGGGGAGCTCAGAATCCCTCTTTACCCTATGCCAATCAATGCAGGCTGGGGCACATGGAAGAAGGGAATTTGTCCTGCTTCAGGTTCACATTGGTTTACAGCCAGGTTCTCCCAGGCCGAACAACTCCTGTGGTGAAGCAAATCATGACCAGCAAGGAAACAGCACAAGGACCTGCAAATTCTGCCAAACTGAGAATGCCAGAGGCAAGAAGCACAGAATCATTAATATTGGAAAAGACCTCTAAGGTCATCAAGTCCAACCTTTGACCCATCACCACCTTGTCAACCAGACCAGAGCACTGAGTGCTACATCCAGTCCTCCCTTGAACACCTTCAAGGTGGTGACTCCACCACTGCCCTGGGCAGCTCCTTCCAGTGCTTGACAACTGTTACCGTGAAGCAGATTAAGCTTAGAGAGAGTAAGAAAACAGCAGACTCTTTGAAAATTTTCACTCCCACTCTGATGAGAAATTGAAGTTAAAACTCAAGAAGATCACCTGAACACAGCACATGCTATTTTGCTACTGGTTAAATTCCTGTGGCTTGGTAGATGTTCCCTGCAGATAATATCAATACAGCTTGGAACACAGCCACTCCACACTTCTTCCAGATCTTTTACTTGCAAAATTTCACAGACTTATTTGGTTATAACAGAAGTAACGTCACGCTCCACCATACAAGCCTGTGCCACCCTCTACAAAATGTGCATCTTCTGCTTCCCACAAAAGTCAGGATGATCAGTTCTGCAATGGCGACATCACAGCAGAAAGCCAACATTGCCTACAGATTCCCAGGTCACCTTGGGAAAGGCATTCTGCAGGCTGGTAAAATGACTGTGACAATACTCAACTCCCCCAGAACAGAGGCGGCTTAATCTGTTGTTTTTCCAAGCATGCTGCGATTCTTAAGGATGCTATAGAAATGCAGATTGAAATCCCTCACTGACACCAGAGGAATACAGACCGCAGCCTCTGTTCTGAATAACTAGGTCAGTCAGCTATCGCTGAAGTATTAGCCAGAATCCAGCAAATTCCTAGTGGCTGAAATAACGGCTGCAAAAGTCTAACACCATTTGCTGTCATTAGTCACTCTACCTCTGGGTACATTCAAACCTAACTCTCAAGAGCTTAGAATAATTTTAGAGTTGGAGCTTATGCTTGTCAAAATCCAGGCACGTGCCTCCATGCAGCACAGGTTTCCCATCCCACCTGCAGCCTCGTGGAGGCAGGGAACAACTGTCCTCGCAGCCAACTCAGCCTTACACTGAAAGCATTCAGCCCAGGAAAATCAGGAAGATGAACTACTAATCCTGTGCCAGGCAATGGGTGTCACCTCCCGGCAGCAGCTTCCCTAAGGCAAGTACAGGAGGGGGCTTTGACCTATGGTGGTGAGTGGGTGACATTTTTGGGGGGAAGGCTGAGAGAGGCAGAGTAGCTATTCCTCTTCGTGAAAGAAAAGAGGGGAAGGGCTGACAATTGCAATGGGAACAAGTATCCAAAATTTATTTCAACCCCCTCCAGCTGCTGAGGCTGGATCAAGCATTTGCTTTCCTCTTCCTGGAAATAGGAGGCAGCTGAAGGGTTAAACCTGGTTTGGGTTTTTTTTACTATTATTTAATTTATTTTCAAGCTCTGGTTGTTTCAGGAGCCTGGCCTACAGTTCAGCTGCACAGTCATGCCACAACACAGCAGCCACGACCTGCAGTGCAGGAACTGGACCTTCTTGTTCTGCTACTGAAAGCAGCATGTCACAATACTATACCCTTGTATATATAATACTATACCCTCTATTGTATAGAGCTGTGAATGCTCTGGAGTCCACAGGAGGGGTTGCAAAGGATTAAATGGTTATAATCCCCACTTAGAGATTTATTGATGTGGCATAGCAAAATGGTAGCTGAGACATCCTTGTTTTACATTCTCTACAATTGCTACAACAGAGGAAAAGACTAATTCCTACCTCCTCCTAAGAGTGATTTTTGGTCTTTCCTGATAATAGTTACAGAAGTCTCTTACTTTCTTTATCCTCAGCAATCTCCTCCAGCCTTCATTAAGGCTGAAATTTTTAATAGCGTGAATATTGCCTAAGACACAAGGAGGCACTGGTTGTTCTGAAACATACAGTTTCAGCACAACACAGACTAGTGGGGAAACAATAAAGCTCCAACTACTACTTGTTTCCATTAAAAACAGGTTTCCAAACTACCCAAAAGTTCTGTACAACTACTACGGCTGTCAGAGTCCACAAAAAGGAATGAATGCATGCACACAGTCAGGCAATGCATGTTAGAGAGGACTGGAACATGCTGGCTGTCTCTGGTATTGTAGGGGCATTTTTCTACCACGGCCCTACCCTATCATTAAGGGAGGCCAAACAGAGCACAGTCACAGCCTACCTGAACACATGGACCTGCTGGCACCTGGCAGAGCGAATGTCTGTCCTTTGGAAGGAGTCTAGATCCTGCTGGCTGCCGAGAGAGGGAAGCCATGGTGGAACAACTCAACCAGAACCCTCTTCAACAAGACACCAGAAACTAGTCCACTGATACGCATATGTGTGTGTGTATATGAAGATTAAAGAAAATCTCAATAACAACAGTAATAAAAATAGTTAAAGAAGAAAACAGCAACATAAGACATAGCCATTTAAGCTCTAAATAAGATGTGATGTTTCCTAATCTGCACATTTAGAGATTCTGAGGCTAGCATTTTTCAGACTACTAATTAAAAAAAACCCCTGTTCTTGTTCATGTGCTCTCTGAGGTGCCAAATAAATTCTATAAATAAATGAATTAAAAAAAAATACATTCCAATACAAAAAATATTAACTAGTTCATTTCCATATGTGACCTTTGGAAAAAAAAGAAAAAGGCTTGTTAACACTCTAAAATGACCATTTTCTTATTTAGTTCTTCAGAATTTTAATGAAAACTGAAAGCCTGGGTAACAGTTGTGCCCAAAGATGTCCTACAGAAATAAGTATTTATCTGGAAATTTCCTTCTTTCCACAAGTAGCAGTCCCAGTTTAAGCACAGCCACAGACCACTGAAGGTGATCCCAGACCACAGGTTAGGAGTAGCCAGAAAATTCAGGTGAGCCCAAGTTCTAAGAGACTCTTTTTAAAACACATCTTTAAATTAAACAGGAATAAAAGGTAATGTTCCTTAAATAAGTTACTGTCTTGGCTTTATGTCACTCAGGCTGCTGTTTCAAGATGTTTTGGGAGAACACATTTAGAAGAGAATACAAATGCCCAAAGAGCTTTGCAAATTTCTGGTTTGGGAGCAAGCAGAATTAGTATTTTCTTCCCTTTAACACCAAACAGTATTCTATAAGAAAGGGGCAGAAATCAGGAGGTTTTCTCAGCAGCAGTCACAGACAGGAGCATTTTGTCTACTCACATCGTTTTATGGTTAATGAGGTGCCACAAGATTCTAAGCCATTTGTGCCATTAGTTAATACATTTAGGTTTCTAATGACATAAACACAAGCAGGCATTTTTCCTTTTATGGCCCAATTATCCCATCCCAGCGCTAGGTTTGCAGTCTGACTTTCCCCCTTTCTCTGCACACTCAGGAACTCTGATGGCTGCAAATTGTGAGTGTCCCCAAAGTGGACAGCTTGCTGCAGCATGACCAGCGCAGAGACGACTTGCCCAGAGAGACTTCTTCCCAAAGTCAGCTGTAACATCTGTTCTTCAGATGCAATCCAAAATCCCTTGAAAACAGAGCTTTTTCACTGACTTCCACAAGTGCTAGAAAGATCCTCATTCTAAGCTGGATGTTACAGGAAAGAAGTTAATTTCTAGCATTATTGTATGCAGTGATGTACTTTCTTGGCCAAGGCCCAAAGTACTCATTATGAAGTGTAACACCCTGCTTAATTCTTCCAGAAGCCAATCATAAGGCTACTATGAATTTTAATGAGCACTGAATCAAGACCCAGATGGTTTTTAAAGCCAAATTATCCTGTTCTTGGTTATTTTAAGATCTGTGTAGTGCCTTCTGGCCACTACATGTTAACTCCTCTGTTCCTGGCCCAGATTAAGGACACACTTGCACCCCTCTTCTCCCTGTCTAAGCACAGCTCTCCAGCTGTGCTGTGAAGAACCTCAGCTCCTTCTGTGCCTTGAAAGGTCACAGATTTAGAAGACTCAAAGGTTGAAGCAGGTGGTACCCACAAGACCTGGCAGGGAACAAAGTCAAAAAACTAGGTGGCCATCAATAAGGTAACACTAACCCTGCAGCCAGTCCAATTTAACCAATTCTCAGGGACAAACAATTGAGCTCTAAGCCATTAAGCTGACATTATCTGTTTACAGAGACACTGTCTCTGCTGAAGTTGCTGAGTACATTTGCTTTCTAGTTTGCAATGCCATGTTTCATTTTAACAACTAAACCATCTTGTCTACATACTCTCTCCATGCCATATCAGCAGGACACCTGCTCCTGGCCAGGGGATGCTGCTGCAGTGCTTCAGCTGGGTCTACACCAAAAGTGACACTGCTCAAAGCCACAGCTTGGCTGCATTGTGTCTTCACAGTGGGTTACAAATTACCTTCCACATCTACCACAAACCACTATCACCTTAGTCTTTCCTTTGACTAAACTTGAGGGTTTGGGGGGGAAGCTGTGGGTGGTAGGTTAGTTGTTTTCACAGATGGGGTAAGAGGGGAGGAAAGGAAAAAGAACGTGAAAGGAAGAAGGTTCTACTACCTGCTTTCCTGGTCCCCAAGTATTCTGGATCTTCTCTCACTGCAACAGCAGTTCTCATTCCAGTGTCCCAGTGCCTCTGTTCTTCATTAAATCCCCTTTATATACTCATAGAATCACAGAAGTCACAGAATAGTTTGGGTTGGAAGGNCCCCCAGTGCTCCAAACCTTGTCTGGTAAACAGATGGATGTCACAGAAATGAAAAGCATGAAATGGAAGGAGTAACCAAAACTGAAATGCAGCTTTATGCAAGGCAGCTAAGCTATGGAGAAGAAACAATGTTATGTCACTGGCTGTTACTCAGTCGAGAGTGTTAATTAGTTTGCACTATTTAACCACCTCCCCAGAATGGGCATCACAGCTTGAGGAATGCAGACAGAGCTCCGTGATGATCAGAAATGAGGAGTAGGAGGAAAATAAGAAAGCAAAAGGTGGCTTAATGTCCTTTCTTGCCTCCAGATGCATGACACATAGCACAGTTGTCCTAAGTCTCGGTCTGAAATATGTAGTTTTCATTCAGTGAAAACACCCTGACTGAGCAGCAGGAGTGCAAGTGACACTCAGAACTCGCCATCATTCGCTAAAGCAGAGAAGGCGCTCGGTCTCTGTGCTGGGATTGCCAAGTCCAGCAAGAACATCCAGCTCAGGAACTCAGACAGCTCTGCCTTTGGAAGCGCCCCAAGGAGCCTGTGCTTTAACAGGCACTGGTCCGTTTTCACTTGAACCACATTTGAACTTCTTAGCAGTGAAAAATCATTCTGCCCTGTTCCTATTCCTCTGAGCAATTGCACACAGGTCCCACTTAGTACTATATTAGTGTAATTTTGTCTCCGACATTCCCCCCGAGAGGAATTACTCATGTCCTGCTATTATTTATTTTACTGCTAAGAGCCTAGGTTCCAGGAGCAGTTTTAATTAAATACCAGTCCTCCTCCTCCTCAATTAGGATCACCTTTATCTAGGTTGCTGTGCATTCTCCAGCAGCAACACTTGTTTCCTCTTATTTTTCCTCCCTTCCATGGTTCTCTCTGGAACTGGAGAAAGCCCCCCTCTACCACCAAATCCTATCAGCCAAAATACAAGGTTTTACCAGATATAAAGAACTATCCCATGGAAGATAGATGTTTAACACTGGTTATGCAGAATTCCAGTTTAAAATGATGTCAAGTGGCACTGCCAAAAGCCACAGCAGCTGCTTCCATAGCCCCCTACAAAGCCACAGGCTGCTGTGCTGGCCTGTCCACCAGTCCAGAGCATGTGGCTACTACTGTCCCTTTCCAGTTTCCCTGCTCCTCTGGGCCCTTGCTTTCACTTCCCTTGCTCCCCTACTCTCTCATGTTGTGGTTTTCTTTGGGAGTTTGAAGTGCAGCATGTCCACCCCATGGGTAAACACCTCTTCAAAGTCTTTGCTGTCCCTGGATAATGAATCGGATCACAATGTATTCCAGACTTGGGTACACAGGATTCTCGGAAGCTGCCCTAGATTAAGGATTTAAGAGTTATTCATTCATGCTCCCCAAGTGACAGAGGCAGAACTGATGGCTCCTGACTGAGAAGCTGGCAGGAATATCCTCAACTGTTTCTACAGAGTGGAATCAAGCTGCAGCGACTACATCCAAGTGCATGAGCTGACCCAGCGCCTGGCAGCACCAGCTGCGGAGACAGCACTACGTTACACAACCACTGCTGGCACCAAGGCCCTCCTGGCCACCAGCCCCTGCCTCAACACTGGGCACAGGTTCCCTTCCCGAGGCAACCTCACCCAGCTGCTCTGCAGCCTGCCCAGAGCACCATTTCCTTCCAGGCACCTCTCGGTTCCCACCTCCCTTAGGGAAAAGAAGAGGCAACAAAGTATTTTGATTTCACTCCTGACAGACTTGACAATGATTTTTTCAAAAAGTTTACTGACTACAGTTACTTCCCTAACCAGATGGTGGTTTTGTTTTATGAGTACATATTATTCCTTTTCCAAGAGCAAAATGGAACTGCACACAATATTAGCACCATTAGTGTGCAAAGAGAAAGTGTGGTACTCTCTGCCCTGCACTTCTGGGCTCAGCCAGTGCCTTCCCTCCACGGCTCCAGCAGCTCTGCCAAATCTGTGCTCTGCTGTACTTCCATCAAGGACTATAAATTATACCCCACAACCTAAGCACTCATTTCTCAGTCTGGTGAGTTCCCAGCTAGGAAGAGTTTCAGTGTAAGGAAGGGATGCTGATGATCAAACATTTTTTAGGTGTTAGCAGTTTTTTTCAGAGCCATTTCTGTACTTTCAAGGTGTTTTTTTCCTACTGTAAATAGGCTTTTCCTGCAGTTAGGACAAAGTCTCTACTACTGTTTGGCCTCTCAACCAATAGTTTTCAACAACAATAAACTGGTTGTTCAGGTGTCATTCAAATTAAAAAAAATAAATCTTATCTCCTTGCTCTTGGCTTCAACAGCATTTCTTCAAACATTTCTCTTCTTCAAACATTTCTTCTTCATTTCTCCATGCCACTTAAAAACCTTTCAGTCCAAGTTCCAAAAGCAGGAACCATCTTCATTTTGCCTCCCTTAGAACAAATAATCTAGCAATGTTGAAAACCACTAAATTAATAAACAATAAGCTGATGCCTATTTATTAAATTTTACTTTCATTCACCTACTGTTCTTTCAACACCCATCATTCTGCTACTTAAATATATGTTTTAGAGTCATAGTCCGTGGCATTTATTCACCACTAGAACACAGGCAGGCACAAGGCAGTGTTAAAAACATTCTCCCTCACCCATTTTTATGGCTTCAGACCTCAGAAAATTAGCTCTTATTAGCTGGTTTTTCAGTCCAAAAAGGGAGTACCAGAGATATAATACATTATCTGAGTTCCACAGCTTGGGAAGGTAACAAAAATGCAGAAGTCATCTCAGTTTTAGTGTTCAGAGTGCTGAACCCTGTTGCCCCATCTACCTCCCACAAAAGCAGGCTTACCTTGAAAAAAGATCCTGGAGAAATACTTTTGGAGTGAATTCAGTCCCTTCTTCCTTCTGACTGCAGGTTGCTGCTTGTCTTAAACACGGGAAACATCCCTTGCTTCAGGCAAAAATTCTCAGCAATTTAGTCTTAAAGCTTCTGCAGAAAACTCCTCATGCACATGCAAACCCCCCAGCTCCAGCTGCTTCCTCAGCAGCACTGCCCCGTGCCAGGTGCTGGGCAGTGATCCCAGTGCTCCCACCCCTGTTCCTGGCAGGCAGTACAGGTGGTAGCACAACTCAGGGAAGGTAAAACAGCCTCACAACCATCAATTGCATTGAAACCTCGCTGTTCCAGCTGAGGAGATCTCATTGCAGACACATAGCCCTGTCAGGCTGCTGAGATGCAGTGAGTCAATGTTTTCTGGGACCTTTTTTTATCGTGGGCTGATGCTGTGAGCTCAGCAAAGAGGATGGCACAGTGCCTTGAGTGGCATTTTACACAAAAGGCAAGAGCAAGATACTAATCAAGATTCTGGTGTGTAGAGATGCCATGCATTTTCCCCTCAACCAAGCCTAGAAATCACAGGCTTAGCATCACACTGGGGTGGGGAGAGAGCTACAGACATAACAGAGCCTCACACTTCAAAAATCTGTGATTAAAGACTCTCATGCCCTGTAAACTGCAGGCCGCTAGTGGCAAATATAGTGTTACTCCATCACAGACTTTCTTCTCCATGTGGGGAGCATTGCCATGTCCCTTTGTGGATGTCAGGACTCTGGGCATTGTGCTGGATCCATGTCATGCAATTTCAAAAAGCTAATACAAAGTTGACACTTCTGCAGGCTAGGTTTCAGCAACAGTTCTCTGGCACCCTGAGAAGAAAGGTAAACTGTCTTAAGGCTTCAGACTTCATAGGGATATAAATGAGGATGGATTTATTAAGATGATTGAAATAGCTCATAGTGGCTGAAACTCTGCAGCTGTAACCATTATGTTCTTGATCCTTGAGTCCCCAATGCAACCCAGCAGAATCCAATGCTGTAATCAAGACAGCAAGTGCCATGGCTTCTCCCCACTGCAGTCGGTTTAGAAATCAACACCAGCAGGGCTGCCAGGGAGGGAATTA
The DNA here is from genome assembly GCA_013389985.1 of Dryoscopus gambensis. Taxonomy (NCBI): domain Eukaryota; kingdom Metazoa; phylum Chordata; class Aves; order Passeriformes; family Malaconotidae; genus Dryoscopus; species Dryoscopus gambensis. The sequence goes on from WEIT01003779.1 coordinate 289,476, forward strand.
GGTATTTTCCATAGGTATCCTGATAAAGAGGACAGCTATTTACAGCTTCCTGGCACATCCGTTATTTTAGTATTTCCTACCCAACATTCAGAAAAGAGAAGCATTTCCACGCCCCCCCCCCCCCAAGGTGTTGTATCCAAGAGCCAATTCATTTTTCTTGCTCTTGGAGCTGGCTTCTATTTCCTCACCTGGATAACCACAAGCACATTTTTGTGAACATTAGGTAACAAGAAAGCCTGCTGCTAATTTTTCCTCATCAGGGCCTGGGGAAAAATCTGAGCTGTTGGGTGAAAGCTAAAAAACCAAACAGAATAGATGGGAGGGGGAAGAGAAGGGGAGTGAGAAATAATTCAGGAGTGAGTCAGTCATGCTCCTCCTGCTTAGTCACCTGTAGTTCTGCTCTCCAGACACAGTGGAGATCAGGAATGAGATGCCTGCCTGCCTTCCACGTACCTCCTCCTGACAAGGACTTGGAAAAAGGGATAGGGCAGAGTTTGGGGAACCAGCCACTAGAGATGCTGGTTTTCCAGACTAACAGAGCTGCCAGTAGCCCCTTTGTTTGTTTCCCACCTCCTCCTGTTGCCCCTGCACTATTTTGCAGTTAAATCATCTTGATTCAACCTGTTCAGCTGCTGGTTTGAGTTCCTCTGATGGTGCCCTGCAGTTTTGACATCGTAGGGGGTTGCCATGGAGAAGAGGGTGATGTCATTGACACAAAAAGCACCGAACTTACAAATACAACAGGAACCGAGCTATTTTTAAGAGCTGCTTCTCTTCCTCCACTCTTTGCTGGGGTGGGTGGAGGCAAAGGCAGCAGCTTCATTCTTGATGTTTCTGTCAACAAGTCTCAGAAATGAATTTTCTTGCTCAGAAAATATCCCAAGCCTGTGAAATTACTGAATGCTGTCAGCTTTCAGACTTCATTCATTAGAGCTAGATTTATCTTTCCAGCTCCTCACTGGGTTTGAGGTTAAATAACACTCATGTTTGTAGATTAACTTCTACCCTGAAAATCTCTGCAGCATTACTGAGATACAACCACTTCTGGAAGGAAAGACATGTCACAAGAAGAGAGGGGACAGAGACTCTGGTTTACGTAAAGGCTTCATACTGCTTATAACCACTCAGTAATAACTCATGGAATCACAGAATGGCCCGAGCTGGAAGGGACCCCCGAGGATCCTGTGACTGTTGGTTTGGCCTTGGCTATGTGGGGTGCCATTGCACATCAATATGACTCTCACAGAATGGAAAAACTGCAAAACACAGAGGAGAGAAAAGGAAAGAAAAACTTAGAGAGAAAGAAAAATAATAATTTTAGGATGCATTTGGAATAAGAGGGTGGTTTAAGAACAGGACAAGCTGTAGCCAGTTCAGTTCACATACAGGTAAAGTACTAATCCAGGTTGGCTCTTTAGGAGTAGATGCAGATGTGACCGAACAGTCCAGTGTCTTTACTGGATATCAAGGAAGCTTACCAATAAGTCATATCTACCACTGAATTCTGCAATATTCCAACATTTTTTTCCTACAAAATGATTCCTGAGTGAATGATAATATAAAGTATTACACTACAAAGTACATGACTAGTTTAGCTTCAAGGAACTACACAACTCGAGATACTGAAAATTCAAGAGAATCCAAAGCACTGGGAAAACAAACATCAGCTCAGGCTTAGAAACTGAACACTAACATTTGTCTTTTGTCAGCATTGTGTCACCCAGCTGCTGCTCCTGGTTTGTAAATCACACTTCCATACCAGCTGGAACCATGAGGTCAATAATTAAATAGCTTTGGATCGTAGTTGTTACAAAAAGGAAGTAGGGAACAAACATTTCTAGAAACCAACAAAAGAAACAACATTCTTTCTCAGTCTTTACTGAATGACCTCAACATTCACATGTTGTTTAATAATTTAAACTATTATGGAAATGAAACCTTCGTATTTCTAAGCTTCCAAACAGCATCAAGGTTCTGCTGGATTAACTGAGCAGCGGGGATATGAGTGTGAAATAGTAAGAACCAAAGGAATGAAACTGTCAAAGGAGTTTGGTGTTCCTTTGTCAAGCTGTAAGGGCGATCTCTGTGAGCACAGGCACATCCGTGTGACTGCAGCGCGCGTAGCCCAGGGCTAAAGGAGAGACTTCAACCACCAATTCCCCAGCCCACAGGCAAATAACTCACTTCGAATAAGAACTCAGCTGTTGGCCATCGAGGCATCCTTGGGGAAATCACCAGGGAGCACTGCACCTCAGGAGCTGCACTTCAGCCCGAAAGCATTTTGGAATATTATTTGGGAAATCAGCAGCAGAATAGAGGAAAGATGCAGAATTATTTGCTGATGCTCATGCAGGAGGGGTGATTTGCCTTCTTTAAATAATAGAATCATTAAGGTTGGAAAAGATCTCTGAGAGTCCACCCAGCACTGCCAAGTTCACCACTAAACCAGGTCCCCAAGTGCCACCTCTACATATTTAAATCCTGCCAGGGACACTGACTCAACCACTTCTTACTGGGGAGTTCTCCAAAGACCCATAAAGGATTCTTCTGAGATTCTTCTCAGCCACAATTGCAGCTTATTTATTTATAGAAACATTTTTATGCTGTCTTTCACAGCAGTACCCAGATTAAGTTTTAGTTGGGCTTTGGCCCTCTTAATTTTGTCCTTGCATAACCTCACAACATCCTTACTGCTCTCCTGAATTGCTTGCCCCTTCTAGTCCACTCTGAAAAACCAAAAATCCTAGTTTATTTTGTGAAATCATTTCATCTGCTAGCACAAACTCAAGCTTACATGTCTGATAATGTACCAGTTGTCAGGTGCATCTTTCTCTTCTGAGGTTTTCTTAATCTTTCTGTTGAACACAGACCCCAGGCTGGAAAAGTCTCAGATACATATATTCTGAGTGCACTTATCTGATAAATTTTAGAACATTTCCCAATTATCTCAGAGTTAGGATTTTAAATCTACAAATCACATACCTTTGAAGACCAGCAGATGAGTACTCCTCACCTTTCCTTAAGCTTCCTTAAAATGATCTCTTCAGAAGCTGAGCAAATAAAGTGAGTTTCAGAGCTCACAAGGGACTTGTGTCTGCAGGTGTACCTTAAAAAGCAATCAGGTTCTGTAACACCATTGGTCACTCCACAGACACTAAGAAGGTGACCTGGACCACCTGTATTTCACAGATGTAGGCAATGATCTCCATGAGCCCTTAGAAACAGAAGAATCAACTCCAGCTACAGCTTCTAGAGCTTAAGGAGAAGAAAATGGCTCATACCTGCAGGGTTTGCCCCACCCACAGCTCAAGCACATTAGATCAGCCTCCATTTTTTATCTTTAGTGTTTTTGGGTGCCCAGTGATTTCCTGCAAATATTTCTAGACCCCTTTCCACTTAACAGGTGGACATTAACAATTTGATTCTTTCAGTTTCGGAATCAAAGCAGCTGAAGCCCACAGATATCTTCCAGACATCCCTCTTGTATCTCTGGTCAAGTTTTGTTCTCAGGCAACCTGGTACAACCATGATCCATCACATTTCTATTTTCCTTTGTGCACTTTTATTTATGTAATAGGCATTAAAATTTGCCGTAGCCCAGATTCCACCGCTTTAGTGATGTATTTTTTAGTGATAACCTCACTAGGACTTCTACATCTGGCTGTCACACAATTTCATTCTACCCTCTACCTGCTGTGGAACATTATGTCATCCCAGGATTTATAAATGCCTCTTTCCCTTGGAAAATGTTAAGACAATTTTCATCTCCAAATATCCTGTGAGCAGGGCTCACTACTTCATGACAAGTATATGACAATCCCAGCCTGCAAGGTCACAGGGCATCTGTGTGTTACACAAGGATTCAAAAACTGATGGTTAGGAAAATCTTGTTTAAGGTTGGAGGCAGAATTGCTTGAACAGACAACAGGGATGTCCAGAGAGCTCCCTGACGTCCCGTTCCATGTTGGTGCAATCAGCTCGTGGGACAGGGGAGGCAGACACTAACCTGTGCAGCAGAGAGGCAGAGCTCCATCCAAGCAGAAATGGGAACAAACATCAGAAGAGATGACTGCTCACTTGTTATACCTGCTCACTCCTCTTCATTTCTCCATAATTATTTGTGTTTATTATGGAGAAATTTATAATGCCATTGCTGTGTTTCTTATTTTACAGTACTGGGGGGGGCAGTTTTGTGTTGTCTGGGACGAACATGAAGAGTAACTGATCAAGGGCAGTCTTATTAGATGGAGAAGGATTAGCACAATTTTTGTTCAGAAAGAAAACAGATGCCAAGTCAACATATAAGTAATAGTGGAGTATTGCAGCTTTGATTTAGACCTCATTTAAGTAAAGACAAATAGGTTCGCTTACATATTTTAAAGACCTGAAGAACAGATTTCCTTTACTGAACTTCTGCTGAGAGCTCTTATCTCTGTGTTCAGCCTGTTCTCAAAAGCTTTCTGTGTGAATTAGACACAGTGAAGTTGTTCTGTACTGGCTACAAACACGTCTTGTCTGAGAAGTCCTTGGGATGACTGATACTTTGTTAGGAGCCTTCTCTTCCTAATCTACCTGGTATTCAGCTCAGTGCTGCAGGATATAAACTGAAAAAGTTGCAAGTGAGAAGAAAGCGAGTGAGATTCCCCAGGTTTTGTCTAAAAGGCAGTTAGAGGATCAGCAAAAGTAAAAAAAAAATTCAGCTGAAGAAAAGAACAAACACGCCATCTTTTTAGAGCTAGAAGTGAACTGTGCATTGGACTCGTGGGTGCTCTACCAGTGATCTTGGCTCTAAACTCTGGTTAGAGATAGGTCATTGTTTATCTGCTAGCTTGACAGATGACTAATCAATGTACTACAAAAGGCATTATTTAAGGCATTAATGGACCAAAATAAATTCTTCAGCAGCAATTTATATTCAATATTAAAGCTGGTCCACCAGGGCATTTAGGTCCTATTCCTGAATTAGAAGAATATATAACCCTCTCACCGAGGAAGTGTAAAAAAAAAGGCACTATGAATCTGTGAGAGCAAAAAGAAGACAGGCCAAAGTACGAGGAATAGTGATGGAATATGCAGAAAAAAAGCAGGAAAGAAGGTGGCTTGAAGCAATGTGGAAAAGACAAAACTAAGTTCCACCACAAAATCTGGAGACAACACAAAAGGGGAGAACCAAGCAGAACCATGGCTGGAGAATTTAACCAAATGAAAAAACACAGCAATTTGCCTTCTTAGGGAGAAGAAATTACTAATGATGCAGTTGTCTACTCTCTCTTTCATCTGTGGGAGAAGCTGCAAGGAAGTAAATCCCAAGTCTGAGTTGTTTTCCTACACTTCAAGTACCTAGTACCACCTTGGGTCTGAATCCTGTAAATTCTGTTATCTTGAATGAAATGAAGCCTTTGTATTGGTTTCCATAATGTAGTATATATAATAGGTTAACACATATGCACAAAACCTCCCACAAAAGCCTGCCAACACTTCACTTAGGGCAAATTGAGACTTGAGGGATGCTCAAATCCAGTCAGGAACTCCAGCCCTTGCAAAAGTAAACAAAACTCTTGCCTTAAGCAGCATAAAGGTTTATGTGCACAGCTTTTCCACTTGTGACTTCATCTACTTCTTCTTACGACAACTTTCTACGAGAGCACATTCCAAGTAGCATCATTCAAGTTGTATTCAAGTGTCCAGGAAATCCCATGTGGTTATGAAAGCTGCCACCAAATGAGGGGCTTTTGCATCCAGCAGCCACAAAATACTCCCAGTCATGCAGCAGCACTCCTGCATGGATTCTAAATAAAGTCTTTTGAAACCATTTGATAGCAGTGTTAAATACGACACTCACTACCAAAACAACTTTATTGATTAAACACTAATTAAAAGACCAACCGAATGCAGGACAAACATGTTTCAAAGAGTATGGCACAAGTTAGGTGTTAAATTTTTAAAGAGCTGTACAAGAAGGGGAGGCAGCAGTTAAGACAAACAATTTTCTCTCGCAAACTGCTCAGACACAGAAAGGTTCATGTAGAGGTTTAGGAAGTTTTCCGTGCAGTCATGCAATAGAAACATTCTTGAACAAGTCCCATGTGAAGTATTGCAGCAATGGCTCCAATCACTCTCATGTTTACATTTGAAAACATAAGAAAGCAACAACAAATTCTTCTCTAGAATACAAAATGTGTTTGTCTTCTATGAAGTCAGTGGAAGTTCACCAGGAGGAAAGTTTCTCCCACAGCAGCTAAGGTCAACAAAAGTCGTTCTTTGAAAGAGCTGTCAAACATTTCACTGATTTCCTCTCTCAACTCCCTCAGCAGAGGTACTGTGGACTTACCATCTGCATTCAGAATTCTCTCAAAAAGTTTACTCCAGAAATCACTGTCAGGGGTCCTAAAACAAATAGAGCAGCATTCAGTGGAACAGTACACACACACACACACACACACCACGTCTACCAAGGTCTCAATTTATATTCAGAACTAAACATCCTGGGAGAACCATGCCTGAAATAATAATAATTTCACTCACATGAGTAAATCTAAAGGAAAAACTAGGAATGTATTGTTCATTCTATATGTATGGACCCCATTCTCTTCCTCCAATAAATTTCTGGATAGTAACTACATAGGTCTAAGCCAACTGTTTATACTGTTACCTCTTCTAGTATACCTGACCACTACCACCACTCACACTAAGCCATGGCAGTTTTAGTTTAAAGGAATCATCTAGAACATTCTTGAACCAAACAACTTGGGAAACTCCTTTCATGAATAAAGGGCAGAAGTAAATCTTATTTACCCACTTGCAAGCTAAGTTAATGGGGCAAAATGAAAGGAAAACTGCAAGAAAAGTAAAACAAAATAGAAAAAGATGGTTTAGAGCCAGTTTTACTTCCTTTTCTCCCTGCCTTCCATCTGCCAGAGTTCTGTATAGATAACATTTTGGAGACAATTAATAGTAATAAATCCTCTCTCTCCCAGATGTACCCACACAAGACAAATAAAAAGGTTAAGTGACTCATTCAAGTCTCAGAAAACTGATATTAGAGCTAACCCATTGTTCTTCAGCCTTGCACTGCTACTGACTACTGAAGCACTTTTCTCCCTCGAGCTAGGAGTTACAGTGGCTTTGAAACAAATTATCTGCCTCTGCTTTAACTAAGTGACTCACAAAGCAGCAGCAGCTACTCTCAGAATGAATCCACCCTGTACTATTACACTGGTAACTCTTATATTTGCTAAAATAATTAAGTCAATGCAGAACCTAATCAAGAAAAAAATATGTAAGACTTGAGTCCATTTACTTTGTGGGATTAGATGAGCAAGAGATGTAGCAGAGAAGATGAAGTGTTGCTAAGGGGGTGTACGGAGTTCTGAGTGACAAAAATAGTCCTAAAAATTCAAACACACCTTCTATATCCTGCCTCACATAAACCTGCACAGATGAAGGTTCCTAAAATAATACAGTGGAAACAGAAAAAAATCACCATATCCATTCTTTAATAATGGTAAAGCCCTCCCCTGAAAAACAGGCTGTCAGAATTATACTCAGAGATGAAAAAACCAACTTGATCAGAATTTACATTCTACCTTCCCCTGAATCTCTACCACGATGTTTCAGTGTTTTCCATTTGTTCTGTCACTTTTTAAGTGGGTTCTCTTTTATTGAGGGCCATTGACCTTGGAAGAATAATTTTGTGCTCCACCCTGCAATTCCCACTGCTTTGGTATTTTGCTGAATTGGCAGTAAAATCAGTAGCTCTTCCAGTCATTCTGCTATATTTACATTTTTTTAATACTTAAAAATAATTAAGTCCTTTTTAAAAAGCTTTCTTAAGATAAGAGGGTCATGGTTGCTATATTTAACACCAGTCAGCCTTCTAGCAAGAAGCCTTCTTTCTAGCTGCCAATACCTGAATTCTCAGAAACTCTTTTGAGGAAAGTTATTCTGTCGATACAATCCTTGGAAAAAAAACAAACCCAAAACAAACCATCAAACTCAAATGAAACTCAAAGAAATAAAAAAAAATAAAATCACTTTCCAAATCACTTAGAGAACTTTGAACAGAAAGGACAGAAGTTATGTCGTCCTTACAAAAGCAGAAATACTAAAAGCAACAGGAAGAACAATCCTGTGTCTTCATGGGTGTTACAAGTGTCGCCAGCACGTGTGGCTGTATGGAAAAGATGAAGAGAAGATTGATCTCCATCAGCTGACTCTTCTTCCAGGGAATACTAAATTTTGGAGCCTCTTCTGGTAGATGAAGGTTCCCTGCAGCAGTGAATTTGCTTGTTGCAGATTACTTGAAAGCTTCAAAACGACTAGAGGAAGTGTCATCAATCAATAAGAACAGACATGCTAAAAGATCCATGTGTGAATGGAAATGGATTCAGTGCAAATTCCTTTTTCCCACATAATGAAATACCTCATTTACACTGTTGATATAAGACTTCAGTACAATGGGTAACTAAAGCACCTATGCAGACATTTCTTGGAATAACTGATATTGAAAAATAAGTATAGATGATGAATGATTAGTCTATAACACTTTCAGACGCAAAGCAGAAGAGAGGGTGGAAAAAAGGAATTCCTTATTTGTAGTCTGAACTCCCAAATTATGAACTGATGCACACACGTGAGTGAGAAGCCATTACAGCCTGGTTCCAGCTCCACAGAACTCATGCCCAGGCTTTACCTTCTTCCTGCTGTGGCTCCTTTAGCTTGTCAGAGGTATCACTCCTCAAGTCCCCCTCCAAGTTCTACCTCAACCCAAAATCCTAACTTTTTCAATCCAGCATCCTCAGCTTGGACTACAATTCTTTTCCAATTAACCCCTCCCCTCCAAACTCCACTGAGAGACTGCCAGCCCTATACTTCCCAACTCAGACTTCCTATTCCTCCTGCTCCAGTTATCCAGACAGTTATTGCTCTTTTCCCCATATCCACATCCTGATCCGGTCCCTGACACCATGTCCCAACCTTCTCAACTCAGGCCTTATGTGCCTTCATCTGCAGCAGCTCAATTTAATCTCTTGCAGAATTAAAGGAATGATATCATAGTAGAAAACCAGATATATACCCAGTAAAGAAAAAAAACCAGCATTTTTTCCTCTGTACACATCCTAAGAAGATGGGATTTTTTTCCAAAGGCTGAATACAACAAACTGAGAGATGTAAGCATTGCAGGTTGCTAGGGAACTGGACAACTCCCATGCTGGGAGTAGGTTTTCTTAAAGCAATGGTCCTAGGAGTGATCCATGATCCTGAGTCAGATACCTGTCCAGTAATTGCTGTCATGAGTGCAGAGTTCTGGAAAATCCTTATGAAATGCCAAGGCAAAAAAATCTGCAGTATGTGCCTAGCAAAATGAACAAGTGTTCAGTCTAAGAACAAACAAAGGGCACAGGAAGGCAGAGCAGACTTACAGCCTAAACACACGGCTAAAAGAGAGCAGTAGAATTTAATACCTGACACAAACAGCAGCTTCCAAAAAGCAGCTGTTTGCACACTTGCATCTTAGATGACAGGTTTTAATTATTTTCTTTGTTATTTTCAAAGAAAATAATTGCACATGTACTGTTTCTACAATTGTTACACCCTGCCATTAGTGTCTTAGAACTAGAATGAAAAGACCAAAAAAGCAGAAAGCCAAACTAACCCATTTCTGAAGCAACATGCTCATGTGATCTTTGCCCCCCTCACCACCCACCCACTTAAAAACTTTTCCAAGCTTGATCTGTAAGGTGCAGAGAGACTAAGTCAGTCTCATCTGAAAGGATGGAAAAAGCAAAATCATCTCAACCGGACTATTCATATTCAGCTTGAAATTGTCTCCTACACAGCACTGAGGCTACCAGTGAACAAGTCCAACAACTTCACAATTTCAGTCCCCACAAAACTCACACTTTTTGGCAAAAACAGCCCCAAGTTGTATGTTGTAAGCTCTGAAGATAATACCACTATAAAGAAAATGAAGTTAGATGTCTCTTGTTTCCCAGCAGCCCCCTCTGGAAAAGGACTTACTCTGATAAGTTTTGGCTGATTTTCCAGATAGAATTCTCCTGATAGACCTGGATATGATCCCCAAACAACATCAAATGGACTACATCTGCAATGCCAACCAAGTCTACCTGTAATCACAACAAACATCATGAAGTTCAGTGTCCATCACTTTCTGCTCTTAGTGCTTTCACACATTTAAGTCTGAACCATCTTTGCACCAGAATCTTCCAGAGACCTGCTAAGCAAGAAAACGTCAAAAGGTAAAATTTTCATTTTAGGTTTCTAAATAAATACACTAGTTACAATCACTGAACAGCACTGCTCATCCTTTCACTTAATGCCAAAGATTCCATCAGATGCAAAATCCTCTTTATTCAGTATTTATTGATCAGAGCTTTCCATAGCACTTGTAAATTTTAACTTAAAAAAAATGGGTTTTTTAAAGGAAACACAGAAATTAAGATGTCCTACTAAACAGAGACTCACCTGATAAGGAAGAGAACTTTCTGCCAGAAGCTGTTGTCCATGAGGGGTCTGAGCTGTGGGAAAGTTGTAGGGCAAGCTGACTCGAGGCATTACCCTCAAATCCAGACTGTGAGAGAAATCCACTATCTTCAGAGCATTTGGCACCTCCTCATTAGAAAACGCATCACAGATCCTGAGCAAAGGAAGGACATGAGGCGGAAGAGGATCTAACAAACTTTTCTTTTTTTTAGAATTAAAATAACAGCACAGTGAAGGTGAATCTTAGCCACGTCAATGCTCCCCTCCGATGGCTGCTGTCAGAACTACTGCTGCAAGGGCTGCCCCGGATGGCAAGGGCTCACAGCAGGGAGCTTAGGAATGATACTGCTATCTACACAGTAAGCAATAGCAAACGCTAAAGGGTTGAGGATGGATGCTATTTTCATATTTGTAACAGTTATCTGAAACAGTTTGTGGACTGTGGGAATAGTGTGATACCTTTTCACTGGTCCTAAAATTATGAGCCAGACATAGGGGATAAAAAGGGGTTACCTTTATAAGGATCCTTATGGTGCACATCATGCCGGATGAAAAGGGCCGAAGATGCACACGTAACAAAGTGGATACGATTTTAATATGTTTAGCAAATTAGCATAATTGACAAGAATCCTCAGTTAGAGTCATAGGTGATGAGGTCATTCCCCCCTGGTTCTACGCCTTTCTAACCACACCCCCACCTCGCTTGGATAGGACCTAAACTTTGTTTATGAAAATGTGTCTCGAAGAGCTGGTTTTCAACCTTGGCTCCCAGAGAGCCTAACCTTGGACTCTGGGGCTTGGAGCTGCTGGGGAATTTATTTTGTCATTCTGTCTAATAGAGTAGGTAAAATGCTAGCTATGAATACAATAATAGGCTACAGAGCTACAAATATATATATGTAAAGAATATAGAGAATAGATAAAAGCAAAAAGACAAAAATCAATTTGGCATCAGTGTAATGTTTTACACTTCTCCCTCTCCTCTTAAATCTCTGAGTACTTGATACAAAAAATAATTAAGCTTGATAATACTTTTACAAACTTTTCCTAGTCTACAGGTGAGGGAGGACAAACAGGAAGGGCGGGGAGGAGTATCTTTATCGACAACTCCCAAGCCAACAATATCCACATATCACAGCTCTCACTACTATTCTTACATACTTGTATGCTGTGAGCTTTTTTTGTAATTCATACTATGCACTTGTCCTTTTGCTATCTGAAAAACCCCAAACCATTACCCTAACTTTTTGGCAGTTGTTGTTTTGTATTTGCCACAGAGAAATCCAGCAGGAGATATCCAAGTCCATCAAGCCACTATTAGATCAGTGACTTCCAAAATAGGACGCAGCACCCTAAGGGATGTGCAAGACAACCCATTGCAGGATGTAAAGAAAATATTAGAACTTGCATAGTACAGGTATTAATTGATAAATAATTATATAAATAAGTTATTAATAAAATAATCACAAAGAAATTGTAAGTAAAATACAATGATGACTGTAGGCTCAAATTTAATAGCTATTTTTAACATATTGGTGATAACTAAGAACAGCCCCAGGGAATTTATGTAATAGAATTATATCTGGTTCATTAGACATTCTGGTTACTGGCTTCCCACTGATGCCTGAAGTTTTTAGCTTTTATGTATCCTTCATGTATTTGTAGCTTTGTAGACTGTTAAATGCCTCGGTGTAACTTCTAGTACTTTCCCACCTTTCTTTCCCACAGTGAACAGGTGCTTATTGACATATTCCTAAAATTTTGTTATGTTTTGCCTGTTACTTCTGCAAGGACATTTTATTTTGCACCGCGTAATCACAGGTATAATAAAGGTAGGGTAGAAGGGCAGAACCCAGAGAGGAGATTACCTAACCAACCGCTCCTCTAATTGGACAATATTGGCCAGATATTCTAATTGCCCATTCTTATCAATTGTAAGGATCTAATTCTGAGTGCTGTTTTTTGCCATATTGTGTACCTGAAGGCTTTCAAGTAGTTTTTCAAAAAGTTTGCTTTCGTATTATCATTCTAACATGGTGTGGAAAAGTTTGTGTTCCATTTCCAGGCATCACCACACTTAGTTCACAGATCACATTCTAAGGGATATGTGACTTTGTTAACATAACATAGGAAAGAGCTTAAAGAAGAAAATCAGGTCTATGCATCAAGGTGCAAACTGGACTGCAGAGGAAGCTGAACACTTTGTTTAAGGGTATCTGGATATTCCAGTCCCACCAATTATGTCTCCTAATTTCCTGGGTTTCAGATACGTAAAGCTGAAGACAAGTTATGAACCATATTGAGTTAGTGGTCCAGAACCTTGGTAAAGCAGAAACTTAAAAACACAGGCAATAGCAAAACTATTTTTTTGAGCATAAGTTGTTAGAATGTCAAACTATTTCTATTACAACGTATACTATTTCTACAGGAAGGTTTGTTCCTAAATCAAGTGTTTTCACTGTTAGCAGAATACACTGAAACCTAAAAAACCTAGACTGCAAAATCAGTACCTGTTTTGCCAGTGGACAGGTTCAGCACAAGAGGCACAGAAACCAACTTAAGGAATAGTGTAATTTTCTATAATGCAAAACTGTAAAGAATTACACGAGGAAAAGCTCAGCAATGCACCTCAGCATTGCTACCAAAGATTGCCCACAGGGATTAAGATACAGCACCAGTGACCTTACAACTTCAGCATCCTCCAGAGCCACTCAGCAGCTGGAGAGCCCTGTCACAGCCAAGCACTGGAGGGCCCCTCCCGGAACTGGGAGTTCCTAGGGGTGCGTCCCCCCACAGGCAAAGAGGCTTCCGGCTGTGCTGGGACAGGGCCCAGCTTGGAGAAGGTGCAATACACAAGCTCACACAACTTCCAGTGTGGGAACATCTGGGGTCAGCCTCCTCCTGAGCTCCTCCCAAAGCCTGGCCAGGGCTCAAGGAACAACCCAGGGAGTTGCCTTTGCTCCTACACCCCCAAAACCCAAGCGTGGCCTTATCTGGTTTCTAAATACAGGAAGATGAACACATGTTTCAACAATGAATGAATACATAGATCATATTGCTAATGATACTTTTGTTAGTGAGTGGATACAAATATAACATTCGGTTGGAAGATTCATCTAGAGGTCAACTTTGGCTCAAGGCCTGTTTTTCAGGCCTCAGTACTTCAGTACCTCAGCTCACGGGTAGAAGTTACAGCAGCACAGTAGCTGTAGCTGAAATAACTGTGCTGTACCCTCCCATATTCACAGGAAGAGACAAACCTGTCTCCCAGAAACAACACCTCTGGCCTCAGATCTCCATGGACAATCTCTGCTTTGTGCAGCTTCTCTACCACTTGCAGAAGATCATGAACAACCAAGAAGAGGATTTCCTTTGTGATGAACTTACGGTCATGGAGAATATCCTGAAAAGAGAATAAACATCTATCTCTGTACCCTTCCACCTTAGATTACGTGAAATATTTATAGCTTACCTTTTGTTTCATTATTCATCTGTACAGAGCTAACAGTCCCACCCTAAATTCAGTACAATCAGATTTTGCCCATGATCAGCCCAGACAGAATTACAAGAACCGTAAACTGCTAGGAAACATTATTATTCAAAATTAGACAAAAGATCAGGAGGGGGAAGTTGAACCGAAGACTGAAATCACTATTGAATTTCAGTCCTATTTGCATGCAACAATTCAAAATGCACTTACAAGACTTAAATTGTGAATCATTCAGCAAGACATTAAATGCTATGACCTTGCTATAGCTGACTAGAATGTATTGCAAGAGGTCAAGTTAAACAACAGCTTTAGATGCAAATCTTCCTGTGGAATAACATGTGGTTCTTGGCTCCAGTCCTTTATGACTCACACAGACAGAAAATGTGAAAAATTGGTTCAAGATTGTCTCTGAGAAGCACATGATCTATGAATGAGAAACCAGACCCAACTGAGGCATTAACAGACAGCTGTGATTTGTACACAGATGAAGACCAGAGCATCTGTATTGCAGGATTAAACAGGAGCAGCTCTTCAATAATGAGCATAACACCACCCCAAACTCACTACTGGCACCCGCGCAGGAGTTTGGACCCTCCAGTTCTCCTTGGTTTGTCTGTACTGACCCTGAGTGTGAAGCAATTTGTATCTCTGTGCACAATGGCACAGCCATCCTGGTACAGGTAACAGCTGCAGTTCTCACTGAAGCTCTGGTCAAAGTCAGAATTCAAACGCTTCTGTAACTCAAGGGTGATATAAAAATCCCAAGGCGCAGGCTGAGAATACACCTACAAGAAGGTACATAAGAAGAATGTTTATTTTTGGAATAAAGTGAAAATTGCTCATCTTCATATTCTTCTTATCCTCTTTTTTTCCCCTCCCACTTGACCAAGGAAGACACTTTTTGCAGTCAGAAACTTTTAATCTAGATCCACAATTAGGAAGAGGACCTGAAGTAGCAGACTTCATACACGGAATTCAGAAATTAGGGGTTTATATTAATGGATGAGATTTTACCATTTCACGCTTCTTGTACAATAACCATCATGTGTGTTACCTTTATTGCAAATCCCTTTACATCCCACTGGAAAATGCATCCAGCTGGAATGGCAAAAAACATCTTGTATTCTTCATTGTTCCAGTATTCCATTTTGATGCAGTAAGTCTCATTTCCTGTGATGAAAGTTTAAACTCATAAGCCGTCACACAGTAAATAGCTGTTCCCAAGTCATTCCCAACCAGCACCACATAAAACTAAGAGGGTGAGTATGAACCGTAATTCAAACCCATCAGAACACAAACTCTGCACTGCAGAGAGTCTGGCACACCTACCCAGCTCAACATCTTTCTCAACTTCCATGTGAGGCAGAGCTCCAGTCTCCAAGTGAAAATCTGGAGAAGGAACCAGTGATGCTAGCACAGAACCTAAAAGCTTTTTACGCTGTTCAGGGCTCCACAGGAACTGAGACACATCATCCCCTAAGAAAACAAACAACGTGAAGAAATAAGCTGAAATTGCGTTAACTCTCTGCAGCTTGGTTATATCTGTCAGTAAAAGTAACCTGGATACTGGAAGCTTTTGATCCACATTCTGATTTACTATTCACCTCTTACCAAGTCAATTCATCTCTTCCCAATAGTTTTCGGAAGGCAACGTGACCCTTGTCTGTATAACTGCCTTACACACTCTTATCAGGAGGTCTCAAGGGTTCTACTGTAGCATCATGCAAAATGTATCTTTCACAAGAGACAAAGCTCTGAATTATTTCAGCCACAGTAGAATTCAAACTCTATTCTCCAAACCAAAACTCCTTTTTTAAAATCTATGCCCAGAGCAAGTAATCAGTTTGGGGTTTTGAGGTTTAGGGAAATTTAGTCCTTTGATTACAGAAGAGGTTTTATGTAAGAAAAGGAAAACAAAGTTGGACTCCAACTCTGCTGGTCACTGCAATGCTAAGAACTTAATGGCTTTTATCTCCTGGAAGACACCTAAGATAATTCCCTGTAGGACTGGACTTATTTTCTTTCATAACAGAACATAAGGTCATTCAACAGATGAGTTGATCCGTAAAAAAACGAGGTAGCCTCAAGTGTTTACTCTGCCTGATCATTTGAGACAAACCACAAGAACTAGATGGCCTCTACTGCCTTCTCCCAAATGCCATGGCTGTAATGAGGGAGAACATTTTAAACTTTCACGGTACACAGGTAAGAACCAGAGTATCTACTGCTATACCCATACTTATTTGAAAAGCATTGCAGTAAGTACAGCTCAGGAAGCAATTCTGTGAAAGCAGATACAGGAAACAGTGTAGGCTGGAGGCTATAGTGTATTCCAAGCTTTTGCCATCACAAACCTAGGAAATTTACCAGCATATTGTGCAGGAATAAACTAACAGACATCTGAAGTAATTTTTATTCTTTACACAGTATTAAGAATTACCACATCCATGGTGAGAGCTGCAGTTCAAGGGAGATGTGCAGAAATCAAGAAACAAAGCAACAGGAATGATCCAAAGTCTAAGAAAGGACCATTAAAGCATCTGAACAAATGCTTTCTTTTTTTCTGAAGAGATTTTTCATCCTGCTCTAAAGATTTGTACATATGACAAAAACAAGTCAAAGATGCATCCAAAATACTCCAGCTATTTCTGTGAGATCGCCTCTAACTGTATTTTCAGTCCAGGTCCCAAGCATGATTCATCTTAAAATAGTCTGCAGTCACAAGAGAACATAATTCTTCAGAGTAGATACACTGTGAATTTTCAAATATGCAATTCTAAGTACCATAAACCAAAATCAAATGAGTTAAAGCAGGTTAAACATCTTGAAAACCATCATTCAACACACATCTAATTCCACAGGCCAGATCTTGATGGCTTTTTGTGACCATTTCTGTTCTAACTGTAATCTAAATATTTAGAACAGAGAGAAACAAGGGCCTTTAACTAGAAGAAAAAAACTCCAAAGAAATTGACTATTTAAGTACAAGTACTGTTTTCCCTCAATAGGAATAAGAATACTGTGAAGCAGCACAATAGTTTATAGCATAGTTAAAAGTGCAGATTTAAACCAAAATTACGCAACTTGCACTACTCCAAATTTTATTCATCTTTTTCAAAGGAGTAGTTTATCAGCACATCAGGAGACACACAGTATGATGACAGAGAAAAAACAAAGACAAACCAAAACAAAGCTGTCTTGGAAGTTATTACTGCCATTCAGTCCAAATTTTTAATTTTGGAATTTGACCTCATTACTCCTACAGACTGCCTGCTTTACTACCTTAAGTAACTTCTGTCACCTTAATATTAACATGCTTTGGATGCTGACAAGCATCCTGTACTGCATCTCACTGCTGCCTCAGACAAGGGAGACAAGTTCAGTCACAAGTCATAGTAATGGGAAACACACAAAGCACAGTGGGATACAGGAAAGACAGAAAAAACCCCCCACCTTTAGTGACAGCTGCAAGCTATTTGTTGTGAGTGAAATTCAAGTTAGTACTAACCAGTAACGTTTCCACCTCCAGAATCAGTAACCACTTCAGCAGGCAAGCTCTGAGCCAGCTCCAGTTTCTCAGTGATCTGCAGATATTTAATAGCAGACATTTGTGTAACAGAGGACAGAGAACCTCCTGAGACTGAAGAACCTGACGAGCGAGTATCTTCCAGGCTTGCTTCCATGATCGGGCTGTAAATAAAGCCATCAGCTACTCAGACTTCCCAAAGATACAAGTTGTAGATAATGTCAGCCCGGGCTCTAGGAGAGGATACTGTTCACACCCAGATTTAATGAACTTGAAGAAATTCTTTCCCATCCCTAGCATAAAGCCCTAAGTCATGTCAAAGCTTCTTTTCAGTTTTGATGATTGATTATACTCAGAATCTTAGGTCACAGATGATTTCTTTAATCTTCTCTTCCACCAAATCTGACTGCTACAACAGAAGACATACTGAATATTTATCACTCCCTTTGCTATAAAATTTCAGTACTTTCAAAGCAGTGAAGGGTTGAGTGGGAAATAACTCCTCCCAATTATAATCAGCACAGTTTTCAAGGAACTTCATGAATAAAAAACACCTTCAGCATGGTATACATGTTTGTATACTAACAGCCAGCAAATCCAACTCAGTTCTAAATTAAGAAACTACCATACAACAATGTTTTTTCTTCACAATGATAAAATGTTGTTTCCTAGTTTTTTTATTCTCTCCAGCTTTTTTACACTGTAGAAGAATCAAACCACAAACACTAAATGCATTTTATATAGTCAAAATAAGTGCAGGAGCCTATGAGTATAAAAGGAGCCAGTGGTTCTGCATTTCATGTTTGATAATGAAGACAGAAGCTATTTAGTAATTGCTCTGCAAGTTATTTTGTTAAAAAACCTTGTCATTAAGTCCCACAGCAGTAATGCTGAAAAGCCAAGTGGGCTTGCTATTACCTCTTAAATCTGCTCAAGGCAAACTGGACCGTGAGCTAAAGAAATGGCTCTCTCCAGTATATTCTGGTCTTTTCAGAAAACTTCCTGAGCAACACTTAGCAACACAAAAGACATGCAGAAGGGGTTTAAGGTCCTTCACTGTTAATTACCTCAGTTTTTTTACACAGAGAGCTTCAGTGTATGCTCCTTCACACACCAGTGTCTCCTGATTCAGAGGTACGCTCTTGGACTCTGGACTGTCTTCCTTCAGTTCACTCTGCGAGAAAGCAGGAGCTGGGACTCTCTGCGCTACCACGCTGTGAAAGGGCGTTGAGGCCAGGTGGGCAGCCCTGTTAAAGTCACACGTGTCTTCTGGGTTGGCACAAAGGGTGTTGTTCTTGTAGGAGCCTGTCACAATCGCATCCTCAGTCAAACGTTCAATTCCATTCAGCTCCTCCTGAAAAAAAAAGGAGAGACAGTGAAATGTTGTAGATTTTATGTCAGATTTTTCTTTACTTGAAAGCTGAACATTTCTCTTCCCCTTCTTCCACTCCACCACCTTCCAACATGAATAGGACACTCAGTCTTCATGAATTCTACTTATAGAATCCCAGAATGGTCTGGGGTGGAAGGGACCTTAAAGACCATCGAGTTCCACCCCCTCGCCATGGGCAGGGACACCTTCTACTAGTCCAGGTTGCTCCAAGCTCCATCCAGCCTGGCCTGGAACACTTTCAGGGATGACGCAGTCACGGCCACAACGTTATATTTCCAGTATAATCTCATCATCACCCCGTTCAGTTACTGCCATGCTGGACAGCAGTTTAGAATCTTTGCTTTTTACACATGATGCCAGTGCAGCCTAGCTCGGTCTGACAGCAGCACAGGCTGTGTTGGTGTCTCCTGGGCAGGAAATCTGCCGTGGGGTGAATTGTTTCCTTACACAGGCTGCTGCTGCTGCTGCTGGGTTTTCCTTGGCAGTCAGAGAATCCAAAGGCTTACGAACGGCGAGAGGCTGACGGGCACTTTTCCGGCTACGATCTGCTGAACAACTAAGAAGAAGTTACAGTCAATTACATATTTATTGGAGCAGCTTGTGATCTCCAACACATTCTTCTCAGGAACTGAAGTCTATTGATAATTTCAATCAACTAATTTCTACTACAGAACTACCAGTATGCAATAGATACAGCTCTCCAGAATGAAGGAAGTTTATAGAGCAGCTTAAATAGCTCTATGTTGAAGATGAAAAATGGAAGAGTATTGAGTCCTCATCATGGACTTCCAGTAAGGAAATAAAATTACCAATATAAACAAAACAAAACACACATCCCCACACACCCCTGCTAGAAACAGTTATTTCAGCTGCTAGAGAAAGTGCTTTGATACTTCAGTTTTCCTTCCCTCTGAAATCTAGGTCTTGAATAATTCTACCTTGTATTCTGATTTGCCAAAGTAGAGGATTCATCAAATATAGAGAAAAATGGAGCAGCAGCCGGTGGGGGAAGCAGACCTACATCTGTAAAGAAAAACCAAGAGGCTTTATCATATCCACAGTTTTTCCAAAACAGCATATCCAAAACTACTTACAATAGTTAAAACCTAGTCTTAAAAGTACTGGTCCTAGCAGGAAGTCGCAGAGCTGGCATATAAAGAAACCCATTAAAAAAGGCTTGGGTTTGTCACGTTAATGAACCACACCTTTACTACCATGTTATGTGAGCTAACTTGCTGGTTTTAGACTGTGCTTCAGAATTTGTACCTTTTTTTGCAAGGCTGCCCTCATTTCTCTGTTCTTCCTCAGAGTTTAAAAATGTATTTCCACTGTGGGTATCTGGGGATACATCAGCAGTCTGGATAACCTCTGTCAACAGCAACAGAGTCAAGCTGGAGCAGAAGTAAATTTCTTCAGGATGCGACCTTCCCAACACAACTTACCAAAATCAAAAATATACAATTTCTGGCTGTATTCCTCTATCAAAACCTCTGAGGAAAAATGGACTTAAGGAAGTATCAATCTAATGCCAGCATTAAACTCTTCTGAGATTTTAGTAAGACTGCAAACATGAAAGATGGAAGAAAACTTTCCAGCTACTGCAAGAAAAATGCTCTTCTGCTTGAAAGTCCTTTCAGATAGTGACAGATCTCAGATGCTCCATGTTTTGGTCAATATGGTAAAAGGCACTACTAGGACACACTGTCATTCTTCTAATCCAGCTAGGCTTTGGGTTTTACTTTGCTGCCATCTTGGTATTCATGGAACATTTCCCTTTAACCGAACCTTCTCCTTGACGGTAAAAAACTTGACTACTTACCCTCAGAACAAAATGGTTTATGTAGTTGAGTATCTTCATAGACCTGGAATTCACTGTGAAAAGGATAAAAGAAACAAGTTTGTATTCTACAGACCTTCACAAAGAGTAAGTAAACCCTGTAAAGAAGGCAAGCCAAGCTGACAAATGCTACTTGCAAGAAGTTAAAATCCCTCAGATAAATAATCAAACATGTGGAGGAAGAGCACAGATCCTGGTAACAAGCTGATGCCAAGGCCATATTCCATTCTACCTGCAAAAACAGGCTGTTTTTGTGATCCATGTTACTACTTGTACCTAAATATCCTCACAAGTCTTCTTACTGCTGGCTAAAAAACCCCTCTATTACCTTTGTGACTGAGGCTGTTTCTCCCTGTATTCTGTTGTGCTGGAAAAAGTAAATCCTTGCATTCCCAGAGGTACTGAAGCTCCCGTTACCTCTGCCGCCTGTAGAAACAAAACCGCATTTCAGTTCTACAGTAGTGGAAGCACAAATCAGGCAAAAAGTTTCCAAAAACATGATGCTAATCCCATGTAGTCATTGAAATCCTGATAGATAATAGTTGTCTTTAGCCATTTTTATTTGTACTTAGCTTACTTGCATGAAGAAAGTCCACTTTTATTGCATATTGTAGTTAGAATGCATCATTTACTCTTTGCAACCATATATAAACTTTCACAAGAGGTTTTAGTTACCCTGCAACTGTTAAGGACATACGTAAGCAGTTACATAGCTTACAAAGTCACAACTCTGTTTCATTATTTAAGGTATTTAATATGAAGGCATTGTTTTGGATACAGGGAAGGAAAGGAGAGAGAGAGAGAGAGAGAGAGATACTATACTTTATTAGTGAAGAATCCTTTCACAAGAAGTTTAAAATGTGTTAGAAGAATATCAGATATGCTTCCTTTTGGCTTCCTTGGGTACTTTTATTTAAAATTGCAGCTACTTGGAAAAGAACAGTTAAATGAAGACAATACCAGTTCATGTGGCTGTTGCTGCTTGTCATCTTCTTTCTTCTTTAACTTCTTCTCCAGTTCCTCAATTTTCCTTTGTATTTCTTCCTTCTTCCGTTCTATGGCTTGTATTTCATCTAAGGAAAAAGCACCTGTAAGGTCCAATGCATATTTCACATACAATCTAAATTGTCAAGAGGCCAAAACTTCTGGTGGTCTTTCCCTATACCACAGCTTTTATGTAAAGTTTTTGAATATGTTACTGTCTCTGCACCTCAGAGCAGTTAAACAACTATACCAGTAGAAAAAGAGAAGCAGCTGCAATACAGACAGAAGCAAACACAATTTTATGATTCCACCTGGAAAGCCTTACTTGCTTCAGCCCACTTTGAAACATACCTTCGTCTTTCTTTCTCGCTTTCTTCCTGTAGATTTCAGCTCGGATCTCTTCAAAAGAGAACTCGTCAACTCCAGCATAAACTTTCTCTTTGCAGTACATCACCATCTCTTTCTTTTCCTGAGCGTCCTGCTGGTGATGCTGCACTCGCTGCAGGGGGTCCTCCTGCTCCTCAGGTTTGCGAGTACTTAACACACGGTTTATGCTGGGCTCAATTTTGCAGGGAGTCCTGAAAAAACATGGATTTATTACTTGGGCTTTGAGTACTTCACTGTAGCACAGAAAAGCAGGCATGGGAGACAATAGGGCTAATTTCAGAATCTGGTTTTGGGGTAGTGTAAAAACATTCTGTTCTGTGCTTAGAAAAATACACAAGAAAATCGGAATGAGTAACAGCAAAGGCCATACTAGTCAGAATTGTCTGATAAATAAATAAAACAAAACAAACAAACAAAAAAAATCCAACCCAAAGTGTTAATAAAGTCCAGTCAAAAGCAAATAAAATTCTTATGATGTCTGAACAGCTGTGCATCCTGGAGCAGGATCTGTTCAATTTAGCTCCATCGAGCTGTGTGACCACAGGCATGACAAGTCCCTAAACTCTGGTTTGTAGGATGGTTATCTGGGAGCAAACAGCCACAGGAGAAAGGAGACTTTAAAAGGGAAGCTCTTGGGCCAGATGAAACCTACATGCTACTTTCGGGAGAGAGGAAGCAACACTGGTACAGCTTTATCAACACCAGCAATCCAGCTGACTTCAGCGGGATGAACTCATATCTGGGAGTGATCATGAGGCAAACAGGTGCCCCTAATGTTTGAGCTTTAAGCTTTTTTGGGGGAGTGTGGGGGTCAATACCAAGATCACAACAGGATCTTTCTGCCCAGAACTCTGGATGACAGCTGATGGCATGATTTGCATCATATTCACACAGTTTCAGAACAACACTTCCAGACCATTTGGCAGGTGACCGTGGTAGCAGGAGGAAATGGATTCAAAGGCAGAAAAAAAAAAAATCTACTTTTAGGATTTCAGCTACATAATCTAAACCTACATAGCAAGTCTCTGCCTAAGTCACTTAGAGCTAACTTAGCAGGGTGTTCAGTTCTACCCACTCCTTCCCTCTCCCTGGTATGAAAGACTGCTGCCTTTGGTAAGTACCAAATCTTCATCCGAGACCAGCATGCCAAGAGATTTAACTATGTGGTATCACTGACTTTCAGGAGCAAAATATAGTCTTATAGTTTAAATAGGAATGCAGTTTTTTACATATTCTTCAATTAAATGAGGGCATAGCCTTGATCAGAGCTATTCTGCAGTCCACATCCAATCCATGCTGCTCACGACCTCTCATTGCATTCCTTGATTCCATGCAATTCAGAGCTGTGGGAACTGTCAGTAATACCAAACAGTCTTTTCCACTTCCCTCTCAGAAAGAGCCTGTCTATTCCCTGGCCATCATTAGCCACAGAAAGGTAGAGCAACCTTGCAAAATAATGTGCTGCTCCAACAAAACCACCCCATCTCCTGGGATTTATCAGCATTTCAGGGAGCACTGTACAAGCAGCACGCTAACTCCTCCACAACCTAGGCAACACTGTTGTCATGGCAACTCTGATAGCTTATTTCAGAATAAAACTCCAGATCTGCTGAGCATGGAGTTCCCAAGATAGAAAAAAACCAGCCACAAGCCTGTCTCAATTTGGGGCTGCTTCACAGCAAACAGCACCCTAAGACAGGTAGCTTGTGGTTTTGTGTAAACACACTGAGTGAAGCTATTAAACTAATTAGCATATTTAAATATGATATAGGCTCCCGCATCACGAGCAGCACTGAACACTTTCCATGTCCTTATGCAACCTCTGCTGAAGTCTCTGTCTTCAAGCTGCAGCACTAATTGCTTCCAGGCTGACAAATTTCTAAATTCTTGTAGCTCGAGAAGCTTAAGTAATTGGCAAAACAAGCCCAAATTTTAGGAAGCAGCTTTGAGAATTTCAAATGCAATCTCCCATCTCAAACTCAAGACTCACATCATTTGTGGCTGAGCTGACTCGTCCACGTAAGGGGTGAAACTGGGCAGTGGGTGGGGCACTTCCAGGCCAGAATTCACAGTTCTGCGGGGACGCTGCGGAAGGAAAGGCAACGTTAACAGCTTAGGGATTCATTTCAGTCTCCACAAACCTCTGCACTCTGCATCTCCCTTTTCTTCATCTTCTGCTCATTTGGAGGTTTTCTTACATAGAAAATTAAACTTGATGGAGACTTTTCCAAGGTCAATTCTGTTTGCACACAGTCACAGCCCACCAGCTGAACACTGGCACCTAAAAAGCAAGGCATGCTCCTCCTGCGTGTCCTCGGCAGCCCCAGTTTCTGTTATGCTGAGGGTATGTTACATCTATATTGAGGGATGTATAAACATATTATCCTGGTCAGGCTGGGTATTCCAGCTGCTCCTCATTTTCCACAAATGCCACAGTCCTCATTTTACAGCCACAATTGTCCCAGTTCTATGATAATACTCATTCTTCTGTCCACCAACAGCCTCCAGACTTGGGGTGGTGTGTGTGTTGTTTTTTTTTTTTCCTCAATTTTCCCATCAGAGGCCATTTCAGCACCACAAAAATCCCTCAACAGTTTCTGAGGTCTTTTAGTTAAGAGAAGAGGTAGAATTTAGTCTGACAACACATTACTCTCATCTGCCTATTTCAATTCCCTGGGACTCTTCAGCACAAAAATGTTATATGGCAGGAATACTTCACAAACTCACTCCTCTTTTCCATCATTTCCCAAACTGCTTACTGAGCCATCTTGACACCAGCAGAAAGAGAAACCCCTTCCCCTGTGCAGGTTTTAATATCTAAGAGCACTCACCAAAGGTTATTCCTTCAATGCCCTCCAGTGGGGTGGAATTAAACATGCTCAACTCTTCTGCCAGAAACAGGATATTTTATTTAATTAAATCTAAGAAATTTCACTAAGGGGGGAGAAGAGAGAACTCTAAGGGCAGACATTAAAAGAGATATGGAAGCATTCAGAGTCCAGAATGAATGTGTCAAGCAGCACAAAGAGACTGAGAAAAGAAGTTTTATATTAATAATTCTTCCTCATTCTTCTCAGCTAAATTAAACTGTGATTTACTGAACTTTTCCATGCATTTAACCAAGTTGCTTTCTATCTGAAAAGAATATTCCTGGAGTTTCCCTAAATTTTAGCTTGGTTGCAGCTCTCCGTCATTCGAGTTTTTGTTACTAAGCTTCCCTTATAACAACGTCCATATTGAGAAAATGAAAATATTTTCATCATCTTGATGCCTAAAGGTTTGAGCTTTTATGTATTCTTCATGTATTTGTAGCTTTGTAGACTGTTAAATGTCCTGGTGTAACTTCTAGTACCTTCCCACCTTTCTTTCCCACAGTGAACAGGTGCTTATTGACACATTCCTAAAATTTTGTTATGTCTTGCCTGTTACTTCTGCAAGGACATTTTATTTTGCACCGCGTAATCACAGGCATAATGAAGGTAGGGTAGGAGGGCAGAAACCAGGGGGAAGATTACCTAACCAACTGCTTCTCTAATTGGACAATATTGGCCAGATATTCTAATTGCCTGATCTTATCAATTGTAAAGATCTAATTTGGGGCACTGTTTTTCACCATATTGTGTACCTGAAGGCTTTCAAGTAAAGGTTTGCTTTCATATTATCACTCTAACATGGTGTGGAAAAGTTTGTGTTCTATTTCCAGGCATCAATCTCACGATTTTCTAGTCTTCCTTTCTGAGCTACAAAGAACATGGGAACACTGGGGGTTATCTGAGCATCTATGAAACAAACCTCATCTCACAGGATTGATTCCCTTCAGACAATGTCTTGCATCACTTCTCCAGAACAGCCTAAACACCTGTAGCACAGCTGTTCCTTTTGATGCTTAGTTTAAGCCATTGGAAGCTACTTTCTGTCATCCTATCGTCAGGATAAATATTCAATTGATATAGCAGTTGAATCCTTTTGATCTCCGCTCTTCTGCTTTCCTCGCAAGCACTTCAAAACAAGACTTGCAGAATGCTGTACATGCCTTATTTTCACAAGACAGGTAATAAGTCCTTCCTTCAGGTTGTATTTCCCAATATAATTTAACTCTTACACTGCTTTCTTACAGATTTAACTAATGCCTGGCTTCTCTCCCCTTCCTTGGCTAATGTTTTCCCTCTTACATTCCTTTTCTGCCCTCCAAACAGTTTAGCAGCGCACCTCTGCCAATTCTTCTGGTTAGCAAGAATTCTAAGTTCTTGATTTTAAAACTCCACAGAGTTTTTAAATCTTATTCTAGCAATATCAGCTTGCTAAACTTGAATAGAGTACGCATGGCCAGGGACTCTTTAGAAGGAGAGTGACTGTTCACAAGTGCACGCAGTGATAGGAGAAGGGGGAATGGCATCAAGCTGAAGGAAGGTGGGTTTGGACGAGATATTGGGAAGAAATTCTTCCCTGGGAGGGTGCTCAGGCACGGGCACAGGTTGCCCAGAGAAGCTGTGGCTGCTCCATCCTTTCAAGTGCCCGAGGCCAGGTTGGATGGGGCTTGAAGCACCCACAGATAGTGGAAGGTGAAACCGGATGATCTACAAGGTCCCTCCCAACCCAAACAATTTCATGATTCTATGATTAAATCTGTATTTACAATAGACACAAACCACAGGCAAGGGAGAAAGACACGACCTCTGTCTCAGGGATCAGAAGTCATCAGCCTACAGACACCTTCCTCTCTTTTCCCATTCCATTTTGAGCCTCCTTACCCTGCCAGAGTTCCAAGGTCCTGCACTGAGTTCATTCTCCTTGGCCCTGGGAACGGGAGGTGCTGGCCATGACTGAGGTGTAAGTGTGGGAATCTCAGGTCCAGACACAGAATTTTCATCAAACACAGCAAAACTTGGAGTATTTGAAAGCTGCAGAGAAGCCAGAGGCTGGCTGTTTGGGTTTGTGGCTATAAGCAAAAAGATTTATGCCAATTAACCTTCAACTGTCACATTCAATTGCAAATTCCATGTTAAAGAGATTAAACTTCTCCAGTAACAGGTTGTTTCAGCTCTGGAATGTACCTTTAACTGCATCTCCCACACGACTAATAGGGGCTCTCACTTTCTTCTTCCCTCTGCCTTTGAGATCAGCCAGTGAACTTCTCTGAGGCTCTGCAATTTCCAGCAATCCCATATTGTCTCCATCGGGACTTTCCTCAAGTGCCAGTAGTGTCTGCCGAGAAACACGGGCCTGAAACTGCCTAGAAAAAAAACATTGGAGAAGTCAGCATAACCTTCCCGAGCCCAGGAACTCAGGGGAACACCTAAGCTCTTCCCTTACTTGTGATGAGCCTGGAGTTTGTCCAACGGCTCAGCCTTGCACTGGAGCCCTTCCTGGAATATCAGATCTGCTTTCCTGAAGCTCCCCCTGGCCTCGAGCGCCTCTGCCCAGGTGATGTAGAGCGCGGCCAGCGTGGTGCCGATCTCCTGGCTGCGCAGGTAACTGTACAGATCCAAGGGCTCATTGCAGCAATCGCCCTGAAACGACCCGAGGATGTCAGTAACAGCATGGCACTGCAGAGGGTTCCCAGTCAAAATCTGCATTTCAACGCCTCCAGCAAGACCCCTCTGATTTCAGTACAAGTCTGACAGGAGCAGCTGTAAGGCCAGTACATGGAATTTTATAATTTCTTATTTGAATCTGAGGTAATTCAATGATTGAATTACACAGTATTAGTATTCCTGAGAACAGTTATTTTAGCTTCAGATGAAGTATAGCTCATTCCTTGCCAGTTTTGGAACTGGTAAATTAGCTCAGCAAGATAAAGCTGGGGAAAAGCTGCTCTGACAAGATGTGGACAACAAAAATGACAGCAATGGACAGACAGGGCAGGACCAGAACACGCTTAGCTTGGTTTAGAGTTTATAAGTATGTGCACAGAAAACAGCTAGAAGCCAAAATATCTGGTAGGACAGATATATTTTAGATGTTGTATCTTTAAATCACTTCTCTTTCTCCTTAAATAATTATTTGAGCTCTATTTATTCAAGGCAGCTTTTCCAAAACAAAAACTTCTGGAGTTTGTAGCTGTCCAAAGTGAACAACCCTAAAAAATAGTCTGGAAATGAGAAGCAGAATTCAAGAGTAACATGTTTGCAGAAAAATACCCCAATGTTGTACCCAAAAACACCAAAATGTTGTACCCATTGTACAACACCGTTTGACTCTTGTCACAAACTCAGCTTAGCTGTGTGCAGACATGACAAGTTCCAAGGAAAAGCAGCACCCAAGAGATGTCCCCAAAACACTCACAAACTTGAGCCAGAGATTAAGATAGCGAGGATCTTTGTAGTATCGCTGCTGCCCGTGGAGGGCTCTCACTGCTCTTTCCAGAACTGCTGCAAGGTTGCCATCCTTGCCACCCCCAGGGAAGGTCTGCTCTGTCCACTTGATGTACCTAGAGACAGAATGTGTTCATAGCGAGTCAGTTCTTAATAAGCATCTGTAAAATATAAAGGGATGAAGAAAAAAACTAGGCATAACATTGAAACACAATATAACATTAAAAAGCAATCATAGAACTTAGCTTTCAATGAGTTTCTTATTAAATTAGAATGTGTTCCCCTTGCTTTTACAAGGATGTCTGACCATTCAAGTCTTTTGTCTGAAATAAAGGGAAACTTACCGCTCCCACACATCCAGAGGATCATCTCCAGAGTAAAATCGTATTTCTGCTTCAAACTCCCTAAAAGATATAAATGTATTTATTGAATGAATAATTTTATCACTGTAAATTTATCTTGTCCATTACAAACTAAGAGTTAATTATTTTATTAAAAAGCACAGCCAAATCTCCCTAGTGTTTGCTGTTTAAATGCTCCATTGCAAACATAAAAATTAAAATCTGTACTACACAACATCTGCAGTGACTAGTTCTAAAATCCTAGTGTGTGATAATAGTACAGAGATCAGTTACTAAACTTCTTTTATGCCTTTTTAAAATGCCTATTAGATTAGTAATGTTAAAGAAGACATAGATAAAATGAGAGGGAGGGAGGAAGGGGAAAGGAGCTGCTAGAACATCACTCACTGTTTTTTAAGCTGCACAGCCGTGTGGCTGGAGGAGTCCTGCTGAGCCAGCGCCTCCTGCAGGCTGGACATCACCCGCCCCTGCCGGAGGGGCTGCACATTCTCCTTGCTCAGCTCCCACTCGTGGCTGCCCTCCTGGGCCATGACCGCCTCTCCTTTAGTCCTGCGTTTAACAAGAAATGGACACCTGTAAGGCTGGGTACTGACCCGAAACCTGACAGAGCCGGCTTTCCTCAGCCCATTCACCCCGAATTTTCTGTGCAGCCAAAACACGCCGCTTAGATGCCCAACTTTTAGAAGGACTAGGGAGTTTAATTTCTCCTCCATGGGAAATATATGAAAAAAAGAGCCAATACTGACAATGAAGAACAGCAGGCAGGCGATGTTAGCAGGAAAGGCCACTAAACTTAACCCATCTCCCTCCCCAGTGATTGCTCCTTTCCCTGCCCCAAGACCCCCACTCTCACGGGGCCTGGCGATGGGCGCACTCTGGCCAGGGGGAGCCTCGGCGAGGCTCAGTCGAGCGCACCTCACACCTTACAGCCCCTCAGGGCCGCCTCAGCTCTCAGCCCCTCACAGACCCTTCACAGCCAGCTAGCGACACCACAGCCCTACACACCTCCCAAACCACAGCCCCTCAGGGACCTCCGAGCGCCCCTCAGCCCCGAGCACCTCACGAATCCCACAGGCATCAGTTCCGCGAACCTCACAACTCATAATGCCTCAGCCCCACAGGAATGCCACCGCCCCTCAAGCCCTAGACATCTCACGGCTCCTCAGCCCCACAGGGATCCCACAGCCCCCCCTCAGCCCNCACCTCACAGCCCCGAAGGCCGCCTCAGTCCCTTATGGACCCCACAACCACCAGACCCGAGCACCTCTCAGCCCCTCACAGATCCCCGAGCGCTCGACACGGCCCACGGACCCTCACAGACTCCACAGCCCCTCAGTGCCTTCCCCGACCCCACCGGCGCGCGCCCCCCGCGGACCTCTCACCCCACAGCGCCTCAGCCCTCACCCCTTCACGGACCCGCGCGCCCCTCACGGACCCCACAGCACCTCAGGCCGCCCCAGCCCCGCGGACCCCTCGCAGCGGGACGCACCGCACACAGCTCCCAGCGGCGCGAGCTGCCCCGACCACCACAGGCTCCCAGCAGAGCAAAAGCCGTAACGGCGGCGCCGCCTCAGAATTCAAACCTCTCCCACCTCCCCATTGGCCGCACCCAGCCCCACCTGATTTGCGCCGTCCTGCGTCGCCCCAGGGCATCACGGGAAATGTAGTTTCCCCCTCACGCGCGGCGGCCCGCGAGGAAATATAAATAATTTTATAATTAATGCGCTCGC
The DNA here is from genome assembly GCA_013389985.1 of Dryoscopus gambensis. Taxonomy (NCBI): domain Eukaryota; kingdom Metazoa; phylum Chordata; class Aves; order Passeriformes; family Malaconotidae; genus Dryoscopus; species Dryoscopus gambensis. The sequence goes on from WEIT01003779.1 coordinate 320,002, forward strand.
AGTTAATCTCATCTGAAAGGCATACTCCTTATCCTGCTCGCGTGTGTTCCCGCTCTTTCCCTCTCCTAACCGCTGGCACCCGCTGATTCTCCACGTTATTTCTCTGCCTTAAATTCATCCTGTTATTTTTCCTGAGGCAATCACTTCCTGCAAGTGGTGTTTAGTTGTGCTTTGCTGTCACAGAAAACCTCACTTTTTGGGTATCCCTGAAAAATACATAGTTTGACACCCCCAAAAGTGGCTCCCAGAAGAGTTTGGCTGTGTTAATGTGATGCTCAGCCCCATTAATTACCTGCTCTCCTACAGCGTTCCAAGAAAATAGTTATTAGTCTGACAGGCTGCAGTAATTTACAGGAGCCTGGAGTGACTGAAAGTGTCCAAGGCCAGGTTGGACAGGGCTTGGAGCAACCTGGGCTAGCGGAGTGTCCCTGCCTGTGGCAGGAGGTTGAATGGGATGGGCTTTTAAGATCCCTTCCCACCCAGGACATTCCAGGATTTTATGAATATCTCTGCACTGCTTCCAGTGCTGGAGCACGATCGTGCCGTGAGAGCAGTTTTTTCCTGCGCTTATTGACAGGGCAGAGAAAAGAGCTCAGGTCTAGCAACCTGGGAGAGGGTGAAGGGCTGGAACAGCTCCACACGCTTACACCCTGCTCTCCAGCACCCCTCCGTGTTCCTGCGCGGAACTGCAATAAGCTGGGACTGGTTGCTCGCCTCTCTGAAGCCGAGATCTTAAAATCCAACATCGGCAGGGTCTCGAAAGTACAGATGTCTTGCTCCCTTTTGCACTCAGGGTCTGCAAACACTGACATATAAGGTAGCTGCAAAGAAAAAAAATTGCCATAGACTTGGACAGGAATATCCTGTTAGGAACATAGATTAGCTGCCTGCTGTTGTTGGGAAGGTGATCAATAAGAGAGACATTTGTCAGAAGGAAAACTGAATGAGCAAAAAGTAGGGTTTATTTCTTCTCAACTGCCCTTAACTCACAGACTCTGAAGGCCCTTGTGATGCCTGTGACTTATCAAGCTTTTGTGTACGGACAGAAGAGACAAACTTTGACCACAGTGTTGATGGGTGGCTTTTTCTCTGTTACGTGGGCAAGAAACTCATGACAGAATCTGGAGCAGAGAGAATGGGAGGGGAGGTGCTGGACGGGGCTCGCTTGAGTGGTGCGGAGGTGTGATGTGAGTGGGTGTGTGTGGGCGTGCGTATCTGATGGATGGCAACAGATGCTGCTCCCAAGAGGGCAGAGGGGGCCGCAATTCAGAGCCAGCAACACCCAAGAGGGCGGCACGGGCCAGAAGGCACAGAACTGTTCAGAACAGGCCTCTACCAGCACACAAGCTGGTGGGTCTGGGCAGAACACATGTGACACCACACTTAAGATGGCAGCCCTTACAGGAAGCGGCTTCTGCCAGAACGCAGGATGGCGGAGTTGGCCAGAAGCCACACGGACCACACCTAAGATGGCGGGTTAAGCCTATGGTGCCCTTTCCATGATGGCAGCAGCTTGTGCATGCGCTTTGGGCAGGGATGAAAAAATGGCGCCACAAAAGGACCGTCTCCCTAGAAAGCCGCCTACTTGCCTGCCTGAATCCAGCCACGATCATGACCGCAACCCCCACCCTGCCCTTGCAGCGCGATCTCTTGCGGCGGTTTCCCGTGGCGACGCAGGTGTTGGGGCAGCGGTGCCGGAGGCAGTGGTAGGCAGTGGCAGGGCGGCCTCTGCTGCGGTTGCTGAGGCGAGAGGCCCCCTGAGCAGGCGCAGCCCGGGCCCGGCTCTGAGGGGGCTCCTTGCGCCCCCGACAAACCCCGAACCCCGGCCCAGCCCTGCGGGGCGATGCTGCTGGGGCTGCGCCGCTGCGTTCCCCGCTGGAAGCGGCAGGAGCGGCTGCTGCGTCAGGCCCTCAGGGAGGGCATCCATTGTCGTGGCCCAGGAAAAACATGTGAAAATGGTTGAGAAAATAGAAAAAAAAACCTCTTACAGACATGTTGGTGTCAGTCAAGGGCTCTGTGTCACTGTAGTGGAGAACAGTTTTGAAAGGAATGAGAAGGAGGTGTCTTTACAAACAGATTGCTCACCGTGGAGTTTTAGCCATTAAAAAAAAGGAGAGTGACACCAAATCAAATAAAAAGTACCCTTTTCCAGCATTTTTATTCCAGGCATTAAAAGGATGCTCATTTTTCTTCTAGTGCTGTTTCCCTAATTTTAGCAGAATCATTTTCATCCCAGACCCTACTCATCAGTTGTTCAATCCTTTGCAGCTGGATTTGGACAAAGGAAGGAACACACCTGGATCACAAGAAATCATGGAGAGAAACCCCTCCAAAATCTGACAAGAGAAAAAGGACAGGAAATGCAGGAAGACACATCCTTTGTTGGCATGTCTGGATTTCCTTTCTAAAGACTTCTCTGCATTTGGATGCTCTTTGCACTCGGCTTTCTTTAAAAGAATGGATTTACTGCTAAACACATCTCAGGCCCATATTCGATCAGGATAAGGTGGGACAGAGATGAAGAGTCAGACAGGGAATAGCCAGGGAGATGCGGGGCCTGGGAACACCAAGAAGGGACAAGAGAAGGAACAGGGACTGGTTTCCTTGTTTAGATCCATCACTGCTGTGTGCTTGGAAAACACATGGAACCGGAGGGATCCAGGGCAGGAGCAGGATATCTCTGGGATAAGGGGAATCTGGTCCCACTCCAGGGCTGTGCCAGTGAAGGAGGGGAATTTTTTAGTGTTTTCATTGCACACAAAAACCAAACCCAGCACCACTGAGCTGGATGCTAGTGAGCTGCGACACAAAGCAGCCCCTGGGCTTTGGGGAAACACAACCTCACCGAGTCACAGAGCCAGGGAATGACATTTGGGAACAATCCTTGCTGCTTGGAGGCAATTCAGACGAAGGAGCCATGGGAGCTGTGGGGTTTTCTGTTCTTCCAGCAATGGCATCAGTCCAGACCATGAGATATTTCCTAGAACAGACCCTCCCTGTAAACGGGAGCAACAGCAAAGCTCAAGCTCTCATTTAGAGACCCTTGGAAAAGCAAAGGTGATGTGGGCTTACCTGGAGCCCCAGGGGACCGAGGTGAAGGGGATGAGGAAGCAGACAGCAAACAGCTTCCACTGCTTCTCACTCCAGCAAGGGGACCATCCCTGCAATTTCATGTCCACCATCTCTCCCAAGCCTCACAGGGGAACAAACAGGTGCTCCAAGACTGATCTCCTTTGTACTTCCAGCAGCACAGACCCACGAGGAGGAACTGGAATCCAAGGACACATGTCAGCAACTGTCTTCCCACTTGCTGCTCTTTCCACATTTTCCCTTTCCAGTGGGATGCAGGTGCCACCCCCCAGTGCCAAGGCAGGAAAACTGCCTTGCAATCCAGTACAAAACCTGCCTGGAAAGCCCAGGATGCCAGGAGCCAGCAGCCACTTCTCCTGGATCTCCTGCTTACAGGCATTTTAAGCTTGCTTTGCCTCACAGGTGCTTTTCGGCCCTTTTGTTTTTTTAGCCTGAAAAAAGGTTTAGAAAGTTGAGTTTGACATTGGTTCATATTTTGATTATTCTTAACTTGGGAGTTTCCCTTGGCACTGAAATCAGCGGGTAAACCCAACCTGGCCTTGAAGGGCCATAAGATCCCGGATATCCAATCCCCAATTCCCTCAGGATTGGTTCACTGAAGCTTTTCAGGGTTAATTTAGCAAACTTAAGGCTTTGGCGACTTCATGATCAAAACAAGAAACCCGTGAAAAAGAAACTTAATTCAAGCCAGCTAAAAGTGCTCCTTGCTGCTGACTCATTAAAACACATCATTAAAAAGGAGGTAGGGTTGATTCAATACTCACAAACCCATCTTGCCAAGACCAGCATTCTTTGCCCACCGAGGACACAGCAACCAGCAGGGACATTTCTCCCACTCTCCCGCAGAGACTTCCTCCCTCCACATCCAGAGAACTGCAGCCCCTCAGGGAACACCAGCTTAGTCCTGGGCTGGGTATAGGAGAGGGACAAGGAATATTTTCAAGTCATTTCAACCTCAGTGCTGTCCAGATCCAACAGAAAGCCCTTCCCACACTTCTCTTGGAATTTTCTTCCCTGTTCCTTCCAGCTTCGGAAGGTTTCTGTGGGAGCCTGAATCACTGGTGCAGTTCAGAAGCTGCACGTGCCTTAAGCAGTCCCTCGGGAACATGAAGCTTCCCTCGTGCATTTCTTTTCTTTATACCAAATATTCTCTCCAGTCATCCACAATCTAGAAAGAAAAAAAAGGAAAAGAAGGAAGACCAATTAACTCTGACATAAGGAGTCTTGAATATCCCAACGCACTTCCAGATGAAATGACATTTCTGCCAGTCTAACAAAACCCACTTGATATTGTCTCAATTCCATATTAACTATTTAAATATTGTATTAAGAACCATAAGGACACAATGCTTGGAATTCTCAAAAGCGGCTCAGCTTCGCTACCTCAAGAACTTTCACACTCAGGGAACTGAGCGGTCCCAGATTTAAACACCACATTCGATACAAATCTGACAGAAATGTGATTTGGCTGCCAGCATTAGAGCTGGTTCCACACACAGACACACGAGGCTGCTGCGAGTTGCCATTTCAGGAGCTCCCTGAAACACCACTCACACCCCGCACCTTGCTCAGCCCAGAGCCCTGCCAGCACTCACCGACAGCTGCTGGGAGCTGGAATCCTCCCTTCTCCCCCTGCCTGGGAAACCCTGCCTCCAGCTCTGGTCCCCCCGCCTCCTGGGAAAGAGGAGCTGCATCCTTGCTGGGTGCTCCCGGCTCTGGGCAGCTGCCGCGCTTCGGGCAGGGGGATGGCTCAGGCAGCTCCGGTGACTTCTCTTTCTCTGTGATTTTGTGTTTTCCTGCATTTCCCCGGGCCGGAGGGGAGCGGGGGC
>WEIT01003780.1:0-10773 GCA_013389985.1 Dryoscopus gambensis
GGGGGTCTTAGTGAGGGGTGGTGATTGATAGGGGACCCGAGAGCTCCTGTGCTCCGGTCACTGAACCCCCTGGGCTCTCTCTCGCCTGCAGCCAGACCCGTACGTGCCGCTCCCGCTCGGGCGCTATGGACAGGAATATGAAGGAGAACCACGCCGCGTACCCGGGCCGCGCTGCCAAGGTAAAGGCCTGAAATACGCGGTTTATGTTCGTCTTCCTGAGGAGTTTCCCCTGCTGGATCGTTGGTCTCGATGCCTGGGAGTTTGCCATTTAAATTCTGTAGGTCTGGTCGGTTCAGGGAGTGGCGGTTTTTGCGTTTCCCCCCCATCGCACATTAACTTCAGGTTTCAAACTAGTAATTTATCTTTCAGTAGCATTCTCCTGGACAAAACAGTTCCCAGAGCTGACTTAATTTATTTACTATTATTAATATTAGTATGTCTTATTAAATGTGGAAAGCCTCCTTATAATTTAAGTACTTAAGATCCTTTAAAGCTAAAGCAAGTGTGTCTAATCAAATTATTTCACGGACAAGTTTGAAAAGCAAGCACTGTGTCCATGTCACTATTGATACACATGTGCAGCAGTGCTCAAAATCACCTCGATTATGTATTTTTTCCATTTAGAAACAGAGGTGCTTTCTCAATACTTTAACATAAAACCAAGTAGACCCAGTAAGGCTTTGGAACAGTGTAGACAAAACTTCCTTTTAATCAGTCTATCAAAACATGACTTTTAGTGTTTCTGTTAATGTGCTTTGTGTGGTTTTGCCATCCTGAATGGGGCCGTAAAGATTCTGCTGTGCTGTTGCACAACTAACACGTTATTGTTTCTCTTTGAAGGTTGCAAATCCCATTGGGGACGGCCCCAAACGCGTCCCCGTGTCCCAGCATTCAGCCCAGAGCCGGTTGCTGACCAGTGCAGCTCCAGCACAACGCGTTCTGTGTCCTGCAAACTTTGCCCGGCGAGTTCCCGTGCAATCCCAAAAACCTGTGCTGTCAACCCAAAAAGCGTCCCAGAACCAGCCGACGCAGCAGCTCCGGCCCAAGCTGCCCCAGCAGGCCCCTGCGAGGCCTCAGGCTGCGAGCAAGAGCAGCGAGAAGCCTCCCCAGGCTGCAGGACCCGGTAATTCTGAGGGTGACTTTTGTGTGCTCGCAGCTGCAACGCTCGGGGTACCCCCTGAAGCTGCTGCTGAGCTGGAAACAGTCCTGGAGGGAAGTTCTTGCTCGTGCCCCCAAACAGAAGGGTTCACCTCGGGTGTCACTGCACCATCCTTGTGAATCTATCTCTAAATTAACCTTTTAGAGCCAATATGCTGTTAAAAACTTGCAGATGCTCAGCAGGCAGCTGGGAGTTAATGTAATTGGCACTCAGACCTCACAGGTTTTCCAAGATTCATGCACAAGAATACTTTGGGGGGTGTGGAATTCATGGGTTTTTTTATCTTCAGAAAGCTTTTAAAATCATGCTTTGCCAGCACTGTTTCTTTCCCAGCAGTCAGTTATGATAAGATGCTTAAAATGTCATTGAATGGATTCTAAAAGCTGCTTCAGATGGTGCACAGGGGTTGATTTGCTGCCATGTGTGTCTGTGTTGTGTTTGTGGATCTAGTTCATAAACTGATTTATTTCTCTGTACACAGCAAAAAACCCTGAAGCAGAGAGCACCTCTAAACAGAAAACTGAAGAGACTGCTAAGAAGAAAACTGAAGAGCCTAAGAAGAAAAGTGAAGAGACCAAAAAGTAAGTTTTATGCCTAAGTTGGAGATAACAGCCTGGCTGGAGTTCCCTTGGTTGTGGAGCCTGGTGACCCCCACCCTCTGCAGACACAACACGAGGAAAGCTGCCCTCGACCTGGGAACTGTCAGGAACAAGGACTTGCTGTAATCTAAAGAAAACTTTGGGCTAAATGCAGAGTAGCTCCTCCCGTGGGAGAACACTGATAGCTGCTGCCCCAGTCACGAGAGGTACTCCTGAAAACAAAGCCTCCCTCATCTGGGCAGGAGGCTGGAGTCTAATTTGGGGTGAAATCGGATTTATGGCAACTTTAAATTGTTTTGCTATGCCCTAGTTATGTGTCTGGGTGAAGAGTATCTAAAGGAGCCCAGTCTTCATTTTGTGGTAGTGTGCTTGGTGTAGTGTCTGCAAAAGCTTCCGGAAGGAAGAAAATAGCTTTCAGAAATTCCTTCTGAAAACTCTCAATGCCTATTTTATTCTCTTGGTGTTTTCTTACAGACTAAGATCTAGTTTAGAGCCCTAAGCATCCTTTGGACAGGAATGTTATAAACTGTAAATTTGAGTCAAAGCCTACACAACTATCCAGCTTTTAACTTCAGTCTTGCAGAAGGCAGTGGTCTCTTGATGATTTTGAAATTGGTCGTCCTCTGGGGAAAGGAAAATTTGGGAATGTGTACCTGGCACGCGAAAAACAGAGCAAATTTATTCTTGCGCTGAAAGTGCTCTTTAAGACACAACTTGAGGAAGCTGGTGTGGAACATCAACTGCGAAGAGAAGTGGAAATACAGTCTCATCTTAGGTAAAGTTTAGTGACTAATTACTCTGCTTTGCATCCAAATAAAGTAACCTTGATTATGATAAGATTTCTTCTTTATGATAAGATTTCTTTGTGTGTTGTGAACTGTTGTGGAATGAAGTTCCCATGCTTGCCTTGAAAGAGGGGAGCGAGACAGGGAAATTAAAGGTTTTGGACAAACACCTGGTTCAGAGGAACATGGAAATCTCTTTGCAGGCACCCGAACATTCTCAGATTATATGGCTACTTCCATGATGTGACAAGAGTCTACCTGATCCTGGAGCATGCACCTCGTGGAGAAGTCTACAGGGAGCTTCAGAAGCTCACCAAGTTCGATGAGCCAAGAACTGCAACTGTAGGTTGTTCCAGCTTCCCATGCATTACTCTGTGTATCTGGAATATCTGCAGGATAGATCCAGCTCTTCAGATCAAGTTCTATATTCTGCTGGGGAAAAGGAGATTCCTTAGCTGCTGGCTGGCATATGGACAGGCAATAATTGGGGTGCTGTGCAGGACTTTAAGTTCATAATATTGCAAGGCACAGCCTGTATTGCCAGACTTCGAGGGTTAAGGAATAATTGCTTTAACTTAAAAATATAATTATGCTTCATAAAGGCTGTGCTGCAGCCACATAAACTCAGGTGACAATGTCTTTGTGGCTTAAAGATTGTTCTTTCTGCACCCAGTACATCACAGAACTCGCAGATGCCCTCTCGTACTGTCACTCCAAGAGTGTGATCCACAGAGACATCAAGCCAGAGAACTTGCTGCTTGGATCAAACGGGGAGTTAAAAATTGCTGACTTTGGGTGGTCTGTGCATGCTCCGTCTTCTAGGTGAGAATTCAGTCTCTTGTGCAGTGAATTCCTGTAGTCAGTGTTGGTTTCTGTGTCACACAGGTGTGGAAGGGAGGGGGAGGTATGTGTGAACTTTTTAAAATACAGAAGGAAAATGCTGCTACAACACAGGTCCTAACAGCCAGCTGGTGTGGGAGTGTTGTTATCCTGATTTTTTAGGTCAAACCTTGCTGACCCTGAAAGAGATGAAGGTTGGTGTAGGGTTTGTGTGGTCCCGGAGATGCCAGACCAGCACTCGGACTCAAACATTACACTGGCAGCTTGGTTATTTCTTAGAGAGTGTGAAATTGCACCTGACAAGGGAGGAACAGATTTGTTTTGGCAAGTGGGGTGAAGAAAGGAGCTAAGGCTGATTGACTGATTCAGTGCAGGGACTGAGATGCTTTCAGGAGCAGTAGAAAATGTCTTGCTGAGTTTTCTTTCCCAGCTGTTTTGGGGTGCTGAGTTCATTTAGGTGGATGCACTGAGGTACACATGATTGCCAGCATTAGTCCTTATCTGGCTCTTGAAATAGATCCTAGAATTATCTTCATCAATGATTAACTTGGACTTTACTTCAGGAGAACGACTCTCTGTGGGACCCTTGACTACCTGCCTCCAGAAATGATCGAGGGAAGAACACATGATGAAAAGGTGGATATTTGGAGCTTGGGAGTTCTGTGCTATGAATTCCTTGTAGGGAAACCACCTTTTGAAGCAACAACCTATCAGGAAACCTACAGAGCTATTTCCAGGGTAAGTGCCAGTGCTTATCTAGGATGTGCTTTTAGTTCTAGAAAGGTTTCAGCAAACTTAAGTTTGAAGCATAATGAAAACAAACACAGTAATATGCAAATAGTTCTACAAGCAGCGAGAAGCTTGTTCAGGATTATGATGAAATTATTTGATCTCATCTCAATAGCAGAAGGTGCACAGCCTGCAAGGCTGGCACAGTCAGAGCGGTGTAACTTGGAGGTTGAGCAGAGCCCTTTGGCTCTGTAGTTTGGTTATCGCTAAAGAACTTTTGCGTCATTTTTCATGTCCTTTTTCCTTAGGTGGAATTCAAGTTTCCTCCATTTGTAACAGAAGGTGCAAGGGATTTAATTTCCAAGCTTCTCAAGCATAACCCCTTCCATCGCCTGCCCCTGAAGGATGTCCTTCTCCACCCCTGGATCACAGCAAACTCTACCAAGATTCCCAGCAGCAGGAAAAGCGATGGTGCTGCCCCATCGAAAACATAGTTTTAGGAGGGTGACTTGTGGGATCAACAAGAGGAGCCTTGTACTGTGACTACTGTAATGCTTACAATAGGAAAAGCAGGTCTTGGAATCTAGTGGCAATTGGGATGCAAGTCCTTGGGTTGGCTGATGTCTTACACTTGAATTGCAGCATCAAATAATTTGACTTGTAGCTGGAGCTTGGGGAATATTTAATGTACTTGAAATCAGTTCCATGTGGGCCAGGTTTGCTGATGCAAGTATGGAGCTGTTGCAGGCTCTTGTGCTGGAAATGGCTCTTTGTTCCACCAAGAGAAGTTGTTGTGGCTTATTGAACAGTGCAATATCCTGGAGATGCCTGCTCCTCCCTCCCTGGGCTGCTCAGGGTGTCCTACCTGTGGTGTAACCTGAAACTGAGCGGGGTGAATGCGTTCAAGTGTTCTAAGAATGATGTGGCAATTGTTTTTGTCTCTAGTTTTAAATGTGAGCACTCAATTTGTAAAATAAAGACTCCTTACACTGCACCCAGCAAGGTGAGGGTCCTTGTGGCACTGGCTGGCTCCAGCACCAGCACAGCTGAACTCCTCCTGCTCCCACAAGGGTAATTCCCACCTCTGTCAAAAGGGAAGCTCAAAGTGCTGGTACCACACACTCCTTTACAATCCCACAGTCCCAATTTAGGATTTCAAGGTAAGTACCCAATGTGTTGCTACTTAACCTGGTTGGTTTATTGAGAGCTTGGCCTGCTCTGTCCTTTTTCCAATGAATTTATTCAAAGGTCTCCCATTTGATAATATTTTCCAGCCCTTTCTCGCAGAAGTACTTTCAGATGCTGTGTAAGAAGTAACAACACCAGCTGTTATAAGACATTCCTTAAACTGGAGCAAGGGTCAGGCCCCTTGCCACCAAAATAGAGACCAACTCTTTTCCAGTAAAACTCTTCAAGCAAAGTAAGAGAAAGCATTTTATTGTCTTTTCATTTTAAGACTTTGCCATTTTACAAACAATTTAAAAAATGATCCTTCTACAAGAAAGGATTCCAGAATTCAAAATATATTCTCAAATTAATTTAAAATATACTTTGCAAAAAAACTTCATCTAAACAAACTGCCAGTAGTTTATACAACCCTATTTCTCTCAATCAATTCCGGCCATAATTTATATGAAGCTGTTTCTTTACAGCAAGAAAACTCTAGTTTAGTGCTGGTGCCTTCTACTGACTTTTAGGTACATTTATTTTAGATGATTTCAGCTTTACACAGGATTTTGAAAAAGAAGCTTTGACTATTCCTTCTCTATCCAGTTTAAGACAAAACATCCTTCTCCAAAATGATTCTAACTGAAGAACACAAGGCTGCCTCAGTTATTTTGGAATTCTTATCCTTGGTACACAGGAAAGCTGGGCCTTTCTGTGGGGGGAAGGAGTTAAGGTGCAATTTAATGTTCTGGCTGAGGGGAGGCAAGAGGCTGCTCATAACAAGAAGTTATTTGTTCCTCCTTTCCTCCCTCAGCCAACTCCTATCAAAACTCCACAATTCCTTCCTCTCTATTCACTAAATTTGAGCAAAAAGCAAAAGCATCAGGCTATTTTCCTGCTATTTTCCTTAAATCAGAGTTCTGTATGAAGAGATGTGTCAGAGCCACCTTGGGGTAAGTGCAAGCACACAGATCATGTGAAAAGAGCAGACAGCGGGTCCCAAACACCCCCGGCTCTGGCTCAAACTCTCACAGCAGCACAGGCCTGAGCCCAAAACCCAGGCATACCCCAGTGTTACACTGATTTACCTGTTTTGAGATCAGCCTTTGGGTTAACTGGAAGGTGGAATGTGGCTGTCCCCATGTCTAACTACATTCTAACACAACAGCGTCCCCACAAGGAAAGGCAAAACCCCCTCACTGCTACATTCACCAGCCCAAAGCACAGGAATTCTTCCTGGGAAGCTGTGAATTGGAATGTTTGGATTTCAGGTATGCAGATTTGAGTTCCACCCACAGGAGCAGAAAGATGCTGGGGTTAGTTTTAAGATTTAAAAAAAAAAAAGTTTCCAGTACAAAGCCAGATCTCAAAATCTTGAAACCCCCCAGCTTATCTCTGCCTTGATGCTGTTTCGGGTATGTTCACATAATTCTGGTTACACTGATTTCAGTAGACACAACATTCCTTCTGAGTCTATAGACGCTAAAAAAAAAAGTTTAGTAAGGCTGGCTCCCAGGCAGCATATTTTCAAACAATAAATCTTGGAATATGGAAGCACTACACATAGTTTGAGAACAGTGCATCACCTATTGTGACTAAACCAATTATGATGGTGCAGTACTCCAGCATATGGGTACTCCTACTGAAGTGAGTTCAGTGCCTGTGTTGCACTGCAAGGCAGGCTATCATAAAAGCCTCTTCTAACAAAAGAAACACCCACCTGCCACTTTAGATTCCAATATATACCCTTATCAAGAGAACTACTCATGTAGTGAGATATTGCTTTTTCTGGTGGAAAGAGAATCTCACTGTTTCTCAGCTACATAGTAATAAAAGAATGCTATGACTGTTTTGAAAAGAAAAAAAATGAAGGCTCAAAAAGCTGGATTATAAAGATCCAGAACTGTGTTCATTGTCAAGCATTTACATGCCCACTTGAAGTTGAACAAGTTTTCCCAAAAAATAAGTGGCTAAAGGGAAAGGAGATAAAGCCTGCACTTTGCTCAGTGACATTTACCTGAAAGAACAAGCCAGAAACGCAAGATGAGGTCAACCTGAACCCAAATAAGTCCTTTAGAGAAACTCCACTCCTGAAGAGCTGCGTGGATGCGGCGCCCCGGGAGGCAGGAGGGGCTCACGGGTTGGAGGCGGGCGGCTTGAAGAGGCCGGCTTTGCGGCAGTAGCGCACGAGGAAGGGCACGGACACCACGGTGATGCTGATGCGCACCGGGGCAAAGAGCTTGTGCACGGCGTAGGCCAGCACGAAGGTGCTGGTGCCAGCTGCCATCCGGGACTGCAGCGAGGCTTCACTGAACCCCAGCTTGAACAGCACCGCGCTCATGTCCACGCCGCTGCGGAAACAGGAGAGGCCGCTTTAGTTCCGGTTCGAAATGTAAAGCGCTGGTTTTTCGTTCAGGGGATTTAACGTACCATGCTTGCAACTCAGCCTTTAGAGATAAAATTTCCCTGCACAGTGATTCTCAAAGAGTCACTGTGAATTTGTGTTGGAATTTCATGTTCCCAAAATTTGCGTTAAACTCCATTCTGTGTCTTAGGGAAATTTATCAGCTAAACACAGATCAATGCAAACCAAATGAGGTACCTGTTGTTAAGCTTAGTGTTCTAACACAGGTGTACAAAGCTGTTAAAATGACAAATTCTCTAAAGTCTAGCAAGTGAAGGAAGTGTTATGGATCTCAAATGAGCATTATCCACCAAATTCATTAATATAGACAGCAGATTTCATCAGGGATTCAACCATACCCGGAGGAAAAAAAATGTCATCGCCCTGTGCCACTGTGATGTAGTGAACAGGAGAAACCAGGCATTCACGTATTCCCACTGGAGTCAGGAATAAGCAGCAGGGAATGTTTGGGGTAACAACACGTTCCCCTGTCTCCTCAGCTGGAACACCTCATGTAACTGATGCACTCCCACAAAGCCACACACAGAATTCCCCGCCTGGCTCCCCCACAGTTCTGTTGCATTTTCTTTTTCACTCTAATCCTGTTCTAGTGGCTGTTGTTTTCTGCAGTTCCACTGCACAAACTGTGTTCAACACCCAGAAAAATAAGTTTATCTCTAAGCCCCAGCACTTTTACAGGGCTCTATCTCTCCGGACCAAGCAAGAACAAAAGATATCTGCAAAACAAACACATTCTCTGCCCGGTCAGTTATGTTGCTGCTGTCTCTGCTGTTCTCACTGCTGATGAACCTGTGCAAAAAGACCTTGTACAACTCTCTTGTCTCATGCCTGATGGGAGATCAGGTCCATTTACTCTAAATTCAGGAGGTGTCTGTGTACAGATCCAACAGGCATAAGGTACCTCTCTCCTGCCAGAGATAAGCACAATGGCAAATGTATTTTACTTTTACCACTACGCAGAGGTGACAGACAGCTGTACAAACCTCACCTTGACACAGCCAAGTAGAAGATTCCCAGAGATACTAAGGAAATTCCAACATGGAAGGAAACTCCTACAGCACCATATTCTTTAAAAACTTGCTTCAGCTGCTGGGATTTGTTGAGTTTCTGGTTTTCAGCACTGGGATCAGCAGCTGTCGTTTTGATGGGTTCACCTGCATCCTACAAAGAAAACAAAAGTATTTATTAGCATTAAGCACAAGGTCATATTCCAGTTAGTTGAACAAATCTGAAATAATGAAAGAAGTGTCCTGCACACAGAGTGATTTGGGAAGACAGTAACTCATTTCTGCTCTTCCACATCGGCAAAGCAGATGTGGGCAGAGCCCAGACAAGCTCCCTTCTCCCAGCTATTCCCGTCAAAGGGATGCACTGAGCTTGGTGTGAATTCCTACACAATTCAAGTGTCATAATTAAAAGCAGATTATTTGATTCCAATGTGTGCCAAGGCACACCCATGCCGCTGCTTGGGACATGAGGCTGAGGTGTCAGAGCTATTTGCTTCCACCCACTGCTCAGCTCTAGCCAGTGACTCCTTGGAGCACAGCTTTTTGTTCCAGGGCTAAGCCAGTGGCACTGGCAGCCCACCTGGTACCACTTAATAACAGCTCCCTGATGGAAGGGATCCAACCTTTAAATTCCAGTAAATCACCCTTAATGGATGAGCTGATCAAAGGAAGGACTGGGAACTTCAAGTGATGACAGCAACAAGCAACTCTGTTGCCACGGTGCAGACAACAACTGCAGGGACATGCCAGGGCTGGTGAGAGTCGAACTGCACTGAAAGTGTTTGTCACAGTCACAGAAGTCATTGATAGGTTTTTATTTGGGTACATTTCAAGTGCAGAACTTCACACTAAACCATATCCCAAAGCAATCCGAAAAGAAATCAAAGGATGTTGCTATGTTGGTAGCAATAAGGCACCCCTTAAAAACCTCCCATGCTCTCCAGAGAAGAAATACTGACAGGAAGAAAATATTTCCACAAAACCCTCAGGATTTGTCTCTAATTGGTCAGCAGTTGTCAGGAAAGATTAGAGGAGTCCTTTCTTTCCAGCTGAGCTCAGCAGCAGCCGTGACAACATGACAACCACCGCAGGACAGGTACAGCCACCAAGTGCCTGCCACCACTGTCCCACTGTGGTTTCAAGGCAAACAAATTAGAAGAAAAATATTCTTGTTTAATTCTTGGAGTTCTTAAGATTGTAAATTAGGATACAAGACAGTTTTACAACCCTTATGGTAAGCACACAACCTGCCCAAACCCTAACCGCCCATTTTTTTGCTGCTGTTTTTTCTCTTTTGTAATCATAATTTGCATTACTCTGTATTTCATTTCGACAGGAAGCCATACTAATGTATAAACAGGAAATTGTGTGCCTCAGCTTATCCTGATTCTTGCATCTAACTTTTTCAAGCCTAATGGATAATTTTAGGTTTTTCCGTTGTGGCTCATGAGCTCTGGGTCTTACGGATGGATCATAAGGGCTGAAAAATTGCTTGTTCTCATCTTCCAGGTCCATTCCAATTCACCCGTGTTCCCAGGCTCACGCACCAGGAACGGCATTGAAGCAAAATGTTAAAAAAGAACCACTTCAACAGATATTATTCGGAGTACCCAGGGCAGTCATGTACGGAATAATGCACAGCTTGGCAAGTAAAGCTGCTGCCTATTTCCATGTCACTCTGTGACAGCATTTCAGCTAAAAAGCCGATTTTATTGGTATCACTCAGGCGATTTAAAGCATGAAAACACATCTAAACCACCCCGCGATGCTTCGCAACGAGGCAGCAGAAACCACGCCGCAAATTAAGCTGTAGGAACTAAACTGCAGACCAGGCATCCTGGAAAGCCCACACTGACAATGCGACCACCAGCAGACGCAAGCCAGCTCCCACAGAACCCCGGGATATACACGACTTATTTCCCCACGGGGATGGGCGCGGGGATGGAGGTGAAGACACCTCCGAGAAGCTGAGGAACACTTTCAGACCAGGGCGTTTTGCGCAGCCCCGCGGCGGGCGGCCCCTCGGCCCTCACGTACCTTGGCGGCGGCGCGGCGCGGGCCC
>WEIT01003780.1:10846-34970 GCA_013389985.1 Dryoscopus gambensis
GCCCGGCCCCCCGAGCGCCGGTGATGGGCCGGGCACACGCGCCGACCGCCTCCTTAAAGCCGCAGCGTTCCCGTGTGTGAGGCGTGGACATCTTCTGGCTGCGGCTCTGTCGTGCCTGGCCTTGGACACTTCCAGGGATCCAGAGGCAGCCACGGCTTCTCTCAGCAACCTGTGCCAGGGCCTCGCCACCCGCACACCTCAGAATTTCGTCCTAATATCCAGTTTAATCCTTCCCTCTTTCATTTTGAAGTCATTTCCCCTCGTCGTGTCGCTCCAGGCACTTGGAAATAGTCGCAAGAGTCACAGAATGTTCTAGGTTGGAAGGGACCTACCAGAATCATGTTTGGCACAGGACAGCCCAACAATCCCCAGCAAACGAGAGGGGTTCTTCCTCAGGAACCGGAGCGACACAGCAAGGGGGAAGGGCTTCAAACAGAGAGAGGGGAAATTCACACCCCAGCAATCCCACCCTGGGCATCCCTGGCAGCGCTGCCCAAACGCCCCTGGAGCTCTGGCAGCCTCGGGGCCGTGCCCATTCCCTGGGGAGCCTGGGCAGTGCCAGCACCCTCTGGGGGAAGAACTTTTCCCAATATCCAACCTGACCCTGCCCTGGCACGGCTCCAGCCGTGCCCTGGGTCCTGGCACAAGCGCAGCACCCTGCGCTTGGCCTTGTTGAACTTCACGAGGTTCGCGCAGTCCCCGCTCGGATGCTTTTCCAGGTCCCTCTGGATGCCACCCCATTCCTCCAGTGCGTGACCACCCCACACAGCTGGGAGCTGGCAGCAAACTGGCAGAGGGTGGCCTCATAAGTGTGATCACAAGGGTTTCGTCCCTGCGTTGTTCCTAAATGTCTCTGTACCGTCGCAGACACGGCTGCTCATGGTAGGGCGAAGGGCGAATGTCCCAGCAGTAAAATCCTGCCCTCTCGCAGCTGCAAAGCCTTCCACAGCCATGTGAGCACACACGGCTCAGGACAACGGGAGAACTGGGTCGGATGAAGAGGACGGGTTCCCTCCGGGAGAAGCTGCAGTTCAGGAACACAAAGTGGTGCTGCCTGAAATAAATAGGCAGGACAACAGGTCCTTTTGGATGCCGTTAGTAAGTGATCAGCTTGGGTGGGGGTCTGAGGAGTTGCGCATACCACCGTGCTGCGTGGTAGATCTGGCACATCTGTCCTTACAAGAATCCTGAAAAGGACCTTTAGTTGGCTCCAAATCTAGGGTCCTAGTCTGTGGCCAGTTCTCTAGGGTTAGGGTGACCCAAAAAAATTTTGAAAAAGGGGTTTGGGGGACATTCCCCCTCCCTCCCGATCTAGAGACATCATTTTTATTCTTCAATTGTGTGTTGACTCGTTGTTCTAGGGCTTCTTTTCCTCAAATGGTACCTTGATGCTCCTCATTTGCATACGCCCTTTTCCTCCTTAAAGTCTCAGGCGCCATTCTGGGGAGCAGCGGGGGCGGTTTTCCCGACGGAGAAGGGGTGCAGGGGAGTGATAATAAAGGAGTGAGTGGCAAATACAATGGGCTAACAATTACATCCATAGAGTAATGAACAATTATAAATAAATAATAAAAAATGGTTAACGAACATTTACAACCATAGGGTAATGAACAATTATAAATAAATACAAAATGGTTAACAATTATTCATGGTACAACCATCATAACAGTGAACAAATATTATTAATCAACTATTTTTGGCTCTTGTTTATCACACTGCCCCGGACAGCACAGAGTGGAGCAGTGCTGGTGGGGGGCTGTTGTTAAGTGTGAGGCACCACAGAACAGATGGGTTTCAAGGAGGATCTCAGGGGAAGAGAGCGAGAGAGATTTGCTTGCGTTGAAATGGTCTGTTCTGTCTCAGCAGCACTGCCGGTTCCTCGGCTTTACACTGCCTTTAGTTCTTGCTTCATAAATCCAGCCCCTCTCTGAATGCTTTGGAGAAGAATAGTTTCTCAGAATACAATTCCAATGTTTGTTACTGCTCCAAAGCAACTTGCTTTGTGTTTTCTGTGACACACACCTGCACCACCGGAGCAGAAGATGATATTGGCATGGCAGTGCTCCGAGCAGAGCATGCTACAGTTTTGTCCTTTTTCTTCCCGAATAATAAAAAAATCCCAGGAGTTAATTCTGGTCTCAATAAAGGAGATATCAGTGGCAGCTCTGGGCTCTGCACAGGGACACTGGGCACTTCTCTGTGTTTGTCTGGCAGATCCATCAGAGCTGCTGTGGGACAGAGACCACGGAGCTGCTCTCCTGACACAGATGTGTTGCTGCTGCTGGACTTCCAAAAATCCTGGGCAAGTGCAGAAAAGAGCAGGAGGTCACTTAATGAGGCATGAAAGCATTAGGGCTGGCAGTTGTATATGCACTGCCTGGCTGTCTGCTGCCTCCGAATCTCAGTGGGAGGTTTTGCTTGGAAGCAGGAAGGAGCAGTATGATAAACAGCCAGTGATAAATGCTCAATGAAAAAAGAGCGAACACCCAGGCTGGAGACAGCTTAATGTGACCATGGTTTATAAGTGCAGGGAAAAAGACATTAGCTCTGTCCTGCTCTTTGTAACTGAGACAAAGATGAGAAGGTACAGCTTTCAGAAACAGCTCAAGAAAATGCTTCTGCACAGACACATATATTTACAAACACATCTCAAAATGTCTTGGTGTCTACACTAAATATAAGAGAAACTGAAAAAAGGGGTGCTAAAAAATGCTAAAAAATACAGATCTCAACAGTGTGTTCTGCAGTCCTGAAACACGAGCGTGGAGTGTGGAGATGTGAACCCCAAATCCAGATGGCTCAGGGATCTTACCTAAAATAACCCCAAATTTCTGATGCACTTTATCTAAGGCATTCGTGCTCTATCTGTTCCATCTCTCAGCCTGTTTCTATCTAGATTTACTCTTATTTTCCATTTGCAATTTTCCAACAGCCAGAGAGTGCTGCTCTGGTTTTGTCTTATTTGTGTTATTACAGTCACTGTTTGTCATCAGTGAGAGGAAAGCTGGGAATTGAGCTGAGAGCTATTGAAGAGGCAGTAAGTATAATGTCACCAGGAGATGAATTTGAATTCCTGTGAGGCAAAGACTTTTCCATAATGACCATTCTCTGTAATTTGTCAGAAAGGTTTGTCATGTTTTTAGCAGAATGTGTATAATGTAATAACCTAAGGGGTACTCTTTACCAAGGTATCTGTTATAAACCTCTTAGATAATAATTTCCCTTCCATAATTTGACTTCGTGAAGTCAAAATCTCTCTTGGTTTGACAGTGCTGTAGGAACAGTGACAAAACTGAAGTGTGCTCTAGTGTGCAATTTCTGTAACTGGAAATCCAGAATGCAGAGTCGTTCATCTCTGGTTTGCTGGGAGTCCAAGCTAAATACAACCACTGATGCCTGTGGGACTCTGCAGTGAGCTGGTTCAGGAGTTAAATCTATTTGCAAGGATAAATGGGATCAGTAATTCAGTAACAGCTCGTGAGAATGTCTTCGCCAACTATAAGGATGTTTTCATGATGAAGAAATCTTGGAAGTCTGCTAAGTTTTCTAAAGTGTGTGAGAGAAGAGTCATTGCACATTTTTCAAATCATTTAATGTACAATAATTCAGGGATTGTGAATGTGCTGGTACCAAAATTTAATGCCTTCTAATGGACACGTAGGAATTGGTTCCTGTGTGAGAGTGGGAGGCAATTTCTTCTTCGTGCTGGAAGCTGTGTCATTTAGCATTATTACAACTGCAGTAATGTTGTGCATATAAATATAATGAGAGGAGCTGGGAACTGATCATGAACCTCATTTAGAACAGAAGCAAAGGTAAATTTTGTCATATTATAGGAAATTAAGGGCATGGCATGTGAACTAGTGTTAAGTGGCCCTGTTCTTTAGTACACTGGCTTTTTCACATCATGTTCCAAGAGTGTTTGAATCATGAAGATGAGGTAGGGGCTAGTTCATAAGCTGAATAAGAATTAAAATTATACCAGGAAAGGAATATCCATATGCAGTGGATAAACATATTTATTAGGGAAGTTCTGTGTCACGGATCCTCGAGTACATACAATCAGCTTTCAGGGACATCTTTCTTCTCAAGCAAAACCAGTAGAAAATCATTAAATCTTGGTATGTTCTCTTCAAATGGGAAAAGACTGCAGTGCTAGGATTGCTGAATCCAAGGAAAGCCAGCCCAGGTATTTTCATCTTTGAGGGGACTTCAGGGCGAGAAAAATTTCTGAACAGGACAGCAGAGAAGGAATGACTTGTTTAATTTACCTGGAAATCCTTGAAGAGTGGGGCTGTGTGGGCCTGTCCTGGAGATGTGTGGGAATCCATGGTTGTCCAAGCAAGGGGAGCCGTGGCTTCAACCCAAACCCTGCTTAATCAGGCAATTTTTGTGGTGACTTGTGGGACCCTCTGCTCAAAGGTGAATTTCCCCTACTCAGCAGGTCTTGCTCTTTAAGCCCTCGGTCTGGTTGAGCAAAAAGGGATGTAAAGTAAAAATAGAAGAAAATAGAAGTGAGAACATCCATATTGCTTGTGTTGATGGGATCTGCTGCTGATCCCCTGTGCATGTGTGTGAGGGAGCAGGCTGGTGCTGCTGAGCAGTGAGGCTCAGTCCCTTTCCCACGGAGGAAGCAGAATTCTTTCAGCATCTTTGTCCCTTGGTTGACACAAGCCAGCAGCACTAATTCTCCTCTCCACAAGATCCTCCCCAGCGATCCTCTGATGAGATATTTTTCCATTTGGCCGGTGTGATGTGCAGCCTTTTGGATGTGTGTGAGTGCAAATCACGTCCTGCCGGGTGTGGGATTGATAGCCCCAGCAAAGCAGGGAGGTTATTTTCTCACAGAGCAGCTGAACTGCAGGGAGTGACAGCAGAAGCCTCTTCCTTGGCACCCCCTGTGTGTCACCCTGATGGGGTGGCTCGGCTCCGTGTCCAAACAGCTCCTTTGGCCCTGTCTCCGGGAGCACTGAGGACACAAAAAACTCCCTTCACAGAAGCACTGGAAGTGAGAGAGGTAGTCAATAGCTAACCCATGTAAGCTACTGGGAGACAGCAAATGTTATTTCGGACAGCAAATGTTAATTACAAAACCTAAGAAGCCGGATTCGCCCTAATCTTGTCAAGATAAAGGGGACAAAGATCATCTCAGAAATCACTGAATCATTCCTCAAAGAACTACGCATGCCCCAGGGAGAAAGGTGAAAAGTGCATGGGAGGAAGACTACTGGCCTTCATCAAGAAGACCCCCGAGGAAGAAGAGGAGCCTTCCTCAGTGCGACCACCAGAGTGCACAGCACATGCGTGACATGTATGCTAATGGTATTAATGACTGCAGAGAAATAATTTGTATAACCACACCTGCCCCAAGGAATGTGATGAATATTCATGATTTAACCCATAATAGTGTGTTGTGTGCACCAGGGTGTGTGTCAGGAGGAGCGATCCCCCACACACCCGGCACTGAATAAAGCAAATCCCCACTTCTCTGACTCTGTCCCTGAAGTGTCTCCTGGCCCGGCTCGGGGCGATTCAGCAGCTCTCACCTTGGTGTAACCATTCACCTGGGTTATGTTGGAGGAGCAATAATTGCTGTCCCCACTGCTGGTTCCTTGAGATGTGTTTGTCATGGAGCCATTCCCCATCAGGACACAGGCTTTAATGTATAACTCATCTTTTTGGGTACCCAGCAAAGTTTGCATAACTCCTGTCTGTGAAGAATTTATCATCTTCTACCCTTAGACTGATATTTATGTTGCAGTGAAGTGCAAACAGTCACTCCAGTACCTGGGGCTTGGCATTTGGAGATGATTTTTGATGGTTATTTATTTGTCAGCCCACTCTGAGGAGAGGTGTGTGCTCTAGACCTGCACCTCTGGAAAAGAGCTTTCAAACTTCTACACCAGATGAAGTCGAGTAGCCCAGCAAAAGTTGCAGTGTCTTGTGCTGATGACTAAACACAGAGAGGAATGCAAATGATGCTGTTTGCTGAGTTCTGTTTAATGGCTGCTGCCACTAAAATGGGCAAAGTGGTATTTTGTGAAGTGAAAAATGATGGGGCCACGTTTGGAAGCGGAGTGTTTAAACTGCTTTGCCTGGTCAAGGTGTTTCACCCCTCCTCTGATTCACATGGACTTTCAAATTTGCACAGAGATTCTTCTTTAGGTTTAAAACCTTCCTATTCAGATTTAACCTTTGATGCCTCTCGCTACTGATGATAATTTAGCTTCCTGAGAACTTAAGAAAAATTAGGCAAGAGATGTTCTGGGCAATTAGGGAACAGATTGTCCAAGGCCGGGTTGGACAGAACTTGGAGCAACCTGGGAGAGTGAGAGGTGTCCCTGCCCTTGGCAGGGGGTGGCACTGCATGGGCTTTAAGGTCTCCTCCAACCCAAACCATTCTATGTGGTTTGTATTTGTTTTCCTAAATGCTCAGCAATTTCAAATAGTTTTCACAGTATAAAAGCCAGCTGTCCTCTTCCCCTTCAGGCTTAAAAGCTGTGAAATAGTTGATAACATCCTCTTGTAGCAGCCCATAACTCACATTCCCAAGGGCAGATCTTCCTGCCCTTTGCTCCTTGCCAATATTGCTGTAAAACCAATTGTCAGTCCATTTAGATGGAACAAGGAGCAGCCAAGGCCAGCTTCCCTCTTTTCCACCTCTCACTGCGTAATGCCATAATGAGATTCTGGTCAAATGCAATATTCAATCAGCAGCGTACTCGGCAGAGGCTGCTGTGAATTACTGGGCACGGTGATTAGCCCCTGCTTGTGCGAGGTTGGTGGAAATTGTAGCCACGTGTGGCAGGTGGCTGTGCTGCTGCCCTGGGACGCGGCCTTCGCGGGAGTGACGCACACGCTCCGCGCTCCTACCGCACCGAGGGGCCTGTGCCTGCAGCTCCGGGACAGACAGAGCCTTTGGCTTGCAGAACAGCTTCTGCTGGGACTGGCCGTAAGGAAAAATCCACTCGAGAACTTCCCTAAAGCAGGAGGAAGAGACCAAAGGGTCCTCAAATCCTGCCGGCTCTACGCTCAGGAGAACAAACAGCAGGCGTGTTTTGCAGAAGAGGAGGTCCCCATGCTTGTACCTTATCTCTGTTCTTGCATCCGACAGAGAGTAGGGTTAGATGGGATATTGGGAAGAAATTCCGCCCTGTGAGGGTGGGCAGGCCCTGGCACGGGGTGCCCAGAGAAGCTGTGGCTGCCCCTGGATCTCTGGAAGTGTCCAAGGCCAGGCTGGACATTGGGGCTTGGAGCACCCTGGGATGGTGGGAGGTGTCCCTGCCCATGACAGGAGTGGTTTTTAGGTTCCTTTCCAACCCAAACCATTTCCTAGTTCTCTAACTATCCTGAGACCAGCAGGAGAGGTGCCTTCTTTTGGCGTCTTCTTCTGCTCTTCTTTTCAGCCAGAATTTGAGATACACCAACAGTTGTAACTATTTGAATGACCAAACTTTAAATGGTGATACTATTTTGCATCTATACAGGCATTTCAGAGGTGTGAGCATATAATGAGCCATAGCTAGGGAACAATGCCAATTACAGCCACAGCTATAAGCAGCTTTTTGGTCTGCTGATCTTCCTAACATTTAACAATGGGGAACGTTCTTTTAAAGCATCTAAGCTATCATTTATAGAAGATTTATGTTGTATTTTCAAGTGTGACTTGGTGAAGTAGAACCATTATAAATAGAGTCATTGTGTCTGAGGTTGTCGGCTTTGTGATCCTACAAAATAAGGAGCCTTTCCTGGGGCTCTGGGTGTGTGAGGCCCTATGACCAGCTGTGCTGTGGTGCCATGAGTGCCTGGTCCTGATCTTGCTTTATGGCAGTGCTTATTAATGATCTCAGGAGGAGGAAAGCGCCTGTTCTGTGGCTCTGGGAGTGTGACCACCCTGTGACTTGCTGTGTTCTCTGTGCGACACTGGCACAGGCACCCATCCCTCACGATGGGCGTGAACAGAGATGTTCTGTCTGTGTCAGTGAAGTCCTTTCGCATGCCTGGCAGCTGATGTTTGAGATCAGACATTGCAGGAACTTGTTTGGGACCAGACTTTGCCAAATTACCTGCACTCGCAGGAAGGCGGAGTGGAGGGGTACTCCCTGCCTGCTGATGGATATTTCTCCCCTGCCAGACACATGCCTTACATCCTTCAGTCAATGGATGGCACTGCTGGCTTTTCGCAGCTGGGCTCGTTTGGGAGCTGCCTTGTGGAGTGCATTCATGACTCATTGCTCAGTTTCAAAACACGCTGGTGGAAAGGGGTTGCTTCAGTAGCCGCTGTGCAGCCAGCTCCACTGGAACAGGGATGGAGCAGAGGCCTTGGGGGGGTCTGTCAGGGATGTGACTGGGCCCCCAGGCAGCCCCAAGCCCCCAGTTCTGGTTGGAGCACGGCTTGCTGTGCCTCAGCTGCGTGAGCCCAGTCACGAGAGGGGGCTCCTGCTTGCTGAGAAGGCCCAAAGCACGTTTTGCTGGTGGGAGCTCAACCTGTTTGGGCTCAGCCTGGAGCCACTGCCAAGTACGAGCAGATCTGCTGGGAATGGCGTGGAATCACGTCAGAGAATCATGGAGTGCTTTGGGCTGTAAGGGACCTTAAAGATCATCCCATCCCATGCCCTGCCATGGCAGGGACACCTTCCACTAGCCCAGGGTGCTCCAAGCCCTGTCCAACCTGGCCTTGGGCACTTTCAGGGTTGGGGCAGCAAGAGCTTCTCTGGGCACCCTGCACCAGGGCCTCTCCACCCTCACAGGGAACAATTCCTTCCCAGTATCCCATTATTCATTATTTCTTATGAATAATGAGTGATACATTCTTCATTATTTGTTATCCTACGGGATAGTGCATGAGAATTCACTTATTATTCATGGATTTAGCAATTTTATTGGTTTGTCACAGACTAGTTCTCACTTGAGCTTGCTGAGGCAAATTCTTAATTACGCTGTTGTGACCCCAGAATTAGTTAAATGGGAGAGAAGAGCAAGAGGACAGAGCAATGTGAATCAAAAAGGGGAATCAGAAAGGAAAGCTGAAAAATTGAAAGCCTTAAGGATCTTGAATGCTGTACAAAGCTTATTAAGCATTCAAAGTGAAGAAGAAACAGAAAAAGTGGAAGGGGAAGGTTAGAAGGAAAGCTGTCTGTGAACAGATCTTCTTTTTCCAGAAGCCTGGATAAGTTTTAAAAAATAACCCGATTCCAAAAGCTCCTTCCTGTTTTCAACCTGAGAACACTGTGGGTTTAGCTGGATGCACCTCAGTGACATGAATAGTGTTGCAATTATAAAATGGATGTAAATCAGAGTGATCCGTGCCTTAATTACCAGTCTGCCACAACAGCAGATCCAGTCCTGTGGAAACCCCAAGTGGTTTCTGTGGTGTATCACCCCACAGCCTAATTGGTCACTTGCCTTCTAGAAATCCTTTCGAGTTAATTAAGAAAAATAATAAATTGGGAGAATACTTTGCTTCTAATTGGGTGTCAGATGTATTAAACCCTTGAAAAATGGAAGGTTCTGCTAATAACCAGAAACCCTCAGCTTTCTCTGGTGCTGCCTGCTTTGTTCTGAGTTGTGTGTGGAATACTCAGATTTTAATGGAAGTGACATTCACCACAGCTAACCAAGAGGCTTCGGTTTGGGAGAAGTTCTGCTGCTGCCAAAGTGGGAATGAATTTTGCTGGCCTGAAAAGAAAGAATTCCTCATTTTGGGGTTACAAACCCCAAGTTTTCCTGTTATTAGAAAAGCCTTCAGCTGCCTCTGGCAGTACTGCAGGCAAAGTAATTGCAGTGGAGAAAAAGGCCTAAAATATGCATTGTCTGCCTTAAACTTCTCTGGGTTAAGCCGCTCTGTTTTCAGCTGGCTTGTGAAGTAAATAAACA
Source organism: Dryoscopus gambensis (assembly GCA_013389985.1). Taxonomy (NCBI): domain Eukaryota; kingdom Metazoa; phylum Chordata; class Aves; order Passeriformes; family Malaconotidae; genus Dryoscopus; species Dryoscopus gambensis. The sequence goes on from WEIT01003780.1 coordinate 20,723, forward strand.
TCAATGTGTATCAATTGCTGGGAATGGGCCTTAGGAATTCAGCTTAGTGATGCAGCCTTGGGATTTGGAGTTCCTGGATGATGCTTGAACCCACAAACATCGGGCATGTGCTTGCAAGTGGTTTCCATGGAAATAACATTAAAAGCTATTTAAAGAATGGAAGAACAATGTACACATCTTTTATGGATTTTTGCGCCAAAATAATTGATTCTAAAAGCTGTTGTGAAGCAGTTCACACACTGACGCAACAGGGCCCAGAGCTGTTTAATTCTGGTTTTGTGAGGGGTGAAGTGTTTCTAAATGCTTGTGACAGGAAAGCACTGTGCAGACAGAAGTTACACGAACATTTATAATTCTGTTTTATCTTCACTTTACCTGCAGAGGAGCTGTGCTCATGAACATGGCAGTCTTTTGTAAGCCAATATTTAATATCAGGATTTAATTCTCAATGAGCAGAAAGGGCTCGGGCTTAGTTCAGGTTCCTTCTTTTTTGCTTTCAGAATAAACTCAAGAATTTAGGAGGAAATGATGAACTCTTTGGTCCATTTTGAAGTTGAGGAGATGGCACTGAAGTCACAAACCAGAGCATTCAGCACTCACAGAGACCCCAGAATAATAACCCAGCCTGTAAAGCAGATGGTGAAAAAAGGAGGAAAGCAGCCTGAGTAGATTTTCTCACACGCCAGTGGCAGACAGGAATTTTTAGCAGCTGATAGACCCCAGATCAATGACTTACATAACCCAGCTCCTGAGTCACCTACAACAGGTTTGCACATGTGAAATTGGGAAGAAATAATCCTGAGCTTGTACTACCCTGGAACCACAGAGTGGGGGAGGTTGAGAGGGGCCACAGCAGCTCATCTGATGCAGTTCTTTTCTTCGTTCTCCCACAGCTGTTGCTCCTGGAACCAGATGTTCTCCCCAGATGTCTCCCACAGCTGTTGCTCGTGGAACCAGATGTTCTCCCCAAATGTCTCCCACAGCTGCTGCTCTTGGAACCAGCTGTTCTCCCCAGATGTTTCCCACGGCTGTTGCTCTTGGGACCAGGTGTTCTCCCCAGATGTTTCCCATGGCTGCTGCTCTTGGAACCAGATGTTCTCCCCAGATGTGTCCCACAGCTGTTGCTTGTGGAACCAGATGTTCTCCCCAGATGTGTCCCACAGCTGTTGCTCGTGGAATCAGGTGTTCTCCCCAGATGTTTCCCACAGCTGTTGCTCTTGGAACCAGGTATTCTCCCCAGATGTGTCCCACAGCTGTTGCTTGTGGAACCAGGTGTTCTCCCCAGATGTGTCCCACAGCTGTTGCTCTTGGAACCAGGTGTTCTCCCCAGATGTGTCCCACAGCTGTTGCTCTTGGAGCCGGATGTTCTCCCCTAATGTCTCCCATGACTGTTGCTCGTGGAACCAGCTGTTCTCCCCAGATGTTTCCCACGGCTGTTGCTCGTGGAACCAGATGTTCTCCCCAGATGTGTCCCACAGCTGTTGCTCGTGGAATCAGGTGTTCTCCCCAGATGTTTCCCACAGCTGTTGCTCTTGGAACCAGGTATTCTCCCCAGATGTGTCCCACAGCTGTTGCTTGTGGAACCAGGTGTTCTCCCCAGATGTGTCCCACAGCTGTTGCTCTTGGAACCAGGTGTTCTCCCCAGATGTGTCCCACAGCTGTTGCTCGTGGAACCAGGCATTCTCCCCAGATGTGTCCCACAGGTGTTGCTCTTGGAACCAGGTGTTCTCCCCAAATATCTCCTACAGCTGTTGCTCGTGGAACCAGGTGTTCTCCCCAGATGTTTCCCACTGGTGTTGCTCGTGGAACCAGGTGTTCTCCCCAGACGCAGAGGGCCAGCCCTGGCTCCCTGTGCCACTCCGGCAGCATCTCCCACCTGCTCCTCTGAACTGTTCTGCGCTGAGCAGCACCAGCAGCCTGGAATTGGAATTCCTCTCCTTTCAGAAAGTTTCCCTTTTAGGCTGGAACAGATATCAAATGTGACCCTGGAAGCACATGGCAACATTTGCCTCTGCCCACGTTGCCGAACAGCTGAGTAGGGCCTGACCTTGTAGCAAATCATGGTCTGATGCACGAAATGCTTAAAAAACCTGGGGACTTTTCAGATTTTTGGTTGAAGGAATGAGGAGATAATTAGTTCACAGGAAATACTTCAGTGGACAATACCAGTCCAGTTGAAATTTTAAGCTGTGTATTCATGCTCAGCAGTAGATTTAGCTTTTTTTAAACGATGTAAAATGCCAGCTAGGAAAGTGTTTTCCATCTAGGTTAGCAATAGGGGTTCTTGCATAAGCCACTAGGGCTTTCAGAAAATGCTTAAAAATAATTTCCTGAAAACTTTAAATGGAGTGGACTGAAGATAAAATTTGGAATAATTTCCTCGGGACCTACATTATGTTTAACTTGTTGTTATCAACATCTGAATTGAATTTCTCAGGCAGCAGCCATATGTGCTCACAAATTAGGGTCTGTATTGCATGCTTGTATTTTTGTTGTTGGAAATGCTCCAAATGAATGGAGGGACCTTTTTTTTTTAGGAAAAAAATTTCTAATGCTAACTTTAAAAACCTTACCTTGTCCAGCTTTTTATTTCCTGCTGTAGAATACCAGGGGCTGACTTTATATTTTTCTTCTGTAGCTGGAACATTTGTGTATTAGAAAGGTCAAGAATGTCCAATATTTGACTTCCTGGACATTTTTTGAAGATCATGGAACACGACCAACTGTTTTTCTCTTCTAAATATACAGTTTTCTTCTAAACATGCAGTTGTACATTTAATAAAAGCTACAGAATTTGTCACATTCCCATTCCCGTATCTGCGTTCCTATGAAAGGACTTGAAGGTTGCACATTTGAATGCTCAAAGGTTGGCAACCAGAAAACAAACCCAGATGAATAACCTGTAATGAATACTGGTTTAGCTTTGGGTTTTGGGGGGTTTTTTGGGGTTTTTTGGGGTGCGTGAGCACGGAAAAAAGTCTCAGTAACGGATTTGTCTTCTGATTTCTAAACAATTCAGATTTTGTCTTCCCCTTCCTTCTCAAACCACAGTGTAAGACTACTGTGAGCTCTCAGGCTCAGGTTTAATTGTACCTCAGAAGAATTTGGTGGCTTTTTGAACATTTCTTCAAACACATAAGCTAAAAAGAATTCTGGTGGTGAGCAAGTACGTTAAAGCTGTATTTGGGGCTCTGTAAAAAACCCAAACAATGCTTGTCCTCTGTTGTAAAATAGCTTGAACGTAGCTGCTTCCTCATTCATATGAAATTTTATTTTTTTAGTGTCCTTAATGTGCTTTCTAACGAGCTCTGTGGTGCTGAGTTCTGTCACCCTGCTGGTTGCACATGGGGACGTGGGACAGCTCCTTGCTGGCCAGCTGCTTCCGAGCATTAATCCCATATGCAGATCCCGAACTTTAACGAAGGACTAATTAATGATCTGGCAGTGGCTGAGCCTCAGCAGCCTGGCTGCACCTTCGGGCTGCCACTGTCACGCTGGGTTTGATCTCCTGAGCTCCTGGCTCAGCTCAGTCACACTCGTGCTACCACCAGGCCCAGAAGGTGACGGAGAAGGACATCCAGTTCCTTTCAATTTCCCTTGGAGTTCAGTGCCAGCTTCAGAAGGCGCAGCTGCTAATGACCTACAGGTGATTCATCCATTATCAGGCAATCTGCCCTTAGCTGAAGAGGTTTAAATCCGAGGAGCTGAAGACCAAAACCTCATCTCCTTTAGCAGAGAACTGCCCATAGAAATGAGCAAAGAATTTTAAGTTTACAGAATGCTCTCAAAATTAAAAAACTCTGGGTGCTTTGGAGTGCTCAGTGGAAGCAAAGCTGAAGGAAATCTGATTTCCCATGGCTTTAGGTGGGCTTTCTGGGTTCTGGGATTCTGAGGAAGGCAAAGAAGAGGTTTACACACGGATATTCTGTACATCCAAAACATCCCGAGGGAGGAAACAGGTTGAGTGCCTGATCCTGAGTCTGTTGACAGCAAAGCTCATATTAAGTCCTGTCTTTTCCATGAAGAAGTCATAGTCTGGCAGATTATTAATAAGTAAATAAATCATCTCTTGGTTTTACAAAGGTGACATTAATGGATGAGCAGTTCCATGTCTCATTTGATGTACCTGGATGAGAATGTAGCCTGGAAAGTGCTCTTAAACATGGCTTTAGTGCTGAGGGGAATACTTATCATTTTAGTTATTTTTGTATTTATAAGAGAGTACACCGATGAGATAACCTTTTGGAAGAACAAGTGAATATTTTAAATTTCGTTTTGTTTTTTTCGGGACTTCACATCTCTCTTTTATATATCCTGGATGTGAGTCACCCTGTCTGAAGTGGAGTATTACTGATGAATTCTCCCCTGCATCACTCATAGGTCATTTGTTTCTTTGTCTGTTGTGTTTGATTTTCATCTTGCATTGATGAAACCTTGCACAAGCTCTCCAGGGTGGCCACCCCATCTGCCAAACGAACACAAACTGAGCATTTTTCTCCCTTCTTGCATTTGCCATTTTTAATTTAAGCCGCCATATCACACACACAACTGGGATGTAACAGTCCAGTGATAACTCCCTGCCTGCTCCACATCCATTTTTTGGTCCCTTCTTCCATTTTCTGTGCTCCTGCATTTTTGTGCCCTGGGGTGACAGAACTGACCTCTGCAAGCTGCCAGCTCTGGACGAGTCCTTAGCAATCCCTTGTGTGACCAAAGAGAAGCTCCTGCTGCTGAGCCCTTGGTTCCTTTCTGCCTGCACAGAGCAGCAGCCTCAGTGCTGGGCACGCTGAGCTTCAGTGCCCTGGATGTGGCAGGCAAGAGTGAGAGGAGGTTTTGAAGAGGGATCCTTGCCATGAAGAGAGACCCTTCCCATGAAGAGAGATCCTTGCCATGAAGAGAGACCCTTCCCATGAAGAGGAACCCTTCCCATGAAGAGGAACCCTTCCCATGAAGAGAGACCCTTCCCATGAAGAGAGACCCTTCCCATGAAGAGAGATCCTTGCCATGAAGAGAGACCCTTCCCATGAAGAGGAACCCTTCCCATGAAGAGGAACCCTTCCCATGAAGAGAGACCCTTCCCATGAAGAGAGACCCTTGCCATGAAGAGAGATCCTTCCCACAAAGTGAGACCCTTCCCATGAAGAGAGACCCTTCCCATGAAGACAGACCCTTCCCATGAAGAGGGACCCTTCCCATGAAGAGAGACCCTTCCCATGAAGACAGACCCTTCCCATGAAGAGGGACCCTTCCCATGAAGAGGGACCCTTGCCATGAACAGAGACTGTTCCACGGCAGAGGGCAGGAAGGAATTTCACTCCACTTGAAACGATGGCTGTTGCTTTGAATCAAGATGTGGAGTTACCCTAAGAGATGAGAAGGAAAGAAGAAATGATCTCTGGGTTTCTTCCACCCGCCTTGCCCCCATGAACAGGGAATTTTTTTGTACTTTTAACAGGTATCTGTCATTTAAAAAAGCCCAGACAAACAACTCACGACAAAACAACATAAAAAACTTCTCAACTGCCTCCCTCTACTAAGCAAAGTTCCTTTCTTGCTGTTATGCTTTTCCAAGGCTGAGATCAACAGTGCAGCTGCCAGCTCAGGGGAGCTCTGTGTGGGTTTGGGAGTTTGGAGGGATGAATTGCAGAAGAGTTGGGGCTGGAATCTGCACTCAGGGCACCAGAAACCACATCCAGGCCACAGCAGGGCTGTTTGTCACAGCCAGGGGTTATCCAGAGGGGACAACTGAGCAACAAAAGTTTCCAGTGTACCACATTGTTTTCTGTTTCACACCCAAGGCTGAAGCATCACTTCACACCCCCCTGGAGCAGCCCAACGGCATAATGTAAGGATTCAGGGAAAGGTGAAGTGATACACAATAGATGATCCAGAACCATTCCTTCTTTTAAATTCTTATGAGTTCTTGTGAAATCCTGCCTTTTGATATAGGCTGGCTCAAACTCTGAATTCCTGGCTCTGGGAAACTGGACCTTAACCCTACTCTGAGACTTTCTGTGTCCTGTTGACTGAAGGTCTGGATCCCTTCAGCATCCAGCAGGGTTCCTCTCGCCTCAATCTTGCCTCCAATCTCAGCAGCTGAGAACAGGACAGTTAGGACATGATAGTTTCAGGTTATATCAAGATGAACTCTGTACTTTCAATCTAATATAATGTTTGATCTTTCCGACCCCAAACCAAAGCTATTTTCTGAAGCATTGCCATGGTGATGCACAACACAGTGTGTTGTCATTGCCAGGGCTTTTAGAGCTTTATTGAAATGCTTTTGAGCTGCAGAAAAAGATCTATGGGAAATAATGGTACATTATGTCACAGATTGATTCACAATGGGCTGCTCTATAAAATATTTAATAGAATCTCTAAAATTATATCAAGACAAGTTACCAGAAAATTAAAAATACCGAAGTATATAGAGCTGCAAACATAGGCATTAGTGTGTGAGTACAACCAGGCCTCTCCTTCCAGAGCTCGGAAGGAAAATATGTTTGCTGGCAAATTGAGTAATTGTTTCTGAAAATTGGCAGCTCCCTTGTTTCTGGGTAAGCCTTCAGCATTACCTATTCCTGAGAAACTTCTTTGTATTCACGGAGTGCTTACTATTGTGAAGCTAATAGATATGTTTTTGATGAACACATTTTTCCGTTTGAATTGTGAGAGCAGTAACCTTTAGTCATCCACAGACAAGATCATTTAAATTCTAGGCTCAGTGCAGCAAAATTGCTCGATTCAGAATCTGATATGCACATTGGCTTAATTACTTTTGGGTTTGGCTTTTTTTTTTTTTCATTGTGATGAGTCTTATGTGATGATCAGATAGTGAAGTTTATTTTATCTGTGTGGTAAATTCATCTGTGGTCCGATGAATTTACTTCTTCCCTGTTCAACTCTGCTCTTTAGAAATATACAGGATTGCTTTTATTGCTTTTTCAGAACACCCTTGGTAAACATCAGATTCTGTACATCTAATTCCATCTCCCCTGAAAACCAGCAATGCCTGTTGGGTGTGAAATCCTGACTCTGCTGAGGGTTTAGCAGAATCTTTAACCATTAACAGGAGGTTCAGACTCCACTCGGTGGAAGTGAGGGCCAAACTCATCCATTTCCCAGCTCAGGCCAGGGTCCTACAGCTGTTGCTGGGATGTGGGAGCTGAAGCAGTGTCTGCTGGGATTCAGGCTGCTAAAAGAGCAGCCAGTGCTCTGCCTTTCACCTCGTATAGCTTTAATTTGAACATATTCTGTCATTTCCTCTCCAACTTCATTAATGGCAATAGAAACATTAAATTTGCATACATCAATTGCGAAGCAGTTATGTTAACCAGATTGTTGGGAACATTAATACTGCTTGAAAGTCGGGCTAATTATATCCCACTTCCCATTTTGGGCGTTGTTTCTGTCTGAATTGTAATCTGACTAAATTATTGTTTTGATTATGCTGATGAGTTAGCTCATTCTCATTTATCTCCTGATTCATTGCATTCAGAAACCTTTCAGATCTGCACAGCTGCCCCAGTCTGAGAAGCCTCCCACTTAAAATTCAAGCAATACAGTTCTGTTCTTCCCAGGACAGGGTTACTGGAAACTGGGAGGAGGAAGAGAATGGGACATTCTCCATCCATAAGGATATTTTAGGTCATAGTACTGGACTTTCTGAGTGAGTTTGAGCACGTTATTACAAATCAATGCAAATTAGTTCAGCTTGGCATCCAAACAGCCCAATAAATGGATTGAAGCAGCAGATTTGAACTTGTGCTAAAAGTTACCCTGATCAGCTGCCTTTTTCCAGCAGGCCCTTACCAGGTTGGGAAAAATCCAAGGATCTCAAGGAACCCCAAGGATCTTTGTTTTCCATTCCTGTCATTTCCTGAGCCTGGTGCTCTGCCAGTTGGTAAAATCTCTGTGTCTCCTGAAGGAGGCACCTGACACATTCACAAATCCATTTTCCTGAATAATGGCAAAGATTGTTCAAGTCCTTTGATGATTAACAAGAGCTCTCAGTGGTGAGGCTGACAAGGCACTCCTGCCTGCTCTTATTCTCTCCCTGTCGTGTCAGTGGAGCTCCAGGGAATCAGGAGGGACCAAAGGATGAAGCTGGGTGCCAGGAGAGTCTCCAATCCAACGCACTGTGTTTGTCTTACCTAAAGAAGTGACACAGCTTTTCATCTCCTCATCCATTGACAAGGCTCGTTAGCACTTGGTTAACTATGTAAAAATAGAAGAAAATGGAAGCACAGCAATTAAGGAGCAAATTGGGAGTTATGGGAATTGTGTCAGAGCACTGGAGCTCATTTGGCCACTTGAGGGCCGTGGCTTTACAGGTTTTGGTTGTACTGGGTTGGTGCCACTCTGCTTTTCCCACCCCTGGAGGTGTCCGAGGAACACCTGGACGTGGCACTCAGTGCCCTGGGCTGGGTGACAAGGTGGGATCAGGCACAGCTTGGACTCTTGGAGGTCTTTTCCAACCTCAGTGATTCCGTGATTCTGTAACACCAACAAAATTATTCAGATACTGCTGAGCTTTGCCAGAGCTCTCTTCTTGCTGGCTGTGGCATCCAGAGTGGCCACGAGCTACAGAAAAGTGGCACAGCCACCACAGCTTCCCTTCCACACCCCGTGTCTGACCTTTCTGTTTGTGCCATTGACTTCTCCGTTCTCAGTGAGCCATTATTACCATGAGGGCAAAGTCCCAGCCATGATAACTTGTTAATTAAACCAATAAATGGATTAAACACTGTATTGCTTGTACATGAAAAAAATAAATGCTTCATATCGCCAAAGAGTTTTTTGGGTTTTGGATATCTTGAGCCCAGTCCTGCTGCCAGGGTGGTTATGGTCAGGCATTCTGGGGTTGCAGGCTGTCTTCTCCCACAGGAAGACCCATTCCTCTTCCCATTCCTATTTCCATTCCTATTCCCTTTCCTGTCTTTGTTTCTGGCTCTCTCCAAGCTTGAATGCAAGCCGTGCACTATCCCTGTGTCCCTTGGCAGGCTGGATACAATGCAGAGTAACTTAATTAAGGATGCTCTGGGGGGAAAGCGGAGCCTGCAGGAGCCAGGCGAGAGCACATAAAAGCAGAGCATCCTCTGCAGCTAAATGATCAGTTATATTGCAAAAGGAATAACAGATCCAGCTGGAAAAAAGGCAGTTTGGACAAACTCAAGGATCCCATGCTATGCTCAGAATCAGGACTCAGCTCATTATTTTGCAGCTGATTAGAAAAAAGCAGCACAAGTGTTGTGCCTTTGAGCATTGCTTCGTCTAATTGGGCCATGACATTTAATGAAACTGTGATTTTTTTCCCTCATTAATAATGCAAAACATTTAAACAGCGTGTAGCAGTGCTTTTGGAGGCTTTGCTGATAATTTGTGTTGCTTGAAGCAGGGCTGGGTACTCCCAGTGAGAGAAGAAGCTTGGTCTGGTCATGTCACGCAGTTTAGAAGCTGCAGGGCTCCTGCAGGAGAATCTGCAGTTCTGTTTTAAGGACCTAATTTCCCCCAGGTTGTACTGACAGCTTTGCTACCCTGCCAGCAGTGTCCAGCACCCTGAGTGTGGAGCCATCCTCAAGGAAAGCTCGGGTGGGAGTGCCCAGAGATGTGTACACGTCTTCCACCTTGGCAGGGATTAATTCTTCTCTTTTTAAGACTTTTATCTCTGTGTGTGGCACAGGATGGTGGATCAGAGATTGAGCAAGTCTCCATTTTGTTACTTTACTTCTCTCATAAAACTTCCTGGTCCCCTGAGGCTTTTAGAGGGAGAAATGGCCTCTAACTTGATCTTGGACAGAAAATAAAATGCCCACACTCTCTCCACATTGTCTCTCTGCTTGGGGCATCATTAGAGCAGCTATAATTGCACTGATTTTAGTGGAAAGAAACCTGCTTCAGTTCCCTCATTGCAGCAGGAATTTTGAGATTATTGTGATGCTGAAATGATTTTAAAAGTTAAGTACCGCAGCTGTTTCAGAAACTGGCTTAAAAAACTATAAATGCAAACTATAACGTTAATTGCACTGAACTACGTACTGAGCTAATTGAAAGCTTTTAGCTATTTTGGTTGTCCATGCACTCCCCACTTCCTTGTCCAGAAGTCCCAAATTACATATAATGAAAAAAATGAAAGCATTAAATGGTTGCTGCAATTGCTTAGAGTGCAATGTGCCATAACATCCACGTCACCAGCACAGGAAACAGAAAATGGTATTGTCTGGAACATTTCCATTCATAGCACGATTTGGTTTGAGAGGGAGCTTAAAGAACATCTCCACCCCCTGCCATGGCAGGGACACCTCCCACTGTCCCAGGGTGCTCCAAGCCCCGTCCAGCCTGGCCTTGGGCACTGCCAGGGATCCAGGGGCAGCCACAGCTGCTCTGGGCACCCTGTGCCAGGGCCTGCCCACCCTCTGAGTAAGTAAAGAATTTCTTTCCTGTAATTAATCCCAGTCTGCCCTCTGTCAGCTTGAAGCCATCTCCTGTCACTCCATGTCCTTGTAAAAGTCCCTCTCCAGCTCTCTTGAAGCTCCTCTAGGTACTGGAAGATAGAATATGATTCATCTAAAAGACATGGGGAAGGATTAACACTTGACATGAACAATTCTTTTATCTTTAGATGCCACAAAACAAACAAAAAGGAAAAATAGTTTTCTTAGCATGTATTTGTGATTCTGGAGGATTTCTGAAAGCTGTAGGTATACAGTTAAGGATTGTAGATTGGACAGTAAAAAGCCTGAGCAAAATAACAGAAATTCCTCAGTTTTGGTGGTTAATATTGAAGCACCATATCTTGAGACCGCAGAGGGATGCACCACACTGTCACTGCGTGGTGAGGGCGCTTGTCACTGGAAGCAAACAAGGACAAGGACTCCTTGTTCCCTCTCGAAGGAGGGAACTCATCAGTGGCAAGGCCACCAAGCTAATTCTTTCTTGAGGCCTGTGCTGCTGGGAGCGAAGCTGGAAGATTTGCAGGGCAATCAGAGACACGTAACCAGCTCTCCTTTTCCTGGGAAGGGGTGACTCACAGGCTGCCATGACCCAGCCTGCAAAAAGGCCTGGAAATATCCCAAAACTCCACCAAAACTGAGCTCATCCCAAGCTGCTCCGGCTGCAGTGTCTGCAACACATTTTACCCACACTCGGCACCGCAAGGACCCACCTGGTTTTCTTGTGGAGGTGAATTTCTTGTGCTGGGCTGCAGGACTGAATGGCTGCAAATATTGCCCCAGCTTTACTTTTTCCATGATTATCCAGGTAGTGCTCGGCTTGAATCACATTTGTGAACCACAAATGTGTCAAGAATCACATTTTCACCGTAATGAAAAGCAATCTGCAGGAACTGTTTGTCTTTGCTCATTTCTGTTTCCTACGCGCTGGTCTTGGACCGTGCAACCAACACCAGGTGGACACTGAGAAGTTCTTCTGTGACTGCAGCAAACCAGAAATATTTGCTCGTGATTTATGCATTCAAAGATGATAAAAGCAGGCCCAGCAGCTGTCAGTGAGCAGAACAGTCCCTGCTGGAGGGCTGTGCCTGCCCGGCTGTGTCAGCGCAACCACAATGAATGTATTGATGGTGCTTGGCAGGTACCTGAAAACAAGTTTTCCTTGAAAACAGTGCTATGTCCTTCAATTATCTCCTCCTGCTGAAACTGCTGGGAGGAAGATCTTTGCCATGGATAGTAGAGGTGAGAAAATGAAAAAAGAAACCACTCCACCATTTTGTGTCAGTAGGCCCTAGGAAAGAAAATAATGGAGTGTTCATGGTTCTTTGAACTTTTGGTGTCTCCTGACTGTTCTATTCTGTAGTTACACCCTTATCCCAGTAGCATAGGAATATCTTCATGAAACATGAATTCATCCCCTGGGGGAGAAGGACACTGAGTGAGAAGAGAGAGAAGCATTAAGAAGTCTGCTAAAAGAGGAAGTGTGTGCTTTTATGACCTGTGGCCTGCAGCTGCCCCTTATCCCTATTATAACTCTTCCCAGTCCTGGTATGGAGCTGCTGGTCTTTGCCATGAGCTGCAGCACGGCACGACAGGAGCTTTGACAGGAGCTGCACCACCAGGGATGGACTGGGAACAGCTGTGCTTTCCCAAGAGGAGGTAACCCTTGGGAGCCGCAGCTGTCAGGGTGGGGTTTGTAGAGCCGTGGAATTACTGAGGTTGGATCAATAATGGTGAGGGTGCTTTCAGGTCATCCAGGCTGCCTGTGAACCCAGCTCTGCCCAGCCCACCTCGAAACATCCAAAACAATCAAAAGCCTTGGGAGGGGGTAGGAAAATGGTTGATTCTTCAGTTTCTGAAGGGGCTGGAGAGGCCTCTTGCTTTGGGCCTCTCCACTTGCCCTAACAACAGGAATTCTCCTGCCGCTGCTCTTGATGTGAGTTACCTCAAGCCTGTAAGGAAAAGTGGCAGCGGGAACAAGATACTGAGGAAAAGAGGTCTCTTAGCTAAATTCAGCATGAAATATTTACCATGTGTGGCTCAAGCCTTCCTCCTTTACCTTATTTAACCCTGTTCTCAGATGTAGTACTTGGAGCAGCAATCACAAACCCCTTCTGAGTTGTTCATTTTGAGAAGTGTCATGAAATCTGGGAAAAAGTGTATGGAGTCTGCTTTTGACTATAGAAATAGTAGGATTTTTCCAGTCTTCCTTCCTTTTATTATCTGGAGGAGAAAAAAAAAATCCCTTTGCAGTGCATTATGGCAAACTTGTAAGCAGCAGCGTATCCGAGGTGAAAATTATATCAGGCTGGCACAGCCAGAGTAAATTGGAGTGAGCTTGGATGACCTCCTCCTCTTGTTCAGAAACACCACTGTGAGCCTCACAGCTGGTTCCCTTTGCTTTGCAGGAGTCTCCCAGAGAGAGGACAATCATCTATTGTCCAAAAGTACCACATTTTCTAACGAGAACAGGAGAACGAGAGGCACAGATCTGGAATTGTGGCAGCGTGTCACAAACGAGAGCAGCCAGGAGACAACCAGTGCACAAATCTGCTTCCTGAGGGAAGCACAGGGAAGGTACAATTGGCATCATCCAAGACAATAACAGCAGCAGGAAAAGAATCACTGATGAGTAAAAGAAATGCTGATGCGTTGGAAATGTCTTTCTTCTCATTCATTCTCCATGGCCGTCAGCTGCTGGCAGTTTAATTTTATTTGGAGAATGTAAATGGAGAATTTGGAGCTGTAAATATTTGCATTTTAGCAGCCAGACTCAGGGAAATGGGCCACTTGTGCTGCTGTTGTGGCTTGTAGCTGCTCCCAGTCCCACTGCTCAGGGTTCTTCTCCCAGTGAGGCTTCTGGCAGCAGTCTGAGCCCGCTGGGAAGCCCTCTGACAGATTTTGGGAGCAGTTTTTGGAGTTTAAGTCACATTTTCAAGTGTTTTTGTTGCTGAAGTGGGCCAGTGTAACAAGACAAGGCTTGCAACATTTTTCAGACTAGAAAACCCCTGCCAGTCTCTCACAGTGTGGCATCAAGCAGGCTTTAATTATCATGTGCTTGACAGCAAGAGGTAATTGATCTGTAATTTGTCCTGTGTTTGTGGTTTGGTTTGGGTTTGGCTTTTAATAAGGAATTTCTCTAATTGCCATTTAATGTGCACCATTCAAACCAATGCTTATATTTCTCCACTTGAGTCACTCTTCCCATAATGGTGTCTGTTTAAAAGGAAGTTTTTTGTCAAAGCAAGATTTGTGATGGGCCATAATCTTCCTACCTCGAAAGAAAGTAATTACCCAGCCAAAATACGTACACTTTGGTGATTATGTCAATGTGTCACTTCCTGCTGGGTATTAAACTGTATTATTCCTGGAGTTAAACTGGGAATATGATTAATAACAGGTTCTGATACAGAAGATAGCAAATGAAGGCCGAGTAATAGTAATTTTTCATTTGAATCACAGCCAAATTGGCTGTTTTGCAGTACTGGTCTATGGCAATTATTTGTTGTTCTGCTTCCTAATGCTGATTTCCTTCCAGAGTTTATCAGCATGGATCTCAGGGAAACACTGGCACATTGTTTGTGTCTATAAGCACTTGTGGCCAGCTGGGGAAGGCAGCCCTGCCTGAACTGCTGATTAGATCTGCTCGAATCCAGGCCCTCCTGCAGGACAGGGCTTTATGGAGTGCCTGCTCCTGCTCCTCTCCTGTTCCTGGTCCTCTCCCACTCCTCTCCTGTTCCTGCTCCTCTCCCACTCCTCTCCTGCTCCTCTCCGGCTCCTGTTCCTGCTCCTCTCCT